>JAOTON010001730.1:562500-1095000 GCA_034440635.1 Lepas anatifera | reverse complement strand
ATTGCGGACGGCGTCAGAAAGCACTGACGAGACAAAGATAAATAATAAGGTTATTTGTTGTCAAGTCAATATTGCAGTCACAAGAGATAAAGAATATTGCATATGCTTAAGTCAGAGCTTTGTGGATTGTTCCATATATATTTTATTGAGCAGAGCAAGAGAACATATATAGGCATCGTTGGAGTCCTCTTGGCTTGGGAAATCGAATTATATATATATATATATATATATATATATATATATATAATGGAAAACTGACCTAGCCTCAAGCTGGGTCAGGATCACATAATGTCCTGTTATAGTCATGCTACATGGCAATAGACCCCCGTGACAAGATAAGCAAAATAAATGCAAAATAGAAAATCTATCTCAATGCGGTGGCAAGTTATTAGCAAATTAATCGCTGTATGCTCATGTGGCCTCACATGACCTTTGAATGGTCAGATGCTAAAAACTCAAATCAATTGCTGAACAAAAATTAAATCCATCTTAGGTTAAAAACTTTAAAATGTCTAGATAGCAGACTTCTAGATGACTCCAATGACCTCATCATATTATTATTGTTTGGAACTGATCAGTTGCCAGATGCTCCTTTGGCGTCGCTTAAAACTCGTGATTTTGGGTTTTGAGGTTGGTTCGCTTGATTTTGAGTAGCTCTTTGACCTGACATGACCTGACTTAAAAATTTGGTTCAGGTGTGTGAAACAAATTGGGTATAAGCTACTGTAGGCTGTGTTGTTCTGCGTTTCTTCGTTTTTGCGTTAAACGGGAAAACCTGCAAAGGGGAAAATTTCGTCCCCCAGCGGGGCACATGTTGAAAAATACGAAACCTTAAGGATGGAGTAATGATATGGGTTATTGTATTCTTTGAAGGTCATCTCTGAAAATTTAGTTCCCATAACATGCCTTTCGAGGGCTGCTAGTACGGGTATCATACAATGCTTGGGCACATTTCGCTTGCATCACTAATTTTAAAATCTTACAAATCAACTTTGAGAAAAAACCTATTTCCAATTTTTTCACAGCGGAATTCCAACACCCCAAATTTAACTTTCCAAAGATAAAATATTCTACTTTTTAGTGCCATCATTATCTAACAACGTGACCTGACCCTAGGGCACCAGTAAAATTATATATATTTTTTTAAATTTTGAATTTAGTCGCTGGCAAATTTTTCTTTAGGTCTTCACGATTCCAAGCACCCATAATTTTATATAGTTATCATATTTAGTTTCGAAGATATGGCTATTCAAATGGTAAGGTTTTTCGTTGGGCCTAAAAATTTCCTGAGGCTATTATAACCCACAAACCACTAGGCAGACGAAGCTAAAAATGTCACAGCGTTAATCTACGCCCTGGACAACCCCTGTGATAAACTTTCATCAAAATCTGAGATGAAGGGTGTTATCGCTTGGTCGATTTATCGTGGAACGCCCCAGCTGGCTTGGTGTCAATAAGACACGCAAGCACACTAGGCTGTCAAAATATGAAAAAAAAATTGAGAAATGAGATTTTGCCCTATTATTTCGAGTTGTATTATGATTTAATAAATCATAGTAAAAAACATTTTATTTTGGCTGCAATACCCAGCTCTATTTAAGTGCTCATCAGTGCTCTGCCCTTTTCTCTTGTCCATCCTTCCCGACCTCATCTGTTTGCCTATCAGCGTTCTGTTTTTTTCCTTCTTTTCTTTGCTGTTCGGCCCTATCTGACCGCCCACTAATGATCTGCTCTCCTCTTTTGTCCGTATTTTCCGACGCTTATCTACATGCTCACAGCATCCTGTTCCCTATTATTTTCTTCCCACTCACGTAATTTTATTTGTTCAAAAGCACCCTGCGTTCCTTTTCAGCACTCCCAGCTAGTTCCATTTTAGCCCGTGCCCCACTGGGGTCCCACCTGACGCCTTCCACTGGAGGGGTGGGCCTATTTCAGCCCCCCTGCCTATCTCATTCCCTGGATAAGCTAAAGCAAAGCTACAGGAGACGTCCGATAGCTTTTTACGAGACAAAGAGAAATTATACGAACTTTTTTGTCTGATCAACACTGAGGTCATAAGCTGTCAAACAGGGTTACATATGATTACAACAGGGTATTAGAGATCTTACCATACATTTTTACATAGCGTTACTATAGTAAAACTTTCAGGCAGCATTGAAATCCTCTCGTCGCGTTGAAACGAATGATGTATTAGATGCATATGCTAAGCCAGACTGTGAAAATGACATGACCTCAAGCCACACATTGTGAATACTGCTAAAAATAACCGTCTTACATTCATACTATATATTAAAGAGAAAAGGCCAAGATAATAAACAATATTCCGAATACGATTCTTTGTCAAGTTTTGAATGACCAGAAATAAGGAAGTATGTAATATTCCATATTTCGGTTTTTTGTTCCGTAAAACACGCGGACATTCGAGCCTACAACCTTTGTACACAGTGTTAACATGTTAGCAGCATATCTTCTTTAAGTTTCACGTTATTATAATATATACAATCGATGAAGGACAAGTACAATACACACCGCACATCGAACATGAAAATGAATACTGGGCCATCAACACTAATCAGAATGAGGAGTACGGGACGGGAGGAGTAGGCGCCATGATGAACCCTGTTTGTTCATCTGGGGCTTTTGGTTCGGATTTCCAGGGACTCTTTAATTTTACAGTCAGCATCATCTTTGCATATGTGTAGTATTTCTATGGTGAATGTCCTGTCTGTGATTTGTGTGTCTGAATGGTGTTCTCTAGTGTGATCCCCTAAGTGTTTACCCCGTTCCTTTCGTCTTGCGTGGCCTAAATGTTCCATGAATCGTGTCCTGATTTGTCCTGTGGTTTCGCCTATATATATTTGAGAGCAGAGTACAGGTAATTTTGTATACCGTGTTTTTTACGTGGCACCTACCTTTTAGTCCCGAGTTGCATGTGTGGCATGTTTTCCTGTATCCTAGTGGGCAGGGTGGTGGTTCGAGGGATGATCTGATGAGGGTGTTGGCTAGATTACGACCACTCTTCCATGCTATTGAGATGTTGAGGTCTGATGATTTGACTGCGGTGGTGATTCTGTGTGCCAGTTGGTCGTCTATGAATGTGAGAATATGTATGTTGTGGGTTTATACTTGTTTAGTCTAGCGTGATGATGTGGTTTGTAAAGTACCGAATGTTGGATGCGGTTGATTAGGGCCGGTGGGTATCCGTTCAATTGAAAAGTTTGGAGATCTTCCAAGTCCCCTCTTTCTGCCGGTAAATCTGATCCCAACCGGTGGCTCTAATGATTGGAGTGTAGGATGGAACGTTTAGTCCGTATGGGGCGGGCTGAATTGATGTTAAGTATGATGGGTGCTGTCATGGCTTTGATGTAAGTTCGGTAGTGTATTTGCCTGAGGGATGTACAGTAAGAAAGTGTCTAGGAAAGGAATTTGATGGTTTGCTGTGTTGTCAGATCTTTCTATACTGAATTTTATACACGGATGGAATTCATTTATGAACCTAAAGTAAATTCATTTATAAACACGGATGGAATTCATTTATAAACCCTAGATGATTACTTTAGGTTCATAAATGAATTCCATCCGTGTATAAAATTCAGTATAGAAAGATCTGACAACACAGCAAACCATCAAATTCCTTTCCTAGACACTCTTCTTACTGTACATCCCTCAGGCAAATACACTACCGAACTATACATCAAAGCCATGACAGCACCCATCATACTTAACTTCAATTCAGCCCACCCCATACAGACTAAACGTTCCATCCTACACTCACAATCATTAAGAGCCACCAGGTTGGGATCAGATTTACCGGCAAGAAAGAGGGGACTTGAGAAGATCTCCAAACTTTTTCAATTGAACGGATACCCACCAGCCCTAATCAACCGCATCCAACATTCGGTACTTTACAAACCACATCATCACACTAGACTAAACAAGTATAAACCCACAACATACATATCTCTCCCATTCATAGACGACCAACTGGCACACAGAATCACCACCGCAGTCAAATCATCAGACCTCAACATCTCAATAGCATGGAAGAGTGGTCGTACTCTAGCCAACACCCTCATCAGATCATCCCTCGAACCACCACCCTGCCCACGAGGATACAGAAAAACATGCCACACATGCAACTCGGGACTAAAAGGTAGGTGCCACGTAAAAAAAACACAGTATACAAAATTACCTGTACTCTCTGCTCTCAAATATATATAGGCGAAACCACACGACAAATCAGGACACGATTCATGGAACATTTAGGCCACTTAAGACGAAAGGAACGGGGTAAACACTTAGGGGATCACACTAGAGAACACCATTCAGACACACAAATCACAGACAGGACATTCACCATAGAAATACTACACATATGCAAAGATGATGCTGACTGTAAAATTAAAGAGTCCCTGGAAATCCGGAACCAAAAGCCCCAGATGAACAAACAGGGTTCATCATGGCGCCTACTCCCTCCCGTCCCGTACTCCTCATTCTGATTAGTGTTGATGGCCCAGTATTCATTTTCATGTTCGATGTGCGTGTGTGTATTGTACTTGTCCTTCATCGATTGTATATATTATAATAACGTGAAACTTAAAGAAGATATGCTGCTAACATGTTAACACTTTGTACAAAGGTTGTAGGCTCGAATGTCCGCGTGTTTTACGGAACAAAAAAACCGAAATATGGAATATTACATACTTCCTTATTTCTGGTCATTCAAAACTTGACAAAGAATCGTATTCGAAATATTGTTTATTATCTTGGCCTTTCTCTTTAATATATAGTATGAATGTAAGACGGTTATTTTTAGCAGTATTCTCAAGCCACACAATTAGAATAAGGCAATTTTAATTTTCTCATGAGTATGACCCATCCTAATGTACATCCGAGTGAATATAGGTCATAATCACATGTTGACCCCGTATAGTCATATTGCATATCAATCAACTCTCAGAGGCAGGACAAACGCAATATCCAAATGGAATGCATATGTAAATTCAGTGCAAAGTAGCAAAAAAATCACATCCTCCTCAGGTGAACACAAATGGCCTCTGAGAGCTCAGATGCTCGAAAACTGAACTTGATACCCAACAAAATGCGAAGCTTACATGGTATAAGGAATTCCAGCTTGATAAATCCCGTATTTTCGGAACGCAGTCCTTTCTTTTTCCCTACTGGCTCATAATGGGGTGACTAAAAAATTGAATCCGTATTAGGTCAAAGGTACGAAAATTACGGCACATATTTTTGAACCCCAATGACCTCATCATATGATGAAAGCTTAAGTCAGATGCGTGAAATTGATCACTGATAAGTTGCTCACAGTTATGATGTTATGCGTCCCTTCGTGTTTGCGTTAGTCAGTCCAAACCAGGAGGGAAGAGACGGAATTTCGGCCCTCCCCTCCCCAGTGGAGTGCGCGTTAATACCCACCCAGGGCCTTATGATCCCTTTTTCCGTTCCGCCCACTCTGCACTTGCAACACTTGCACTGCACCAGTAGCTTTCCCGTCATATAATTTGATCTTGTCTACCTCATTTTAGTCTTTCGTCTGGTCTGCTTCCAAAAACCCCGTAAATCATAACCAGGGCTGAAACAACGTCAAAGTCCAAGTCAAAGGCCATTTCGGAGGGATACCAGACGGACGCTATTTACACAGATTTCTCGGCCGCTTTTCAAAGTGTCAATCACAAACTCCTCATCTACAAACTCCGAAATTCCTATCATTTGAAAGATTCAGCCCTAAATTGGTTTATCTCGTATCTCTCCGACCGCCGCCAGAGGGTCGTTCTTAATGGAAAAACCTCAGAGTGGAAAAACGTCAGCTCAGGGGTGCCTGAAGGCTCTCTAAGTGCTCCTCTCTTGTTCACACTCTTCATCAACGATCTTCCGGCTGAAATTGAGTCTAGTTGTCTCATTTATGCAGATGATGCCAACTTTTTTCGAACAATCAAGCAGCCATCTGACGGACTCTTGCTGCAGAGGGACCTGAGCCACCTGCATCAGTGGTCCGTCAGATGGGGTCTAAAACTTAACCCATCCAAATGTAAAACATTACGTTGACCCTCAGGCGGACACCGGTCCAGACAACGTACTACATCGGAAACACTCGCCTAGAGTCTGTTGAAGAACACCGTGACTTAGGAATAATCATTGACTCAAAACTGAATTTCTCATCCCACGTTTCTGGCATAACACGACAGGCCAACAAATCACTAGCACTGCTAATTCGATCTTTTCAAACCGGCCTGCGCTCAACAAATTTCAATACCAAAACACTGCTCACAACATATAACGTGAACGTTCGGTCTGTTTTGGAGTACGGTAGTGTAGTCTGGGCTGGTGTAGCCAAATCCCATGCCGAATGGGTCGAGCGGGTACAACACAAATTCTTGATGTGGCTAAATTCTCATACTTCTCAGTCTTGCGGCACTTTGAATTACCATTCACTTCTTCGGCATTTCGGCGTCCAGTCTCTTGCTGCAAGGAGAGTTCAACACGATCTTCTGTTTCTGAAAGCAATATTTTCCTAAAAAATTTCCTCTCAAACTCTTCTAAACTGTTTTGGCCTTCATGTTCCACCCCGCTCGACCCGCATCCTGCGACTTTTCGCCGAGCCACGCGCCCGTGTAAACACGGTTGTCTCGGGGTTTCTGTGCCGGATACCAGAATCTGCTAATAGGTTTTTGACCATGATCAACTCCGATTTTTTTGTTGATACCTATAGCATTTTAGAGCTCGCGTTGTGGAGTATATAAGGGACCTAAGAGTGTGAGGTCACCAAGGTATATGTGCACTAAATATATGAAGAGGGAATGAGCTTCAAACTATTTTAATAATTTTATTTTTACAGCACCCTTTTTACTCATTTGTATGTTTTTAGCTCTTGGGTGTTTCGGACATGTTTATGTGTATGTGTTAGTTTTTGGTGAGAGAGTTTTAATACCTGACTTCACCTGTTAGAGGGCATCAGCCTGTTGGTGATTATGCTTAAAAACAAACAAATGAACAAAAAGTGAAAAAGCGAAGAATGCCAGCTTGGACCTCAAAATGTAGGATAATGGAAGTTGTTTTACCCCAATAACCATAGCAGATACAAGACGGATACTGTGTAACGGAGGGCAAAATAGAGGATCCTTCCCGCCATCCAAATCTCACAGAGGCTTCTGCTTCAGAGCATCCCTTATACCAAACAACAAGGTGGATTTGCACCTGCATGTTCCTGACGTGCCACATTCATTTGAACAATAAGCTCATACATCACGCAAACAAGCTGTTCCTTTTAGTTGCCGTTTCAGTGTGCTGGAATCCCCCTTTTGATGGATACCTATATGTTCCCTTTCAGCCGAGTGCCCACCAGATCGAATCCTTTAGATATGCCCTGGGTTAACCTAACATCAAACAGACACGATGAGGACCGCATTATTTGGGTGCACAGACGACGGCAAAACTGCTACCTCCCCCAGCACCCTTTCCCTGGACGATGACCACTGGCTACTGGCCACGGACTTCGTGGTCTCGATGTATGTGACTGTGTGCAGGCATCAGTGTTTGTGTGTGATCATGTGCAGCCATGAATGTTTGCATGTGATCATTTGCAGGTATGGGTGTTTGTGCGTGATCATGTACAGGTATGATTGTGTATTACTGTGTACAGGCATGAGCGTTGCGTGTGATCATGTGCAGGTATGAGTGTTTATGTATGATTGTGTGCAGACATGAGTGTTTGTGTGAGATTGTGTGCAGGTATGAGTGGGTGTGATTGCGTGCAGGCATGAGTGTTTGTTTATGATTGTGTGCAGGCATGAACGTTTGTTTGATTTTGTGAAGGCATGCGTGTTTGTGTGTGATTGTGTGCAGGTATGACTGTTTGTATGTACGCGAGAGAAAGGAGGACATGTTAAGGAGAGGCGGTTCGATTTCACTCGGGTACATGTATGTTCATACATACATTAAGGTGGGTCATACTCATGATAACATTAAAATTGCTGTACTTTGATTGTGCCTTGCGATTTTATTATGCAAAATTCAATTCTAAGAAACTTTCTTCCAATAGATTTTGGTCAGAAATTACTTAAAAGGTCGCAAAAACGCACTTTTTGCATGTGAAGTTATGGGTAGAGAAGTATTAGGATAATTCCGACTCTCATAGACAGTGTGAGCATTCGAGCGATCGCGAGCTATCGTGTTCCGTCATGCAGGCCACGAATTCAGGCTGCACGTGCCAGACGTGGATCTAAGCAAATTCTTTGGGGAGGGGAATCCGATAAATATAGTGAAAACATTGTTTTTGTTAACGAAAATCAGCCCAAATCAGCAGGGGGTCCTGGATGGGTTACCGCTAGCACGGCAATACAAGCCCTATACAAAGCCCATTGGAGATTCAAAATCAAGGGTGCCCTGACCCCCCCAGCCCCGCTCAACCCATGGTTGAGGCTATTGGAGTGATGACCGGCCGTAATCATAATCTTGCGATGTCCGACAGTCATTTCTTAAAAGCAACCAAGAAGAAACTATTTAACCACTGCCACAATTATTCAAACCCTAAACTTCGGAACGTTTGGGTATATATATATGGAAGAGACTTATACTTTTTATCCATTTACTTTATATTTAACTTTTTATAGACGTTTCAATAGCAAAGCACCTTCGTCAATGTCAACAGTAAAATCATATCAAAAACACATCCACAAGACACATACATGAAGCAGCCTAAAATGAATAAACAAGAATAAACAGCAACAACGAATAAACATTCTTGTGGAACTGTCTTGTTTAATATTTTAAGTTGCTTCCTGTATGTGCTTTTGATGTGTTTTTTATTGGATTTTACAGCTTATACTGACGAAGGTCCTTTGCCATCGAAACGTCTATAAAAAGGTTAAATATTAAGTGAATTAATAAAAAAGTCTAAGTCTATTCCATATATAATCTATAATGGCAAGAGCATATCAACAATACATGTATATATATATATATATATATATGATATATATATATATATATATATATATATATATATATATGATATATATATATATATATCATATATATATATATATATGGAAGAGACTTGAGACTTTTTTAATTTACTTTATATTTATATTTTTACAGACGTTTCGGAGGCAAAGCGCCTTCGTCAGTATGAACTGAAAAATTACATCAAAAAGACATTAAAACAACCCACACATGACGCACCATAAAACGAATAGACAAGACAGTTTAGCAAGAATGAATCGGGCAAACATTTCTATCGCGTTTTAAATTTCTCTCACGTCTAGCACGTAAACACGTCAGTGGGGAGCTTCTGATATTGATAAAAATGCTAGCGGTATATATATATATATATATATATATATATATACATACATTTTTTATTTTGAGACAATGACGATTAAAACTGATACATGAGTCACATTTTGAGAGCTTCTTTTGATGTTTTTCTATTTTTGGTATCAGGAGTCTTATATCAGGTGGTGTTTCGTAAATCAATGATCCAAAATTCATGCAATTCCGACTAGTTTCAACTGTATTCAAACAATTGTTTTCAACGACTGTATGTCGCTGCTCACAGTTCAAATATTTATATTTTAAAATTAGATTGATTAGAATGAGCTAAAAAAACTAGGACACTTCCATGAGGCAATGGCAAACGTTAACAAGTCACAATGGAATCATACAAAAAGATTGATTTACGAAACACCACCTGATATAAGACTCCTGATACGATAAAATAGAAAAACATCAAAAGAAGCTCTCAAAATGTGACTCATCTACCAATTTTAATCGTCATTGTCTAAAAGAAGAAATATTGCCGAAGTACTCGAATTGAAGACTCCACGACCCGGCAGCAAAAAAGAAGACATTCACAAAAGAGTTTCAAAGAAGTTTGGTAAGTTTTCAGCTTAAGCAAAAAAAACAGCGTGAGAAGTTAGGCCATAAGTTATCAGAGCTTCAAAATAACTTGGAAGAGAGTGAAATTGATTCCAAAACCAAGCGAGCCATTGTCTCATCCTTGGATGAAAAATATGAGAACGTTATTCACGCTGATAAAGTCCGAATAGCTAAGAAACTTTCCCGATTGTATGGAGGAAAATTCTTCTTACAAGAAAACAAGCAAGGATATATAAACCTATCAAGTGAACTAACCAAAGCTCAACACGAAGTGTTAAATCTTGGACTTAACTGCCATTTTCAGTCAAAAAGGAAGATTCTAGAAAAGAGAGCATAATTAGAATTGCTCTTCGAAGACCTAACCAAGCTAGAACAAGCCCAGAAGATAATTATCGATCGTAACCTCCGCGGACAGCTTATTGGTGAAGGGTCAAAACTGAGGGGTGCTCACAAAGTCAACTTTTAAGCCAAGAACTGCGGGAAGCAGCGAAACAATTGAAAGACGATCCAAGCATCATTATTAGGAAAGCAGGTTTTGTTAGCAGGTCACCTGGTTTTGTTATACTTGATAGGGATGTGTACCTTAAAAAACTAAGTGACATATTACAGATAGCAGTAAGTTTCAAGTAATAAAAGTTGACCCAACCCCTAAACTAAAAACAAAAATCAATCGACCTATAACCAGCGCTAATGCAGTAGTTGGAGGTGTGCGCTTTTGTAAAATAGTAGGAGAATATTCCCCATATTACATTTACGGTACGGTTAAGACCCACAAAGATAACAACCCCTTGCGACCCATCATTTCCCAGATAGGAACTCCTACTTATAAGTTAGCTAAAAGATTAAACAGCCTCTTGAAACCATATGTGCCAGCTGGATACTCAGTACAATCATCAGATGAATTTCTAGATTTGTTGCGAACCAAACAACCCCAGGGCACCCTTGCATCCATCGGTGTATGTAGCCTTTTCACAAATGTTCTCACAGAGACGACTATAGATATCATAATAGACGAGGTTTTCCACACATACACTAATGGACTTCCACCCCTTAAAATATCACAGAAACTGCTCCGTGATCTGTTAAAAGCTTGCACGTCTGAATCTCCTTTTCGCGCACCTGATGGAAAGCTCTATGTTCAGAAGGATGGGGTTGCGATGGGCTCACCCCTCGGGCCGTTATTTACCAATTTTTATTTGGCTCACTTGGAAAACAAGGTACTCAAGGATACAGACACCTCACCATAACTCGGTAACGGATGACGACAGAGCGTTTATTTTAGCTGCATTAGACTCGCCTTGGCTTTACGGTTATAATGATATGCATTTTATATGATTTGATCCTGACCTGACCTCAGGTCAGTTCCAATCCTTGATTTGACCTAGCAAGGTCAAATTAAATATCATTTGATTCGGCTTGCTGCGAGGATTCATATAGGTTAAGTCGTTTTGCTCTATCTATACTTGTTCAGATGTAATGGCCGAAAAATTAATTTACATGTTATCCCTATGACAGCATGTTTTGACCTCTCGTGACCTTCAATGTGACCTGACAAAAAAATGGTTCAAATATTTTCGATGGAGAAGTGAATGGGCTACCCAACGCCGTTTACCGTTTTTCGCTACCTACCGTGGTTCTCGAAATCTTAGGGGGCGGGTACCCGCCCCCTCGTCAAAGCGAAGGTGGCTCAGACCCCCGTCAATGCGCGTGTTAACTAACTAAAACGTCTCATTGAAAAGTTTGAAACCAACTCCGTTCTGAAGTTCACGTATGAACTTAGTCATAACAACTCGCTGTCATTTTTGGACAGTGTTGTAGAGGCCTCAGGGTCAAAGTGTTTGAGACAACAGTGTACCGGAAACCCACAAAGTATGGCACAACTATGAACGCCATCAGTGAATGCCCTGGCCGCTACAAACATGGAGTGGTCAGGGCAATCATACGTAGGGCTATCCGCCACTGCTCAACACACGACAAAATGCACGCAGAGTTCAACCGATCAAAACAGATACTAATCAACAACGGATACACAAATCACGAGGTAGACCACGAAATCAAACGCCAACTAGACCGCACAGAAACAGCAAAACCCACTAGAAAGACAACACACCACATCTTCTATAGGAACCACATGAGCAAGACATACAAAACTGACGAGAAAGTTCAACAGGACATGGTACGCCGAAACATAAAATGTTTAGAAGGCGAACGTCTAGAACTCCACATCTACTACACGACAAAAAAGACACGCAAGCTAGTCATGTCCAACAAGCCAGTCGAGGCGGAGCCGTTGAAGTGCACTAATGTATTATATAAATTCACATGCCCACTTGAGGGTTGCAGACCTCAAGCAGATTACTACATTGGCGTCACAACAACGACTCTGTCTCGACGGCTCACTATGCATCTACAACACGGAGCAATCAAACAACACATGCATGATGAACACAACACTGAGCTAACACGCAAAATACTAGTCCAGAACACATGCATTATCACATCCACAGACGACACACGCAAACAAGCAGTTCTCGAGGCACTCCACATACACGAACATAAGCCATCACTAAACATGCAGATTAACACGCACCAAGCACTCACATTGTGGGGGGGGTAAATTGATATGTAATGTATTTGATATTGCAGGAAATGTATACTGTGATTTGTCTTGTATTTATGCATCAGAGTGCAGAAACTGCCAACTCGGCTACCGGAGTTTGTGACATTTACGAAAATTAGGTCAAATTGTACAAAATAGCGATCCTGACTGTATGGCTCAAAATCAAACCACATATTTTCGAAATAGAGAATGAAGCGTGTAGGGAATATTTTAACTTAACAGCTCGGTTCTTCAATTGCACAGCGTACCATTAGTGATACAATATGGTACTGTGTTCAGTTTCTACTAAAACGGGGACCCCCGCTGCAGAAAACGCAAACGCGTCACAGTTGCCAGATTTTAATGCAGCCCAATGGTGCCGATTGTTAGTAGTTTGCAGAAAGTTGTCGCCTAGATACCGTAAATGTGACCGTCAATTTTTTCGAAAAATACATGATTGTGGGCATATTTAAGGCATTAACGATAACGCAGATACTTTATCAAGTACTTCTCTGTCCATTTTTCAGGTTAAATCAGATTTACAGTTTGAGTCTCTTCGATTTAGCGGCCCTATTTCTTCGAATTTAGTATTAAGTACGCCTAAAAGCTACTAATAAAAGTACTAAGTGAGTGAAAAAAAACATAGTTGGGCAGCAATTCTACTTAAACTGCGCAACAACAACACAAGTTAGAAATGTTTATGTGATGTAGAGCCTGCCAAAAATTTAAACAGGCCGGAAGCCAATATTTTGAGGGCATATTTATTAGGTATATTTGAGGTAAGTGCAGCTAAAACTAGCTAGAATAAATATTGCTGCCCATGGCTTATCTAAGATGAATGTAGGCTATTGCAAGACTGATGCACTTTCCCATATCAAACTTGGGTTTTCATTCCTTGGCCTGCTTGTGCCTTAGTTTATTTGTGCCCCAGTTTGGTTAGATATATTTGGAGCTGGAGGAAGTTGGGAGAGTTGGCGCCAGCAACAGGCTGGCAACAACAGTGATTCAGGTGAGTTTTAATGATAAAATTATCATATCAATATTGTACAGATAGCAAATGTGTGCTAATGCAGTCCTCCACAAAGTGTTAACACCCACACTGGAGAGGGGCCCGGAACTAGCGTGCACTGGAGGGGCGAGTAGACCCCTTTCTTATCTCAGAAAATCACAGCAAATCGCAGAAAGAAATAGACTTCGAAAAACGCTGGTTGGGGTGTGTTGCTTACTACCAGTGGTGATAAGCAACGCACAGTACCTGAACTGCATGGAGTTAAAGCAGGATTTTGACTACACTGGATCTTTCTTTGGTATGTGAATTCCAATACCTCGGTACCTATTAGGCCAATAGACATAATTTTACATCAATGCAGGCTATTTGCCTCAGAGATTTTACTGCAGAAGGAATGACCAGGCAGGTGATGATCGTGATTGGGATGCAAATTTTAAGCATTTGATGTGTTTATAAAAATGCTACCTAAGGTCCACTTTACCAACACATTTTAGGTAGATCCAAATACTATATCGATATTGACATTTTTCCCCTTTTGTTGATATGTGAGATAGAAGTTTAGTGGGGGGAAGCTGTGGTTAGGGTTCCCAATTGTGTGTACATGTACGCTCCCATTCATAGATAGGTATGTTCCCAATAATGACTATTTTCATGATAATTGCTACATTTAATCATGTGGAAAAGTGCCATAATTGGAAACACCCTTCCAAAAATGGAAACTTCTCAAAAGGAAATGCATGTCATTGGGAAACTGCGGTCAGAGTTGCCAATAATATTATGACCCCAATACAGGAAAAATGACCCATAATTGGAAATTTTCCTTCCAAAAACAAAACATGATCTATAAATGAAAACTCAGTTTACTACTTTCATGCTGTAATGGTTTGGTGCTAGAACCTTGTCTGCTGCAAAAAGTAAGGGACAGGTAAAGGACATTCAGCATATTGGAAATAGTATTCAAGTATACAATTATCATTTCCAGCTCTGTGTGACAGAGGAGGCACACGTCGCATTGAGTTTGTGACAGCCAGCATACTTTCTGCACCTCTGTTATGCATCGTCAGTGTTAATTGTGTTGTTAATCTGCTTAAATGCTTCATGTATAGCAGAGTAAAATATAGTCTCTTGCAGGGGTGCGGAGCCGAGACAATTTTGGACGGCTCCGGCTCTGGCTCCGGTCCGGGGTTATGATTTCGGCTCCGGCTCCGGGTTCAAGTGTCCTAACAGCTCCGGCTCCGGCTCCGGGCAAAATAGTCGGCTCCGACCGGCTCCGGCTCCGGCAATGTACCTATATCCAAAGTGTGATCGAAACGTTCTCAAGGACGTGAAAGTCCATCAGATACAAAGTGACTATGTATTTGTACGAATGAAAAATGGCGACTGGATGAACGAACGCTCTTGACCAGATGCCAAAGGCCAGTGAACCTCAAAACTGGACCAACCTACACTGCAGTGCAGTCGTATGGCAAACTGCACTGCACTGTTATGGCAAACAGAAATATGGGTCAGACATGCCCGCAAACCCACATAAAAATTAAAGATACAACGATCAAGTAAAGCTTGGACAGCCCGCAAAGAAAAACTTCGATGAGCTAAGAGCAGGGTCGTTCAAAAAAATATTGTTTTACTTTTCAGATTCGAACCCACTTTTTCCCATTATATATTCAATTCTGATTTCAATAAGCCACATTCAAAGCGTCTACGACAGCGGGAAAGATCGCCCCAACACGGTTAAAGATTTCATGTTTCGGGCGCAATTGGCCACCTGGCGTTGCAGTCTCCCCTTGTTAAATTGGGATGAAAGGGGTGCATAACCTACCAGTAAAGACAGCCTGGCATGTGCGTGCGTATAAGAGCGGTAGATGGGATTTAACATGCAGGCATCTACTTGTCAGATGTATTTGCAGCGCAATACAAATACATGTTATTCCACAAAAGACCTCAAATTAAATGATTCAGCACCCTAGTACTCTAAATCCCGACAGAACAGGAATGCCTTCCGGAGGCGAACCTTTCTCTAGTAACTATTGCTGGAGAACGTCGTGAGGCAGATGCTTCTCCCTATTCTCCTGCGAACTATTTAAGAGCTCTGGTACTGATAAAAGAAGATCCTGTTTCATAATTTTACCCTTTAGGTGGCTCACGAAATCTTCCAACAGCTTCACACCACGTTCTGTGGGGCCATTCACGACAGTAAGTTCTGGAATACCTTGAAACAGGGGAAGCTATACCAGTCACCAGCTACTCAACGGAGCCATTTCATGTCAGAATCTCTCAGATTCAGGCGCTCGAATACCATTCAGCTTTCAGGAATGAGAAATTGGGAGAGGCTTGGTATCGAGCCGAGCTCTTCATAGCCTCTGTCGGAAACTTTAGCCTAATTAACTGAAAGGTGGATGGTTTTGCTGTTTAGGCCAGGTACTGTATCACTGCCTTTTTACCTTCAGCATTGTGATTCTTATTTGCGAAGCAGATTATAACTTTCTGGTCACAAATAACAGTTGCGTTTGCACATTGATTTCAGCGCCTTTACACAATACCGGAGTATTATCTCGAATTGCGCAAGCTGGTTTACGTGTGGCTGTCAGGAGAGGTTGTCTCCAACAACTGTCTGTTTAGAAGACCCGGAGCTCACCAGCGAGCCATATTATGGAATATAGGACATTTATGGCATGAAGTGCGTGCTACTACTGTGTCAGATTCCGTTCATCATTCCAGAAGATACTTAAAGACAGAATAGTATAATTTTTGGAGTTTAACAACGCATCAACTGCTCAGGTCATATGGCATCAGAGGAGAGAGGGAAAGAATTAGCTCGGGCTAGAGCAGGGCGCTAGATTCTGCCTCTGGGTGGGCTCGAACCCACGACACCCAGCACATAATGAATGTCATTGGCCAAGCCGAGCGCAAGCGCTAACCGACTGAGCCACTCAGACTCCGAAATAGTTAGAGGGCTTTCCTTATAAGTGGTTCTAAACCATGCATTTGGGTTCCTCCGTCGCGGATAGTCAGATCTAGAGCCTTCTATGAGCCTCAAAGCTATCCATAAAATGCAATGCAGTGCTTTCATTAAGTTAATATAAAAATCGCCCTGAATGTGCTGAAGTCAATTTGTCATCAGCTGTGGTATCTGTGCACAGAAAGTTATATTCTGTCGCGCTGGTGAGAACCACCATCGTGGAGGTAAGGAGCCAGTCGCACAACAATTGGCCAAAACAGCAAACGATTCACATTTGACTAGGGCAGGCTTAAGTTTCCGATAGAGGCTATGAAGAGCTCTGTAAATGGTCGGTACTAAGCCTCAGCCAGCTTGTTACTCCTGACATCTGGCTGGTATTCGATTGCCTGAATCTGAAATATTCTGACCAGAAATGGCTCCGTTGAGAAGCTGGTATAGCTTTCCCTGTTTCAAGGTATTCCAGAACTTACTGTCGTGAACGGTCCCACAGAACGTGGTGTGAAGCTGGTGGAAGATTTTCGTGAGCCACTAAAGGATAAAAAGAAACAGGATCTTCTTTTATTAGTACCAGAGCTCTAAAAGTTCGCAGGAGAATATGGAGAAGCACCTGCCCACGACGTTCTCAGCGATAGTTACTAGAGAAAGGTCGCCTCCGGAAGGCATTCATGTTCTGTCGGGATTTAGAGTACAAGGGTGCTGAATCATTTAATTTCAGGTCTTTTATGGAATAACATGCATTTGTATTGCGCTACAAATACATCTGACAAGTAAATGCCTGCATGTTAAATCCCATCTACCGCTCTTATACGCACACACATGCCACGCTGTCTTTACTGGTAGGTTATGCACCCCTTATATCCCAATTTAACAAGGGGAGACTGCAACGCCGGGCGGCCAATCGCGCCCGAAACATGAAATCTTTAACCGTTTTGAGGCGATCTTTCCCCGCTGTCGTAGACGCTTGAAATGTGGCTCATTGAAATCAGAATTGAATTATATAATGGCAAAAAGTTGGTTCGAGTCTGAAAAGAAAAAAGTTTGTTTGAACGACCTTAAGCTAACAGTGTTCAACATCGAAAAACACATAAGATAGGCTGATGGCATAATTCCTTTTCGAGAAAAATCGGAACCAACCACCCTACTGCCCAGGGCCCAGCACCTGGTTCGCTCACTACACCACCCAATCGCGGTTGGAGCGGAGCAGCAACATTGCCTCCAATATGTCTGCTCTTAGTCTGGACCTGAGATCAGTAAGCAGTAGCTTCATCGCGGAGAATAACCTCTACACGGACACCTGAGTAACTGGTAGCGCGGCCATTACCAGGCTAGCCGGCTGGATGATGGCTGGATATCTATCTAAGATGTCGCATACGGTCGCCCTGTTTAGGCGACCCAGGTTTTTGAAGTCGGTTAGTGCCGCATCGAGTGACGGGGATGCTGTTTTCTGTGCCTTTTGCCCTGGGTTCTCGACAGACCTAGTATAAACTACTTCTCCGAGTACATGATAGCTCTCCTGAGGGGGGGTGGAGGTGGGAGCAAAAATTTTATTGCTCGACAGACCTAGTGTAAACACCTTTTTCAAACAATTTCTTCGGCCTTTGGGAGGCCAAAAGATAGTCTGCCCCCCTTCCAGGGCTTTGGGGGGCATGACCGGAATGGCATCCCCACTGCGTCTGTCAACAGGGGCGGATGCAGGCCGACGGTATGGGGTAAATCGTGAAAAACATATGGTTTTTTTTAAGAAAATCGCCAAAAATTGGGCAGTTTGGGGGCAAATGCCGTTTTTTGCTAACCCTCATGGATCCGCCAGTGTCCGCCAATGTTTTCATTTGTTGCCAATTTCTGCTCATGCTAAATGGCCGGGGTGCATTACCTGCCCGAGAGTGAGACCGTCTACGGAACACCCTAGTTGCAATATTTCATTAATCTCGATATACATAACATATTGAGAAAATGTAATTTTCAGGTGAATAAAGGTGTTTCCATGCGACATCTCACGAGGTAAAATGTGACCATTTCACGTTTGATTTTTGGTAATTTTAAAGCCCTTTGGGAGCCGGAGCTGGACCCTTCCCTACGGCTCCGGCTCCGGCTCCGGCTCCGATCAAAAGTGTTTTGGCGGCTCCGGCTCCGGCTCCGGGCAGAATGGTCGGCTCCGACCGGCTCCAGCTCCGGCTCCGGCTCCGCATCCCTGGTCTCTTGTATCAAATGTCTGATTTAAAATGACTTGTACCTATTTAGTAAATGATTGTTTAAAGCATTCTTTTTGTATGATTCCATTTTGACTTGTTAACGTTTGCCATTGCCTCATGGAAGTGTCCTAGTTTTTTAGCTCCTTCTAATCAATCTAATTTTCAAATATAAATATATGAACTGTGAGCAGCGACATACAGTCCTTGAAAATAATTGTTTGAATACAGTTGAAACTAGTCAGAATTGCATGAATTTTGGATCATTGATTTACGAAACACCACCTGATATAAGACTCCTGATACGAAAAATAGACAAACCTCAAAAGAAGCTCTCAAAATGTGACTCATCTATCAATTTTAATCGTCATTGTCTAAAAGAAGAAATATTGCCGAGGTACTCGAATATATATATATATATATATATATATATATATATATATATATATATATATATATATATATATATAGCAGACTTCATCCCCAAGGACAAGCACAGATAAGGGGCTCTATGTGCCAATCAAACATACTTCAGCGGCCAGATTGAGGTTCCAAAACTCTGCTGCTCAGATACCAGTAACATATGATGCCTTCCTGAGAGATCTGATGGATGCTGGACACGTTTCGAAGAAAAAATCATATCTTGCTCTCGATACGAAGAAAATTCCAAGGGCTAAAAACTTGATTCTTCAAGATGCAGTTGAGGCAACTGAAGCTAAGGCGCATGAGGATGTAGTCACTGGAGTTTATTTTGATGGCAGAAATGACAACACACTGGTCCTGCTCCGTGATAATGAAACTGGCAGACACCGCAGGAGACTGGTTAAAGAGGAACATATTACGGTGACGTCTGAGCCCGATCGGTAAAATAGGTTTCACTACACTCCAGCTCCATCCTTCCCACACAGCACGTCTGCCAAAGAGGGTGCAGTGGCCTTGTTTGAGTGGGCGGTCCACCAGCCACCAGGCAACATATGTTACTGCTGTCTGAGCAGCAGAGTTCTGCAACCTCAATCTGGCCGCTGAAGTGTGTTTGGCATATAGTTCCTCTGATCAGTGCTAGTGCTGGGGGATGACGTTTGCTCAATATGTATATATATATATATATATATATATATATATAATATATATATATATATATATATATAATAGTTACAGGGAAAGTGAGTACAATCTCTCCTTGTTTGTTTTTAAGAAATGACTATCGGACATCGCAAGATTATAATTACGGCTGAGCGGGGCTGGGGGGGGGGCGGGGGTTCAGGGCCCCCTGAATTTTGGGTCCCCAATAGGCTTTGTATAGGGCTTGTATTGCCGTGGTAGCGGTAACCCATCCAGGACCCCCCTGGGTAGAGGAGAGGTCTCCAGCCCTGACCTCAACGCCAGACTGATCAATACATTTATTCATTTCGCCGCCTTTTATCTACTTCTACTGGTATACTGGTGTTAATACTGGTGTATTTAAATTGTATTGACTGTGCGTGCCAGGGGCGGATCCAGGGAAAGAGATCGGGTCTTGACTTCCAAAGCGATCAAATACCTATTACCAAGTTTTAGCTGATTTGGGCTGATTTTTGTAAACAAAAACAATGTATTCACTATATTTATTGGATTCCCCCTCCCCAAAGACTTCGCTTCGATCCGTCTCTGCTACGTGCAGCCTGAATTCGTGGCTTGCATGACGGAACACGATAGCTCGTGACCACTCCAATGCTCACATTGTCTATGAGAGTCGGGATTATCCTGATAGTTCTCTGCCCATAACGTCAAAAACACAAAAGTGCGTTTTTGCGACCTTTTTAGTAATTTCTGACCAAAATTGAATTGTAGAACGTTTCTTAGAATTGAATTTTTCATAATGATATCGTAGTGCACTGTTAAAATACCGCAATATTAATTTCCTCACGAGTACAGCCCACCCTTGTTGACATCTGCACCAATCCTATGGTAAAAAATACAAAATGTATATTTCGTGTGTGGATCAGTAAGATATATTATAACTTAATTTAATATAATATGCAAAATATATGATGATTATGCACAGCCAATGGTCCCGTACTCGTCACCTGACTGTGCCGAGCTGACTGTTACCGAGGCTCCGGCCGGGGCGGCGCAATTATCGCATTAGTCAGCGGCACCCGGAGCAGACGGCAGTAGGCATCTCAGCGATACCAGCCAACCTCCCAAACGGCGCCGGGCCGCACAGCGCCATCAAAGGCCTCCCCCAGCGTCAATCAGTGGCTAACGAGACAGCCCGGCGGCGCAGCGGCGGATCCGGCCGACGCGTGGTGGGGAACCGCTGCTAGTAAGGGTGGGAGATGGCAGAAGGGAGGATCCGGCCGACGCGTGGTGGGAGCCGCTGCTAGTAAGGGTGGGAGATGGCAGAAGGGAGGATCCGGCCGACGCATGGTGGGAAGCCGCTGCTAGTAAGGGTGGAAGATGGCAGAAGGGAGGATCCGGCCGACGCATGGTGGGAAGCCGCTGCTAGTAAGGGTGGAAGATGGCAGAAGGGGGGATCCGGCCAACACATGGTGGGAAGCCGCTGCTGGTAAGGGTGGGCGATGGCAAAAGGGGGGATCCGGCCAACACATGGTGGGAGCCGCTGCTAGTAAGGGTGGGAGATGGCAGAAGGGAGGATCCGGCCGACGCATGGTGGGGAGCCGCTGCTAGTAAGGGTGGGAGATGGCAGAAGGGAGGATCCGGCCGACGCATGGTGGGGAGCCGCTGCTGGTAAGGGTGGGAGATGGCAGAAGGGAGGATCCGGCCAACACATGGTGGGAAGCCGCTGCTAGTAAGGGTGGGGGATGGCAGAAGGGGGGATCCGGCCAACACATGGTGGAAAGCCGCTGCTAGTAAGGGTGGGAGATGGCAGAAGGGAGGATCCGGCCAACACATGGTGGGAAGCCGCTGCTAGTAAGGGTGGGGGATGGCAGAAGGGGGGATCCGGCCAACACATGGTGGGAGCCGCTGCTAGTAAGGGTGGGAGATGGCACAAGGGAGGATCCGGCCAACACATGGTGGGAAGCCGCTGCTAGTAAGGGTGGGAGATGGCAGAAGGGGGGGATCCGGCCAACACATGGTGGGGAGCCGCTGCTAGTAAGGGTGGGAGATAGCAGAAGGGAGGATCCGGCCAACACATGGTGGGGAGCCGCTGCTAGTAAGGGTGGGGGATGGCAGAAGGGGGATCCGGCCAACACATGGTGGGGAGCCGCTGCTAGTAAGGGTGGGAGATGGCAGAAGGGAGGATCCGGCCAACACATGGTGGGAGCCGCTGCTAGTAAGGGTGGGGGATGGCAGAAGGGGGATCCGGCCAACACATGGTGGGGAGCCGCTGCTGGTAAGGGTGGGAGATGGCAGAAGGGAGGATCCGGCCAACACATGGTGGGAAGCCGCTGCTAGTAAGGGTGGGGGATGGCAGAAGGGGGATCCGGCCAACACATGGTGGGGAGCCGCTGCTGGTAAGGGTGGGAGATGGCAGAAGGGAGGATCCGGCCAACACATGGTGGGAAGCCGCTGCTAGTAAGGGTGGGAGATGGCAGAAGGGGGGGATCCGGCCAACACATGGTGGGAAGCCGCTGCTAGTAAGGGTGGGAGATGGCAGAAGGGAGGATCCGGCCAACGCATGGTGGGAGCCGCTGCTAGTAAGGGTGGGAGATGGCAGAAGGGGGAGGATCCGACCAACACATGGTGGGGAGTCGCTGCTAGTAAGGGTGGGGAATGGCAGAAGGGAGGATCAGGCCAACACATGATGGGAGCCGCTGCTAGTAAGGGTGGGAGATGGCAGAAGGGAGGGGGCAATTTAGGAGAGGCACAGCAAGACACGAATAGATATCACACCAAGTAGTGGTCATCATTATCAGCAATGAGGTATCTTTGTCGTCAGGAACATTTACGTAGGAAACATAAATCGCCTACAATGTTGCAGGCTCTGGCAAACCAAAGCAATGGGATGCTCTCTGGAAGTGAACAGCGTGCAGCCACCCTTGCGTGCCACTCACAGTAACTGTAGCGACACCAGACCACGGAAGACGCCACTCGGAAGACTGCTGATCTCGTTACCATATATTACACTGTAAAAGTATAGGCATGTTATCGAACGGCGCGTTTGAACCTAGCGGAACAGGTGTCAAATGTCACAGCAAATTCCGGCACATAACGTCCTTGCATTCACTTCACATTACTCTCGTTAGTTTTCGGACAGTAATTGGTTGGTCAGTTCACCCTGTGAGCTGGCCGCCCGAGAGTTTCCCGGGTACGGCTACATGTGACAGGTGATTTATATCGCGGAATCGCAAGGACGTGACTTTATTCAAGCTGAGGCTTTACGGGTGATATCATACGGCGACTTTGTTTCAATAGCCACTTACAGTGAGTTGAGTTTAGTCAGGTCCTGGAAGGCGTCGGCTGCTATCTGGGAGATCTGGTTGTGGCTGAGGTCTCTGTAAAGCAAACAACATTGTCGTCAATTTGAAGAAAAAACCGCCGCGCTGCCACCTTCTGCAGGCTTTAAACCCCCATCATCTCCTGCGCGGAGTTGGGTTCTAATCCAGGTACGGGTAAGCTGTTTTAGTCCGATAAAGGTAAAGGAACACACTGACAAGTTGGAGATTAAATGTATTCAAAAGCAAGCACACGGACGCGTTTCGTAACTTCTTCAGCGTGTGTTTGAAGGGTAGAACTATCCGTTGACGCATGAAGGTTTCTGTGAACTCACGTGAGGCTAAACGTGGATAATATTTGCCAATATTTTTGATATTGCGAAATCTCCTCTCTTGGAATTTAGATTTTCTTTTTGTTCAATTAGGGCCGACTCCAAAAACTTTCTTCTATTTTTTGGTAGACCTCTGTGGAGAATTTCTGCATTTTTCCAGTTTGGTAAGTGGTCAAATTGTTCGGAGTGTATTACAAATGAACTCGTGGTTTTATGATTTCTAAGGTCTGATTTGTGTTCGTAAATTCGTTTTTGCAGGCCGCGATACGTCTCCCCGTAGTAGAATCTTGTGCAGTTTTGACATGGAATTTTGCAAACGATGCTGTTCTCATTGCTGTTTTTCGAATCTTGCTTCTTTTTGATGAGGTCTCCTATTTTGAAGCCTGTGCTTGCAATAAACCTAATCTCTGCTTGTTTAAGTGTCCTTTCTAGTATTCCGTGTTGAGATGTTTTCGGTCCTACAATAGTTCTCAGTGGCGTTGCTCTTGTTTTTCTCGAGTTTCTAATCTTTTTGCCTTCAAAAGACATCTTACGATAAATGCTTTAGGGTATTTTAGTTTTAGAAACGACGAGAAAATGTGATTGATCTCCTCTTCGAGGTATTCGTTGCTGCACACACGGAGTGCACGAAGGAAAAACCCCAATGATTACCACGGATTTTACTCGCTCACTATGGGCAGAAAAATAATGTATGAAATCTTCGGAGTTGGTTGACTTTCTGTATACTTTAAATTTCACTCCGTTGTCAGTCCTCAGAATCTCTACGTCCAGAAAAGGTATTCTGTTGTCTTGCTCAGCTTCGATCGTAAACTGGATGGAAGGTTCTACATTGTTCATCTGAACCAGTTTGTCTTCCAAATTCATTTCCTCTGGCACTAGAACAAAAATGTCGTCTATATATCTTAGCCTTATATATTATCGTCTATATATCTTAGATGTTTTAGTCCGCACGGGAAGTAACAGCTTTCATATGTCTGAGAGGTGATAGTGTTTGGGAAGGGGCGGCACAGTAGCTGAATGGGGGCCAGCGGCCGACAGGGAAGATCCCCAACAAAGGGGTGAGCCAGCTGACTTCCAGCCGGTCGACCGGAAAACTTCAAATTGCATTGATTTCACCCTTTTGTTGAACACGTGTTTCTCTGCTTTTATTTTCAACCTTAACATGCGCATTGACGGGGGTCTGAGCCACCTTCGCCATAACGGGGGGTACCCGACCCCTAAGATACTGAGAACTGCGCTAGGTAGCAAAAAACGGTAAACGGTGTTGGATAGCCCACTTTTCCATCGAGAATATTTGAAAAAAATTTTAGGTCACATTTAAGGTCACTAGAGGTCGAAATATGCCGTAATAGGGATAACATGTAAATGAAGTTTTTCGGTCATTAGATCTAAACAAGTAAAGATAGAGCAAAACAAACGATTTGAATTATATGAATCCTCGCAGCAAGCCGAATCGAACGATATATAATATGACCTTGCTAGGTCAAATCAAGGATTTGACCTGACCTGAGGTCAGGTCCAGGTCAAATTGGAAAAATGCATATCATTAGAACCGCACTGACGAGGAAAATCTAATGCAGTTAAAATAAAAATTCTATCTCTATTCATTACTAAGTTATTCAGTTAAAACCATTTTTCCCATGTATTTCCAATATAGAGGTCATAGCTCGTACCTGACCTTAGGTCATCGATATGAAAAACACCGGAACATATTTTAGAGAACTGGGTGGGGCCATTATGTGATATGAGTTTCAATGGGATAAGTTTACCCTGTTCCGACTTATGCTATCTCAAACTTTTTTGAGGTCAGGTTACTTGACCTGCACTGGTGACCTGACCTGAGATGACCTAACCTTCAAATTTTGACAGAAGTTGTAAAAATAGTGAGGAAAAAGGTATGCGAAGTACGGCGGCGCTACGCGCCGTCGTTCTTATGGTATCTCTGAAAAACCCGAGGGGGCGGGTACTCGCCCCCGTCAATGCGCGTGTTAAATCACGATTGCAAGAGTTCATACGCTCCCGAGTCAATCTACTGCCCGCGTCCACGCACCGGCGGCCGCGCCGACGACGGCCGGGCGCGCCGGGCGGCCGATTTTTGCGCGCATGGCGTCATTTTATGGCTAATTACACATTGCTAAAGTCTAGAATGCAAAAAAATCATTGACTTCACTAAACAGAAGAGACATGGGCGCACATGTTTGCTATGGATACCTTTACCGTGAATTACTGGACACACTTTCAAAAAATCTTTGGAAGACATCTCTAAAAATTTGGAAAATTTCGAACACGAACCGAAATTCTCCAACTTTAGTTGTAACATGCCCAATCGAATCCCATGTCATTTCAAGCTAGGAAACGAAAGTTAAGGGTGAAAATCATCGTTATACATCACCATGTTTTGAATAAATCGGCGATTTTCACGATTTTTTTTAAAGCTATAACTCCGAAACCGTACGTCTGAGGAATGAAATAATCTGAGATCAAGATTTCACCCTCCTGAAAACCCAGTGGACGAAATAGGAACGAAATTCGAGACTATGCTATGTTGGGACCAAGTCGATCTGTGCTGGAACGCCCCTATAGGCACTCTGACATTTCGAGGGGGCGGGCGCTTGAGTCTATTATTACACTGGTCAACAAAATTTAAATTTTGTCGTGGATCCAATATAAAATAGTCCGTTTCTAAGGTGATTTGTGGCGCTGAACACGAATCTGGCCGCAGAAATGCCGTATCAGATCAGAATTTTGAGATACAGTATGCCTGTGTATTGTCCTTGTGCAAGCCTACTCGGCATCAGTGATATTGACAGTGCAAAACCCAAGATGTCTAGGAAAATGAACGTTTGGGTGTTTGTAGAGGCTAGGGTATTCTACCTTAAACCCGATTTTCATAGACCTAGGTCAATATATTCAAGGTAAAACGAGGCAATATAAGTTAAGTTCTGTCTGTGCAGGGTGGTGATTGGAAATGCCGTGATTATGCGATGAGAAGCCGGATATGGAGAGAAAGTGCCATCCCCGGCGCCCCGCTACCGTGTGGTCCGGCGGGGCGCGGGTTCCGCTCGGCCGTCGCCGCTTCTCCGGCCGTGGCTCGGCCGGCGCCGCCCCCGTCTGCTATGTGGCCGGCGCTCTGTTTCGGTGACGCCTGTGGTGGCGTGCGGCGCCCGGTGCATCGGTGGTGTTGCGTGGCCGCGTGGCCCTGGCTGGCTCCGTGTGTCTGTCGTGCGGGGAGCCGCCGCTTAGAATGAATGCGTTTGTGCCTGCGTTTGTGATTGATGCGTGTGTGATACTCATTTTAACCGCCTCCCGGCGTTGCTTAGGGGCCCCGCGCCGGGGGTGCACGTGTAATTTTACCTAGGACTAGACGCGTATTCTTTGTGTAATATGTTTTACTGTTAATATACGTGTATGGATCCAAGTGGCCTGAAGTAACAAAGGAAAGGTCTGAGGTAATGTACTCTAAAACTTTGAGGGCAAGGTAGTTCAAGGTTATTGACCTTTGACGTCAAAATATTACATTTTGCCTATAACGTGTACTGCAACAAGCACTATGGCAACCGTAGGACGGGAAATAAGGCTTGACCTTGACCCATGACCTTTGTCTTGAACCTGCAACCTTGAGGTCAAGATTGAGTGACCTAGCGTATGACGTCATAGCATGATATACGTCATATTAGGCGGCGCCATTCGACCAAAGGCACCAGGGTCAATGACCTTGAAATGGTGGTATGACCTTGACTTGTGACTTTTTACTTAGACTCGACTTTCAAGGGAGGTGACTGTGACATAAAATCCTCATCATATAATGTTGCGACGTCACCACTCGGTCTGCAATACCGGCGAGCTTGTGCGACCGAGCGCAAGCATTGTTCAATGTACAATGTTCATGCACTTGAATGCGAGGTAGTCTTCCGTTGCAATAAATTCACATGTATGTTGATAAGCTGCATTGTCTGGGTGCAGATAATCCGGGTTCTCGACTTCCTTGATCTATATCTTTTCACAAAAGGCTAGGCTGATGACATTGTGTGGAAACTGTAGGGGCTATACAACATTACACCAGGTATGCTCTGGGGAAGAAACCAGGTCCGATGGCAAAAAACGGTTACTAAATTTGAAATTAGCGGTATCGAAATAGGTAGAAACAGGTGTTCACGTGCAGGATCCATTTTGGCTGTTAACCAGTGTTATATCCCCTTGTACCCGCCACTGCATGAGGATTAGTTTTCAATGTTTGTCGTTTTCCGGTGGAAACCCAAGGCTTTTCGCATTTCAATCACTTCCTCAAACATGAATAGCTTGTAATGTAGTCCACTTTTTGTTTGTCAGAAATCAATTGTCTGAAGACGACATTTTTCGATGAAGAAATGATCAAAGCTACAAATGGGCCCCACTGATCGTCCGGAACCGGAGGTGGCTGGCGCATCCCGAAAATACGGGCTTAAGCAGCCTCCGCACCGCCAATGGGAGGACCCAGAGCATGGTTGGCGGGAGCGCCGTGGCTAGTGGTTACATCAGCTGTGCGTCCCACGTTCCCTGCTTGCTCTGGCTGCCCCACCCTGCGCCCGTCTGCAGCCCATTCTCGTGTCCTCTGGAAGTGCTCCCCGCGCCGGGCACTCTCAGTCGCCCCTCTCACCAATTTCAACTGGACTTTTATTTGCGGCCAACGTTCAGCTCCTCCTGCACCAAGCTGGAGGAGCAGACTGACCTGAGTAATCATCTACTCTAAACTCCTGCACCCAGCTGGAGGAGCATACTGGCCTGAGTAATCATCTACTCTAAACTCCTGCACCCAGCTGGAGGAGCATACTGGCCTGAGTAATCATTTACTCTAACCTCCTGCACCCAGCTTGAGGAGCACACTGGCCTGAGTAATCATCTACTCTAACCTCCTGCACCCAGCTGGAGGAGCAGACTGGCCTGAGTAATCATCTACTCTAACCTCCACCACCCAGCTGGAGGAGCAGACTGGCCTGAGTAATCATCTACTCTAACCTCCTGCACCCAGCTGGAGGAGCAGACTGGCCTGAGTAATCATCTACTCTAACCTCCACCACCCAGCTGGAGGGGAGCAGACTGGCCTGAGTAATCATTTACTCTAACCCCCTGCACCCAGCTGGAGGAGCAGACCGGCCTGAGTAATCATTTACTCTAACCTCCACCACCCAGCTGGAGGAGCAGACTGGCCTGAGTAATCATCTACTCTAACCTCCTGCACCCAGCTGGAGGAGCAGACTGGCCTGAGTAATCATTTACTCTAACCTCCTGCACCCAGCTGGAGGGGAGCAGACTGGCCTGAGTAAGCATTTACTCTAACCTCCACCACCCAGCTGGAGGAGCAGACTGGCCTGAGTAATCATCTACTCTAACCTCCTGCACCCAGCTGGAGGAGCAGACTGGCCTGAGTAAGCATTTACTCTAACCCTGAGATTAGGCCTATCCGTAAGCCCAATCAGACTGTTTTATTGTATCGGGATATTCGCGAACAAAACCCGTCGTTAAATGTTGGGGCTTCATTGTATTAACTAGTAAGAAAATTATAGAAGTATAGAAGTTTGTAAGAAAATTATAGCAATTAGCAAATGCTATAATTTTAGAATAGTTAACAGATACCTGTATTCATAACTTGTTCTGAACTTCCAGCTATTCCCAACTGAACAATCGTCTAGAAAAACGGTTTTCCTAGTCCCAGGTCGAAGTGAAACATAAGCCTTCATCACCTGCTATAAAAACCTGTGAACAGAGGGTACTTACATTCGCTTGATTCGGCGGTATACACTGAATGCTCGGGGTGGTATCTCAGTTATTTTGTTCTGCTCCAACCGTCTGAAAAACACACAGGAAAGCAATGTGAGTCTAGGAAAGAAGGCAAATATATTGTACGACAGTAGTTCATGCCTCACATGCGTTGCAAGCAAGTGCAGTGCAGAGCCCACCTCCACCATTAGAACCAATTTACACCAATGCAACGGGCCTCAAAACGGGATGAAACACCTCCAAGAACCCGTCCAAAAATGACATCAAACTGATGTCGAAGATGAGTTGATGGGAGCATGGGAAACAACGTTCATGTTCTTATTTTAACGTGGTGGGCCTATTTCACAGGCCCTGGAACATGAAACTTTTCGATGTCGGTGCCCACCCAAATCCTGCCAAAAACAATGAAATGGTCGTAAATGAGAACAAAAAATGATCACATCTGGCCATCCCTAGTATCACCATATTACTGCAAGCCTTCAGATATTTGCAAACTTCCTTATAGTTAAAAAATATACCTCTAACTGATCTCAGGAAGGCAATGAGGCCGTTTTAACAACGATATACTTGGAATTAAAAGTTCTTACACAAATCATTCTTCCTAAGGCTCGTCAAAGCAGGCAAGGTCATGGTCAGCTAACACAGTATGCTGAACAACGGAAGAAGTGTCCTCTTTGCATTGGTGAAATCGTTAGGTCACCATCCGGCGACCGAAAAAAGTTATGACGGTTTTAGTGAGTGCATATCCTATCGATGGTCGGCGTCTGTTACCAGGCCCCGGCCGCCGGTCCCCGACCGATGGTTACGTCTGTTCCGCCGGTCCCCGACCGATGGTTACGTCTGTTCCGCCGGTCCCCGACCGATGGTTACGTCTGTTCCGCCGGTCCCCGACCGATGGTTACGTCTGTTCCGCCGGTCCCCGACCGATGGTTACGCCTGTTCCCCCGGTCCCCGACCGATGGTTACGTCTGTTCCGCCGGTCCCCGACCGATGGTTACATCTGTTCCGCCGGTCCCCGACCGATGGTTACGTCTGTTACCAGGCCCCGGCCGCCGGTCCCCGATCGATGGTTACGTCTGTTCCGCCGGTCCCCGACCGATGGTTACGTCTGTTCCGCCGGTCCCCGACCGATGGTTACGTCTGTTACGCCGGTCCCCGACCGCCGGGGACGCGCACCGACGTAACATGAAGCACAAATCTGACATTGCATCTTTGAAATAAAAGAATCAGTGTCATCTCTGCACAAAAAAACCATGAGCCTTGGTTACACTGGCTTACATTTAACAAACCAGCTTTGAAAGAATAGATTTTCAGCTGTATCGGTAGCATGAGCCGCAGATAATAAAATGCCTAAGTCCGAGGATATTTTCCAGGTCCTTCATTTTCAGTCATCCATACTTTAAGCAAGATACCTTTACTTAAAGTTACGTTCAAGAGGGATTCCCCCACGCCCGAGTGACGTCACACGGGCGTGGAGGAAGTCCTTCACCGTTGGGCCGTGTGTCAAACTGCTGCTAATGGCACTGCCCGCTTACGAATTTGTTAGAATACACGGCAATCAAGTTTATCCCAAATGCAATAAAAAAGCAATGCATCTTTGATTCTGGGCCTCTTTTTGCAAAATTCTAGATATTTAATCATTTGATTTTCCCATGTTATATGCTACGAGGTGTGACGTCACATCCGGTGATCTACACTTGCTGTTGGAGGGGGGCTGTACTTTAAGGACATAATACCGGCTAATCACGGAGAGCATTGCCGTGAGGCGATCGCGAGTCTGAAACCGCCGATTGGCAACTTCAGAGAAAAGGTGAGCGAGCAAGTAGTCGGCAGCACAGAGAGCACTACGGGAGCTAGACGTCGGAACGGGAAAGGATGATTGAATAATATCACCTATGGTGATAAAACTGGTATGCTCGTATGAAAGCGCCATTACTAACTATTTACATATTCCAAAGACCAAACCTTACTACATACCTCTCAAATAAACTCATCTCTGATGGCTAGTTAACTGATTAATGATTGATGAACTATCTTCCCCCGCCTGTACCTGTGGCCCAGCGTTAAAGGGAGATACGCAAAAAATTTTCGGCTAGATCAAAAGGTTACAAAAAGTTGTTTCAGAAGTCCTTCTCTCATTTTTGCAAATTTGGCCTCCAAATGCGTTGAAATCGCTCTCAACGCCTACATTTCTGGACGACCTATCGATAATTCTCATTATCGGTTAAATGACGTAGTCTCGGCTAAGACCATCAATTTCTCTCAGAATTAGGTCATATCTGTACTAAACAGTGATGTAGAACTACGGAACTATCACAGCCAAAAATCATTTAAGAAAGCTACAGTTCAAAACGATTAAAAGCAGAACTATAGGACTTTAAACAAATCACAATTGAAAAATCCGAAGCCCAGGAACTCTCATACCTAAGTCGCGTGAAGCATCTGATGCAAAAGTTTCGTAATCCTAGGAATTTTGTAGAAAACGATTGATATTAAGATCTGCGGTACGAAACGATCGAAGACTTGAGTAATTATTTCTATAATTTTTTATTTGACATACACAGCATCCCCACTATCCATGTGGCTATTCTGACGCCGGGCGTAATGAAGATGAGGGACATAAATGACAAACTTAAGCAAAAACACACTGTAAGATGCTCCCTGGCCTCTCCCCTCGAATCCGGAAATGTAAAAAACACTGAAGATTATATATTCGGGCACAGCCCTTCATCAGAATCGTGGAGTAAATATCAATAATTTTCAGTCCTAGTATAGCCAGACCTCGAATTGAGCTTCACACAAATGCCTTTTAGAATGAATCGTTAAAAATAAGATTGGATGTCGTGACAACAACGATATTGGTACCTCTAACCTAAAAGCAATGCCGACAATACAATAAACCTAGACCAGTATTTGTGACAAACTTTTCTATTATTTCAGCCAAACACTAGCTTTTGATTAACAATGAAAAACTCGCTGAAGTATCTTAATCAGTTATTTGAATATTTCTGTTCTTATTATTTACTTTTCCCGTCGACTGCAGCTAAAATACTAACCAAAAGCTACCTATCTAGCACTAGTAGACGTGATACTAGATCGGTGTAAAGACTGCATGCTTTCCCCTTTAACATGATGCTATATTTTTATAATAAAAGCTTCCCTCGAATTATTTAGTTAAGATTGTACCCAGTGGTCAAGGTCAACTTTTTGTAATTGATAAACCTATTTTCCACAGCCTGCTCCTCTGGCCCAACGTTAAGCGTCGAAAGAGTATACGTGTGGCTGCAAAAAAGCATTCAAGTCAAGTCAAAGGCTTTTTATAAGGCGTTCTGTGCATAGCACCTTTGCCCGCCTCTAAAGGAGTGTGTGGGAGAATTTTAGAATTTTGCGTGAGGGCAAGCTACGTTAGTCTGTTAAAGCAATGGGAGTTATTTCAAGTAATGGGTTGCAAGATGGTTCAGCTTGCGAATGGACGGTCGTGGCAATGGCATAGCCATGCCAAGGGAGTTCTTTTTATAAAATTAGACCCGCAGAGTGCGAAGGTTATCTCTGTGGTTGAAGACCTTAAATTTAGAATTTGGAATTTAGAATTTAGAATTTTGTGTGTCAGCTACTGATGTCCGCTTGTCTACGTTACTCGAAATCCTCCGTTAAATCAGTAATTTTCATACTTTAGAAACTGCGCTAAACACCTGGCCAGGGTGCCGCGAATTTACCCTGCAACCCGGAGGTGAGGTTGCAGCTCCCCTCTCCGGCTGGGCGGCCGCCGCACAGAGGAAAAAGGTGTGAGAGGACAGTTAGATTGTTAGTAAGAGTATGAGTGTGGTTAGCATAGAGCCGCAGTGAAAGGTATCACTGCGGTGAAGAAATATAACCTATTTAACCTAATCTGATTTCAAAGCTAGCCTAACATAACCTATCCTTAGCTTACGATAAACCATTTAAAGGTTAAACAACTATTGCTTAAATTTTGCGGTGGATCATCTATGATTGGAAAATAGGCAAGTCCTACTTTGGGGGTGCACCATGCACCCTCCATCATATATACTGGGAGGGGTGATTTATAGAAACTTCTCTAGCCCAGAGTCCTTTAGAAATGTAAAGAGTTTTTCGAGTAGCTCAGGATGGTCGTTACCGAGCAGAGTTTTTAGGTCTACAGGGATGTTTGGGATTCGGCAGTAATCTAGCATGGGTTGCCGATGGGTATTGTGCTGGGGACAATCGATGAGAAAGTGATAGGGATTCTCCATTGCGTCGCAGGCACCACAGGTACCCGCGTTCCAATAGGCATTTAATTTTGTGTGTCCATTTCTGAGTCTGGTTAGAATAACCTAGCGCCGGCGACTCTTTTGGTTGGAACTGGGCCAGTAGCCGATGTGAGGCTTGATATAGAATAGGTGGGCGCTGTGGTTTGTGGTCCAGTTATTTTGAATTTGCTTCCGGATACTGTCCTGGAGGAGAGCTTTGGTATCATCTCCAGACCACATTTAAGGGTGCGATCTCTCTAAGTTCTAGGGATTTTTCCCTGCTCATCGGCCTTTTCATTCCCTTGAATTTTGCAGTGGCCCGGGATCCAAAGAAAAGAGACATCAGGGGTATCATCGATACCTTTCTGAATATCTGCTATAACGTGGTGGCTGGGGTTGACTACGTTACTGACGGCCTGCAGGACAGATTTAGAGTCTGAACAAATGACGGCTGAGTTGATATTTTGGGTTCTGGTTATTGCTAATGCATCGAGGATGGCAACAGCCTCGGCTGTGAAGATAGAGCAGTTGTCCGGAAGTCTTTTCTGTAGGCAAATATTTTGCCCCCAGATGCCGAGGCCTACTTTTTCGCCTATTTTGGAGCCGTCTGTAAATATAAAAGTCTTGTCCGCGTTACAAGATCGGAACTCTAGGAATTTCTGGGAGACTTCTTCCTCTGAGAAGTCCGCTCTACGGGAAGTGAAAAGAAATTCAACTTTGGGCTCTTTCCGAGTCCAGAAGCGGGAGAGTGGGGGTTTGCCTATTGTTGCTGGCAGTGCAAGATTAAGGCTTTCCAGGGTTTTCGCTACTCTGTGTTTAAATGGGGGCCACTTCTGTAGAGTGGCTGTAGAGTGGCTCGTCTGGGATGGGCGACACATTGTTTTGCCGGATGGTTTTCGGTGGATTGGACCTTAATATAGTAAGAAATAAGCTGGGCGTGGCGTCTTGTCTGCAGTGGGCATAGCCCGCTATCAGTTAGTAGGCTGGTGATGGGGGATTCTAAGAGCGCGCCTGTGGCTGCCCGGATACTAGCATTTTGGATGCGCTCTAGCTTTAATTTATTGGTCTTGTTTGTTGAGTCAAAGACGAACGAATTATATTCGAGAATGGACCGTATCAGGGACTTGTAGAGCATAAGCAGGGTCTTTCGATCCACGCCATACTCTGTTCCGCCGAGCATGCGGAGAATGTTGACTCGCTTTTGACAGCTAGAGACGACTTTGGTGAAATAAAAAAGGGGAGGGGTACATTTATACTTGCATTGACGCCCGATTCACAGCGATTTCTGCCGGCTGCCCATTCATAGATTGGGTACTGCTAGCGGACTGTGTCTTAGGCAATGCCTTTTTTCCATTCCCCACTGGTACAGGAAAATAGATTCACCATTGAGAGCTTATCATTGATACAATGATCTGATCGTTGATATGGTGCCTCGGCCGATCCAGTGGGTAAATCTGAACCAATCCTAATGATCCGTGGCAACCGGTGGTACATCTGTATCGGGTTCGACCCCCCAACGCGGAGTGTAAATACAAAGGGGAAGGGTGAAAATTACCCCGTAATGGAAAGTAGCAGTAAACTATATAGTCAAACAATAGTTGGGCGGGCCAGGCAGTGTCTGAGACGTTCCTGTCTAGGCCAATATGCAGTGTCAGAGTTTTGGTTACAAAAGGTTGAATTGATCACGATCGTGTGATTTAGTTGATGTGCAGAGGAGAGAAAATAAACAAAAATTGTCCATTAGTAGTTTCGGCCACAGAAATCTTTGACTACAGACAGGCGAAAAAAGCATCGTAGTGGAGGGATCCCGTCAAATGTAGCTGAGCTCCCTCCAGGGATTTGCGGGCAGTTTCTAGTCGTGAGGTGGCTTCGTAATAGAGGTAGTTGTTGATGAAACTAATTCCACAGCCAGACGAGGAGGGATGCATCTAAAGTAGGTCAAGGGGACCAGAACACAAATTACCGTTCTCTCAACGAAGTGATGATTCCGATTGATACCTGTCAGCTCCAAGGCGCTGGACAGTAGCCTAACCGGCTGAAAGAAGGCGTTTCCTTCTCCTGGGTGGAAAAGGGTGAGACTGACCGTGGTCTCAATAGCCCAAGAAGCCCTTCAAAACCACTGTCTACGAAATTACGATTATGATTGACACCTGTCAACTCCAAGGCGCTGGACAGTAGTCTAACCGACTGAAAGAAGGCGTTTCCTTCTCCTGGGTGAAAAAGGGTGAGACTGACCGTGGTCTCAATAGCCCAAGAAGCCCTTCAAAACCACTGTCTACGAAATTACAATTACGATTGACACCTGTCAACTCCAAGGCGCTGGACAGTAGCCTAACCGGCTGAAAGAAGGCGTTTCCTTCTCCTGGGTGAAAAAGGGTGAGACTGACCGTGGTCTCAATAGCCCAAGAAGCCCTTCAAAACCACAGTCTACGAAATTACGGTTATGATTGACACCTGTCAACTCCAAGGCGCTGGACAGTAGCCTAACCGGCTGAAAGAAGGCATTTCCTTTTCCTGGGTGGAAAAGGGTGAGACTGACCGTGGTCTCGTTAGCCCAATAAGCCCTTCAAAGCCATTTTCCGTGAAACAGGGATTGTGACGTACTATACACTCGACGAAGGCAGGTCTCTGGGCAGCAGACGGGCCCAGGGTCCTATGAGGGAACCAGGTCGAGTGATACAAAAAAGAGCCCGAGGATTTAATATCGTGAGAGGACCAAGGACGTTGGGCCCCGGGGTTAAGAGAACAAAGAGGATAAGGGGATTTTAAGGGCCGGAGGATATGAGGGCACGAGGATTAGGAAGAAGGGTTGGCCCAGGAAGTAAGAAGGAATTAAGTTTATAGGAAGTGAGGATGGGAGGATTTTAAGGGCCAGAGGATACTGGGGTATAAGGATAAAGGAAATGGGGGCCCAGAGGATGAGGATACGAGGTTTATGAATTTGGGGGCCCAGAGGATGAGGATACAAGGTTTTAAGGTCGAGTGGAATTTAAGCATGGGAGAGTTGGAGACATTGACCCGGGTAACGCGTGCACAAATACAGCAAAGTTGAAAGAACAGAATAGGTAAGAAAACCTACATTTTTGCCAGACCAGTCTGGACTGATAACAAGAGCATGGGGAAAGTATGTTCTCTATGTTGTGCCGAACTTTTAGGGAACATTATCAGTACCCGAGTTTGGTTGATGTAAGTCCAACCGGTAGGCATCGTCAACCTGCAGGATGAACGGAACATCGACATCCTGATTATACCAAGAACCCAAGGTACAACGACATTGAACGCTTAGATGGTGTCGAGGGGGAAAAATTAGGGCTTTCACAGTTTCAACGATGGGGAGGAGTGCATGATGCGCGAATGAAGCAGTTGAGAGCATGGATGGACATATGAATGAAATAGTTTTAAGGCTCGACAGGGCTAGTGAAAGAGCCGGATCTAAGCGTTCATGTTGCAAAAGGGATGACATAAATGTTCATCCAGATAACATCTGGAATGGGACGATTGAGCAAAACCTAAGGGTGTAAATGATGGTATATGTCTCACCATTACCTTATAAATGATATAGGAGTAGTCTTGAATAAGAAGTAACAACAGGGTCGTGGGAGTTAAGACGATCGTGGTACCGCTCATATGCGGGAAAGCCTGCGAGTTGAAGTAGGTTCGGAGCACAAATAAGCGCAGCTTATAATCCACTGATTTGAGACAGTTTAACCCGGAGGGCAAGGTCAACCCCAAAGCCTATAAGGTGACTCAAGCAGCTGGGAGGGTTGGGTCGTTGTAAACCGAATCCAGCCCTTGGACTTGTCGAGTGGGGACTTGGACTGCCTGATAGCTTGTGTATCTGAGCTTACGAAAGCGGTGCAATACCTTCTTGTTGCCTCTCACACTATAAATATTTTTGTGTGTTGCGCCCGCAACATGGGCGACCGGCGGAGACGTGTGCAAACCACCACCAGCGGGACGCGGCACTGCGTATCGCCCGAACGGCGCGCGCCATCGGCGCGAATCGTCGCCGACCGATGCCGGACAGCCAGCCGACCGTCGCGCGCACCCGACCGCCGCCGCCACGGTCGCCCAGCGGCGCTTCCCGTCACAATGCCCTTATCTCGACCTTGGCCTCGTCCGCGCACTCAGGCAAAAATGTCTTACGAAGAGACGACTCAGATGGCAAGCTGACACCTATGTTCTTCTCCAGAAAATGTGGGAACTTGATATTCTCCACCTTACGGAAAGGTATGTTGGCTGCCAGTAACGCTTCGCAGAACACTTTTTCAAGGATGTGCTGGTGCGATTTCTTGGCTGTTGATGGTCCAGGCTGATCCAGCTGAGACTGTATCACACTTCTCTTTCCTTTTAAACCCATGTTCTTGAGGTGTGCACCGAATTTTTCATGTTGTGTGACCTACGATTTTTGATTGGCACTGAATGCTTTTTCACATGCCTTGCAGAAGACCAATTTTCCGTCCAAATTTAGCTTGAATGGGTAATCTGTTCGTTCATTGTAGGTACTCAGCCACTTATTTTTTAAAGCTGACGATGACATGATTTGCTGTTCAGTGGACACGAAATATGTAGAATGCTAGAGACACCACTTTCCTCTGCCTTCTCTGAACGACTAACTTTTGAACAGTCCGGGTCCTGTAGACGTTCGGCCGGGCCAGTCTCCCTCCCTCTCATTCGCAACAAACCCAGGCGGGTTAGGTTTCCCCATTTATCTCTCCGTTTCAAAACACGCCTTCCGCCCGCTGGCATAAATCAAATCGTTTCAGACTGGTAAAAAAATGTCCTGGACTTGACCGAAGCCACTGCCGCAGAATACCGCGAGATCATAATCTCTGCTCCCGTTGCTCTTGCTATTTACTTACTGACTCAACTGAACTTCCTTTTTGGTCATTCAATCCTGCGAAATGTCTACCTGAAGTGAAAACGTGAGGCATAAAAGTGTTATGTTTGAATACAACTCTTAAAAATGTTATTTCATGCAAAATGTCGGTCCATATGTGATTCTGCTTAAAAAGGCCATTTTATGTGAAAAAATATGTTGCATGTAAAAACATAGAATTCCGGTCCCTAGTAATGACACATCCATCCATCAGTGGCGGCACATCCACAGTCCAGGGGGAGTGCGGCACTTCTCTGCCACAGATTGCTAACATTTTGACAGTCTAATCCGACTTAGACCGGTTTTCTTAAAAAATAAACACATTTTTCACTTTTTTCCGGGATGTACCCGAAGCTTTTCGTCTACATCCGTATCTGTCCTGCTGGAACCGTGCCAGGAGTGGGTCCGCGACTGCAGTTCAAATGCTGAGTTTCGCAATTTCCGGAGACATCGGCAAGTCGGGCCAATGGTCAGGTCAGTCAGGGGCAGGGAGCAACAGGACCCAACATCGCAATGGCTGGGGAGGGAGCAACAGGGCCCAACATCGCAATGGCTGGGGAGGGAGCAACAGGGCCCAACATCGCAATGGCAGGGGAGGGAGCAACAGGGCCCAACATTGTAATGACTGGGAGGGAGCAACAAGGCCCAACATCACAATAGCTGGGAAAGGAGCAACAAGGCCCAACATCGCAATGGCTGGGGAGGGAGCAGCAGGGCCCAACATCGCAATGGCTGGGGAGGGAGCAACAGGGCCCAACATCGCAATGGCTGGGGAGAGAGCAACAGGGCCCAACATCGCAATGGCTGGCGAAGGAGCAACAGGGCCCAACATCGCAATGGCTGGGGAGGGAGCAACAAGGCCCAGCATCACAATAGCTGGGGAGGGAGCAACAAGGCCCAACATCGCAATGGCTGGGGAGGGAGCAGCAGGGCCCAACATCGCAATGGCTGGGGAGGGGAGCAACAGGGCCCAACATCACAATAGCTGGGGAGGGAGCAGCAGGGCCCAACATTGTAATGACTGGGGAGGGAGCAACAAGGCCCAACATCACAATAGCTGGGGAGGGAGCAACAGGGCCCAACATCACAATAGCTGGGGAGGGAGCAGCAGGGCCCAACATCTCAATAGCTGGGGAGGGAGCAACAGGGCCCAACATCACAATGGCTGGGGAGGGAGCAGCAGGGCCCAACATTGTAATGACTGGGGAGGGAGCAACAGGGCCCAACATCACAATAGCTGGGGAGGGAGCAGCAGGGCCCAACATTGTAATGACTGGGGAGGGAGCAACAAGGCCCAACATCGCAATGGCTGGGGAGGGAGCAGCAGGGCCCAACATCGCAATGGCTGGGGAGGGAGCAGCAGGGCCCAACATTGTAATGACTGGGGAGGGAGCAACAGGGCCCAACATCACAATAGCTGGGGAGGGAGCAGCAGGGCCCAACATTGTAATGACTGGGGAGGGAGCAACAGGGCCCAACATCACAATAGCTGGGGAGGGAGCAGCAGGGCCCAACATTGTAATGACTGGGGAGGGGAGCAACAAGGCCCAACATCGCAATGGCTGGGGAGAGAGCAGCAGGGCCCAACATCACAATAGCTGGGGAGGGAGCAACAAGGCCCAACATCGCAATGGCTGGGGAGGGAGCAGCAGGGCCCAACATCGCAATGGCTGGGGAGGGAGCAACAGGGCCCAACATCGCAATGGCTGGCGAAGGAGCAACAAGGCCCAACATCGCAATGGCTGGGGAGGGAGCAGCAGGGCCCAACATCGCAATGGCTGGGGAGGGAGCAGCAGGGCCCAACATCGCAATGGCTGGGGAGGGAGCAGCAGGGCCCAACATCGCAATGGCTGGGGAGGGAGCAACAGGGCCCAACATCACAATAGCTGGGGAGGGAGCAGCAGGGCCCAACATCACAATGGCTGGGGAGGGAGCAACAGGGCCCAACATTGTAATGACTGGGGAGGGAGCAACAAGGCCCAACATCGCAATGGCTGGGGAGGGAGCAGCAGGGCCCAACATCGCAATGGCTGGGGAGGGAGCAGCAGGGCCCAACATCACAATAGCTGGGGAGGGAGCAACAAGGCCCAACATCGCAATGGCTGGGGAGGGAGCAGCAGGGCCCAACATCGCAATGGCTGGGGAGGGAGCAACAGGGCCCAACATCACAATAGCTGGGGAGGGAGCAGCAGGGCCCAACATTGTAATGACTGGGGAGGGAGCAACAAGGCCCAACATCACAATAGCTGGGGAGGGAGCAACAAGGCCCAACATCGCAATGGCTGGGGAGGGAGCAGCAGGGCCTAACATCGCAATGGCTGGGGAGGGAGCAACAGGGCCCAACATCGCAATGGCTGGCGAAGGAGCAACAAGGCCCAACATCGCAATGGCTGGGGAGGGAGCAGCAGGGCCCAACATCGCAATGGCTGGGGAGGGAGCAGCAGGGCCCAACATCGCAATGGCTAGGGAGGGAGCAGCAGGGCCCAACATCGCAATGGCTGGGGAGGGAGCAACAGGGCCCAACATCACAATAGCTGGGGAGGGAGCAGCAGGGCCCAACATTGTAATGACTGGGGAGGGGAGCAACAGGGCCCAACATTGTAATGACTGGGGAGGGAGCAGCAGGGCCCAACATCGCAATGGTTGGGGAGGGAGCAACAGGGCCCAGCATCGCAATGGCTGGCGAAGGAGCAACAAGGCCCAACATCGCAATGGCTGGGGAGGGAGCAACAAGGCCCAGCATCACAATAGCTGGGGAGGGAGCAACAAGGCCCAACATCGCAATGGCTGGGGAGGGAGCAGCAGGGCCCAACATCGCAATGGCTGGGGAGGGAGCAGCAGGGCCCAACATCGCAATGGCTGGGGAGGGAGCAGCAGGGCCCAACATCGCCGAAAGGCGATGGTTTTCATTTTTATCATTTTCATCATTTTCATTTAAAAAAAGAAAAATCGCCGAAAGGCAGGTTTGAGTAAATTTATATTCCCGCTCCCTGGATCAAGCCGGGATATATCGTGAGAAAAACTATCACAAAATTTTAAACTAATATTTCCGTTAAATTTTGCACAGTTTGTACATCCCTCTTGCTTACCGTACCTTTGCCATCTTTCACTATTGCTTTTGAGATGGAGGAAACGTTTGCTCACGGGAGTGGCGGGGGGGTGGCTTGGCAATTGCTGACAATTACTGACAAAGGGGAGGGGTAGCGGGGTTCACCCTCTACAGACGATTACTTACAAAGGGGAGGGGTAGCGGGGTTCACCCTCTACAGACGACTGCTGACAAAGGGGAGGGGGTAGCGGGGTTCACCCTCTACAGAAGATTACTGACAAAGGGGAGGGGTAGCGGGGTTCACCCTCTACAGAAGATTACTGACAAAGGGGAGGGGTAGCGGGGTCCACCCTCTACAGACGACTGCTGACAAAGGGGAGGGGTAGCGGGGTTCACCCTCTACAGACGATTACTGACAAAGGGGAGGGAGTCTGGATACCCCCAACATTTTTTCGAACCTAATAAATGAACAGTTCATGTAATAATGTTGAGTCTTCTGAATTAGTAAATAAGCTTGATTTCGTTTTCAACGATTCTCGCCATTTTAAGTCATCAGTCTATCCAGCATCACTGGTTGTTAGAATTCGTGTCTATGTTTTATGTTGCTTGTTTTAAAACGAAACCTTTCGTTTTAAAACATGTTTCAGCTGCCGACCGTCCCAGCCCTCGCCGTTGCGTTGCGGGTTGCATAATGCATATTTTCCGGTGAGGGTGCGCTTCAGTGTTTAGGCGCCGCCTGCTGGGCACGTGACTTGGCCTGCGGCACGTGACCTGGCCTGCGGCGGTGGCGGCGGCCAATGGGACAGCGCAGTGGCGGGCCGGGGGTGTGCTTGGCTGGAGCTGTGATATTGTGTCACTCTAGGGAAGTGACGTGTGAGCCCTGGAGGCTGAGCATCTAAGAACACCACCATTATTATTTAGGTAAGTACAGGATCAGGGGAGGGTGGTGCTCTGCGCTGGAGTACGTTGCCAGCACTGGTGTGTCGGTCTGCTGGACCATGCATCTGGTCCTTGGGTTTGGTCTGCTGGACCATACACCAAGTCTTTGGGTTTGGTCTGCTGGGCTACGTACCTGGTCCTTGGGATTGGTCTGCTGGACCATGCACCTGGTCCTTTGGATTTGGTCTGCCGGACCATGCACCTGGTCCTTGGGTTTGGTCTGCTGGACCATGCACCTGGTCCTTTGGTTTTGTCTACTAGACCACGCACCTAGTCCTTGGGTTTTGTCTACTGGACCATGCACCTGGTCCTTTGGTTTGGTCTGCCGGGCCACGCACCTGGTCCTTTGGTTTGGTCTGCCGGACCATGCACCTGGTCCTTTGGTTTGGTCTGCTGGACCATGCACCTGGTCCTTTGGTTTAGTCTGCCGGACCACGCACCTGGTCCTTTGGTTTGGTCTGCCGGAGCACGCACCTGGTCCTTTGGTTTGGTCTGCCGGACCATGCACCTGGTCCTTTGGTTTGGTCTGCCGGACCATGCACCTGGTCCTTTGGTTTGGTCTGCCGGACCATGCACCTGGTCCTTTGGTTTGGTCTGCTGGACCATGCACCTGGTCCTTTGGTTTAGTCTGCCAGACCACGCACCTGGTCCTTTGGTTTGGTCTGCCGGACCATGCACCTGGTCCTTTGGTTTGGTCTGCCGGACCACGCACCTGGTCCTTTGGTTTGGTCTGCCGGACCATGCACCTGGTCCTTTGGTTTGGTCTGCTGGACCATGCACCTGGTCCTTTGGTTTAGTCTGCCGGACCACGCACCTGGTCCTTTGGTTTGGTCTGCCGGACCATGCACCTGGTCCTTTGGTTTGGTCTGCCGGACCATGCACCTGGTCCTTTGGTTTGGTCTGCCGGACCATGCACCTGGTCCTTGGGTTTTGTCTACTGGACCATGCACCTGGTCCTTGGGTTTGGTCTGCCGGACCATGCACCTGGTCCTTTGGTTTGGTCTGCCGGACCATGCACCTGGTCCTTGGGTTTTGTCTACTGGACCATGCACCTGGTCCTTTGGTTTGGTCTGCCGGACCACGCACCTGGTCCTTTGGTTTGGTCTGCCGGTCCATGCACCTGGTCCTTTGGTTTGGTCTGCCGGACCATGCACCTGGTCCTTTGGTTTGGTCTGCTGGACCATGCACCTAGTCCTTGGGTTTGGTCTATCACCATCATTTAGGTCAGTACGGGATCAGGGGAGGGTGGTGCTCTGCGCTGGAGTACGTTGCCAGCACTGGTGTGTCGGTCTGCTGGACCATGCATCTGGTCCTTGGGTTTGGTCTGCTGGACCATACACCAAGTCCTTGGGTTTGGTCTGCTGGACCATACACCAAGTCCTTGGGTTTGGTCTGCTGGGCTACGTACCTGGTCCTTGGGATTGGTCTGCTGGACCATGCACCTGGTCCTTTGGTTTGGTCTGCTGGACCATGCACCTAGTCCTTGGGTTTGGTCTATCACCATCATTTAGGTCAGTACGGGATCAGGGGAGGGTGGTGCTCTGCGCTGGAGTACGTTGCCAGCACTGGTGTGTCGGTCTGCTGGACCATGCATCTGGTCCTTGGGTTTGGTCTGCTGGACCATACACCAAGTCCTTGGGTTTGGTCTGCTGGGCTACGTACCTGGTCCTTGGGATTGGTCTGCCGGACCATGCACCTGGTCCTTTGATTTTGTCTGCCGGACCATGAACCTGGTCCTTTGGTTTAGTCTGCCGGACCACGCACCTGGTCCTTTGGTTTGGTCTGCCGGACCATGCACCTGGTCCTTTGGTTTGGTCTGCCGGACCATGCACCTGGTCCTTGGGTTTTGTCTACTGGACCATGCACCTGGTCCTTGGGTTTGGTCTGCCGGACCATGCACCTGGTCCTTTGGTTTGGTCTGCCGGACCATGCACCTGGTCCTTGGGTTTTGTCTACTGGACCATGCACCTGGTCCTTTGGTTTGGTCTGCCGGACCACGCACCTGGTCCTTTGGTTTGGTCTGCCGGTCCATGCACCTGGTCCTTTGGTTTGGTCTGCCGGACCATGCACCTGGTCCTTTGGTTTGGTCTGCTGGACCATGCACCTAGTCCTTGGGTTTGGTCTATCACCATCATTTAGGTCAGTACGGGATCAGGGGAGGGTGGTGCTCTGCGCTGGAGTACGTTGCCAGCACTGGTGTGTCGGTCTGCTGGACCATGCATCTGGTCCTTGGGTTTGGTCTGCTGGACCATACACCAAGTCCTTGGGTTTGGTCTGCTGGACCATACACCAAGTCCTTGGGTTTGGTCTGCTGGGCTACGTACCTGGTCCTTGGGATTGGTCTGCTGGACCATGCACCTGGTCCTTTGGTTTGGTCTGCTGGACCATGCACCTAGTCCTTGGGTTTGGTCTATCACCATCATTTAGGTCAGTACGGGATCAGGGAGGGTGGTGCTCTGCGCTGGAGTACGTTGCCAGCACTGGTGTGTCGGTCTGCTGGACCATGCATCTGGTCCTTGGGTTTGGTCTGCTGGACCATACACCAAGTCCTTGGGTTTGGTCTGCTGGGCTACGTACCTGGTCCTTGGGATTGGTCTGCCGGACCATGCACCTGGTCCTTTGGATTTTGTCTGCCGGACCATGAACCTGGTCCTTGGGTTTTGTCTGCTGAACCATGCACCTGGTCCTTGGGTTTGGTCTACTAGACCACGCACCCAGTGACCCAAAATAAGTTTTACGCTAGGGTGTCGAGTGGAAAATTCAGCTCGGAATGTATGGCGAGTGAGTGGAAAATTCCTCTCAAAATGTATGGCGGAGTAAAAAATTTCAAATTTTGTACTCAGGTGGTAAACTCACAGAGCCCTTGTTTGAACTGAACGTTGGATATTTCCTTTAATTTTCTCAAAGTAAATATTTTTAAATCATCCCCAAACAGCATTGTATGACCATTCCCATGTGAGAAATTTGGGTTAAGCAGGCAAATCTTTAACAGCTGGAACCCCCTGATGCTTTCTCCAATTTTTTAAGGAGTTGGTGAATTTCCACAAATAAACTTTTTGCAGGGCCTCTGAGACCAACCTTTGGGGGAAAGAACTCTGGGAGCCACTAAAACTCTTGGGGGGCTTCCCTAGACCAACTCTTGTGCCCCTCCTCTCCCACACGACCAGCTTTTAAGGGCCCCTGAGACGAAATATCGGGGCCCCCTTAGACAACTCTGCAGAGGGGCCTCCGAGATCGGCAGGTGGTGAAAAATGAAAAGGGATTTTTTCATGCAATACCTAGTTCCAAAATTAATTTTCTACGCATACACTGTATAGTTTTCCTGCCCGGGACAACGCCCCTCCTATACCTATACCTATAGCTATCGGAATTTTGGAGGCCACTCCTGGCCTCAATCACTGCACCTCGCATACACCTATGCTAGGGCCCAGTAGAGCCTTGGTTTACACTTAACTAACCCAGACGAAACTACAAACTTTCTATCATGGCAATAAACTCTTCCAGACTCTTGCTTAAAGTTTCTTTTCTTTACCTGTCAATTCCCCTGCTTCTCTTCACATATATACTCACCTTCATATGAGTATGCTGCTTTCTATCAATATTAATCGAAGCTGCTGCAGCCTCCTTTCTATTGTTTCTTCCTTTCGTCTACAATCAGCCAGGCGCGGCGGGTTGCGACAGCGTCGAAGCAACTAATAATTTAAATTTATATCGCAATCCAGTTGCCGGTCGCATGAGCAACATAATTTGCATTTCAAACTTGCCCTAAATTAATTTTCTAAATCCTTATAGACTAGAAAATTATACAACTAAAAAGCACACCAAGAGGAAGACTAACAATGTTTTGTCAATAACGAATACGAAACCAGCCTTTCAAAAGCCTAAAGATGCCGCTTTTATTTACTAGATGTAAAGACGGCGTTTTGGTAAGTCCATGCCGTAGACCAGCCATACAAAAAAGTGCCGATGTTTGAAGGGTAACTGGATGCATTCTTGTTGCCCAAAAAAATAATTTAATGAAAATGTAGAGTTTCAATGTATTAAAGTACCGGACACTTTTAGTTCAACTTAAATATCAGCGTATTTATGCCTAGGGTGTCGTAGGGTGTCGTGAGTGGATTTGGGTGTCACACGGCGTGGACGCAGCAATGAAGGGCTAATATGGATAAAAATTATTTTCTACGCAATAAATGGTTAATTTTCTATGATACAATGTCAAAAAAATATGCTGCTTACCATACAAATTTCAAGATAATTGCTTTTAACAGCAAGATGACCAAAAATGGTTTTTCACTATTCTCGGTACCAGAAATACAAAAACAACTTTTCAAGGACGTAAGCCTAGAAATCATATGCACAGATAAACTGCTTTCCAGAAATGTATCTTTCAAAGCGGTCAGCTCATTTTTTTGGCAACACAAGGCTAGGGTGTCTAATTTTCCACTCACCAATTTTGCGAGTGGTGGAATTTAGTGGCGGTGTTCACCCATTGGAACTTTCTCCGGTGGGGCAGGGGAGGGGGCACTGTGCGTCTTGCCCGTGCCAGAATTTCGATTCTGTTGTTCCACTGAAATCGGTGGAGATAAGGATGCCAGGTATAATTGACCAGAAAAATAGAAATCGCCAGATTCTCTTTCAGAAAAGCGAAAGAAGCGCATAAGAGCTGAGTTAATTTGGCGATCTTCTAGTCGATTCAACTGCTCTCTTTTTCCAGTGGACGTTGGTAGAGGAGGCATTGGAACTGGGCTTTGTAGTAAGTATTGTTGAGTAAAATTCAATAGTAGTAAAAAATTGTTTAGTAGTTATTCAATAGTAGTAGTAAATATTGTTGGAAGTGAGTGGAAAATTCAGCAAAAAAATATAAACGTGAGTGGAAAATTCTGATTGACTGGGTGTCGTTCTGCACCCAGCACCCCAGGTTTTGGGACACTGCACGCACCTGGTCCTTTGGTTTGGTCTGCTGGACCATGCACCTGGTCCTTGGGTTTGGTCTGCTGGACCATGCACCTGGTCTTGGGTTTTGTCTACTGGACCATGCACCTGGTCCTTGGGTTTGGTCTGCTGGACCACGAACCTGGTCCTTTGGTTTGGTCTGCCGGACCATGCACCTGGTCCTTGGGTTTTGTCTACTGGACCATGCACCTGGTCCTTGGGTTTGGTCTGCTGGACCACGCACCTGGTCCTTGGGTCTGCATGGTCTGCTGGACCATGCATCTGGTCCTTGGGTTTTGTCTACTGGACCATGCACCTGGTCCTTGGGTTTTGTCTACTGGACCATGCACCTGGTCCTTGGGTTTTGTCTACTGGACCATGCACCTGGTCCTTGGGTTTGATCTGCTGGACCATGCACCTGGTCCTTGGGTTTTGTCTACTGGACCATGCACCTGGTCCTTGGGTTTTGTCTACTGGACCATGCACCTGGTCCTTGGGTTTTGTCTACTGGACCATGCACCTGGTCCTTGGGTTTTGTCTACTGGACCATGCACCTGGTCCTTGGGTTTGGTCTGCCGGAGCACGCACCTGGTCCTTTGGTTTGGTCTGCCGGACCATGCACCTGGTCCTTGGGTTTGGTCTGCTGGACCATGCACCTGGTCCTTGGGTTTTGTCTACTAGACCATGCACCTGGTCCTTGGGTTTGGTCTGCTGGACCATGCACCTGGTCCTTGGGTTTTGTCTACTAGACCATGCACCTGGTCCTTGGGTTTGCTCTGCTGGATCATGCACCTGGTCCTTGGGTTTTGTCTACTGGACCACGCACCTGGTCCTTGGGTTTGGTCTGCTGGACCATGCATCTGGTCCTTGGGTTTTGTCTACTGGACCATGCACCTGGTCCTTGGGTTTGGTCTGCCGGAGCACGCACCTGGTCCTTGGGTTTGGTCTGCTGGACCATACACCTGGTCCTTGGGTTTGATCTGCTGGATCATGCACCTGGTCCTTGGGTTCGGTATACTGCACCAGCTGTCGTATAGGGACAGAGGCCACCAGGCTGGCGGCGCAGAGGGATTACTCCTGCCTTTATCCTTAAAACCAACACTATCTCCAGCAGGCTCAGAATAAGCCTTTTCACAGATTACCTCTGTCACTGCTGTTTGTTCATACTGTTCGTTGCCAGGCTGTGTTTTTGTGTCGCAGTTGATCCTTGCTCTAACGCACTGGTCCCACATGAGAAGTAACAGCTCTGTTACTTCTCATATGGGACCTCTAGGTCAGTGGCGGCCACCTTATTCTCCTGCTCTCCTCATGGATTTTTGGCGAGAACGGAAAAGCTTATAGTAACCGAAAACCAGCAATCGATAGTTCCAGTGAAAAATATGCATCGCACACAATATTGCACTCCCTCTAGCTTTTCATCCACAGATACGCCACAGTCAACTAATTGCACCAATAGCCCTCCGAAGGGCACCAGTTATTTTGCCACTGGCACAGATCTGAGCATCACCGAGACGGTTTGTCCCGGCCGGGGGTACTTACAGTTCCACGGTATCCAGAGGTATGTGTCGGGGGATGGTGTCCAGCCCCCGGTCTCTGCAGTCCACGGAGCCCTGGTGGCAGGTGCACTGGTCCGGACACAGGTACTCCGGCACGCACTGCCGGTCCGGCGGCCGCCCGTCCGCTGCCGTCAGATCCGACCAGTCAGTGCCAGGCCACACGGAGAGCGCGCCGCCAACACCCAACCAGTCAGTGCCAGGCCACACGACAGCGCGCCGCTACATCTAACCAGTCAGTGCCAGGCCACGCGACAGCGCGCTGTCAGATCCAACCAGCCAGCACTGGCCACGCGACAGCACGCCGTCAGATCCAACCAGCCAGCACTGGACACACGAGAGCGCGCCGTCAGATCCAACCAGCCAGCACTGGCCACACGAGAGCGCCCCGTCAGATCCAACCAGCCAGCACTGGACACACGAGAGCGCACCGTCAGATCCAACCAGTCAGTGCCAGGCCACACGAGAGCACGCGTCAGATCCAACCAGCCAGCACTGGACACACCAGAACACGCCGTCAGATCCAACCAGTCAGTGCCAGGCCATATGAGAGCACGCCGTCAGATCCAACCAGCCAGCACTGGCCACACGAGAGCACGCCGTCAGATCCAATGAGCCAGCACTGGACACACGAGAGCGCCCCGTCAGATCCAGCCAGCCAGCACTGGACACACGAGAGTACGCCGTTAGATCCAACCAGCCAGCACTGGACACACGAGAGCGCCCCGTCAGATCCAACCAGCCAGCACTGGCCACACGAGAGCGCGCCGTCAGATCCAACCAGCCAGCACTGGCCACACGAGAGCGCGCCGTCAGATCCAACCAGCCAGCACTGGCCACACGAGAGCACGGCGTCAGATCCAACCAGCCAGCACTGGCCACACGAGAGCACGCCGTCAGATCCAACCAGCCAGCACTGGCCACACGAGAGCGCGCCGTCAGATCCAACCAGCCAGCACTGGCCACACACGTCGCGTCGCCACTTTTGTTTGGTGCGACACAGTGAGTCGCTGAAGCTCCCCAAAAACACTTACGCACGAGCACGCACGCATGCACGCGCACGCAGGCACGCACACACGCACACCCCCACCCACACACACGTACATACAATACATACGATTTCTATATTAAACTCTCACGCGTTTATTAGTTTTCAATCTGGTAAAATACATTTGATACGAAACTACCAAGGCTTTCCTCACTATGTGGAACATAATGACTTCCCGCCAGTGGTTTGACCCCCAGAGGGCACCTCTTGACCTAACATGACCTGATGTCACGAAAGGTCAGAAAGTGACCTTGCCGTATATCAAATGAAAGCCGGTGACGAGACATACACGATGAGGTTTAATTCAGCGCTCTAGCTCGATTAGATTAAAAGTTATTGTGAATATACTGTGTTTGACCTTGGTAACCAGTGATTACCTCCAATACGTCAAAGGACAAATATTGCACATGGAATCCGTGAAAGGGTTTCCAGGAATGCTTTTCAGAGAAATCTGATCATTTGAATCATTTTTTGCGACTTTTAGATCATGAGACAGCCTTTCCCATATCACTAAATTGAAAAATCCTGGAAATAGGTTTTGCAGACCCTGGAAGGGTCATCAAGTGTAGACAGTTTCAAATCGATCGGCTTAGAAATGTAGCTATGGTAGTGCTCAAAAGTTGAAGTGAGGTGACCTTGGTTGACCTCGCCTGGTGACCTGATATAGTGCGGCTCGGGGTAAAAAATGTCAGGGATGGTGGAAAAATGCTGCAGTGAGAGGTAGACCCCTCAACCACGGTGCTGCGACTGAAAAAAACCTTTTACGGGGTAGTTGATGCCCCCGTAGGGCGAGAAATAAGTCATCAAGAGACTTGTCACGGAGACCCCGGCCCCACACTACGAACGGCCAGCTCCAGAAACGAAGGGTTAATTTAGAAGCCAAAGGTTAACGTTTCACAAAGCACAGGGACGGCCATCCCGCTTAGGTAACCCTTTCATAAGTCAGTTACCAGTTGACGTACACCCGGTTCAATACTGACCGGTAGGTACTACTGGTCCGGCTATTTTTCGCAGATATCTCAGGAACTATTTCACTCTCAAGAATGGTTCTACCTCTGAATTTTGTGTATTGACTGCGGCTATCCCTGGCATGCGTCCGTGCTATCTGCTTGTATATAGTTACAAAACTACAGACAAAAATCTATTTCGACCCGATTTGAGCGGGGCAGCCTCAGACGAACTTGACAACGCCTCTGCCTCCCCTCCTCGCCTTGGCCGCAGCCCAGGTGGGGTCGTAAGAGGGTCGTAACAGGTGTTTACAAACATTGCCCGCACGGGATTTATGAATGAATGGTAGCACACGGCACAATATGGTCGGAGGGGGAGGTGAAGGTCATTCGACCGTGACATGGCTGACCGTGTCAGCACTCCAGCAAGCTGCCAGAGGAGAGAAAACATCTGATTTTGCCAACTTAGTTTGGGAAAATCTCGGGAAATCAGAAGAAGCTATTTTCGTTCGGGGATAATTCCTTATCTTAGTGGGTAAACACTGGCCCCGGTTGGGGAACACAAATTATTTTTATGACCTCTGCAAGCTGCGTGTTGGGTGGTTGGGGTGCGAATACCGGTAAAACTTCCTCGCATGAGCCAGGAGCACGCGCTGCTGCAGTAGTCCTCGGTGGCGCAGCGTGTAGGGGCGCAGGAAGAGATGACGGAGGGACGGGTGCGGGACGTGGGTTCGAGCCCAAGCGGGGACGGTTTTAATCTGTAAGGGAGTAACTTCTCACAACTCATGATTCAACTCAGGGGATGAAAAAAATGAGGGAGCTATAAAAGGTATAGGGCAAGTATTATATTTTCAAGCCCGATTCTCATATGCAGATTCAGGAAACAAGTTCCCTCGGATCATGCATCAGTGCTCCCACAGTGCACCCCAGCGTCCCCTGAATCTCCCTCGATGTCTTCCTCCTGTCCCCGTGAAACACTGCTTCTAACTCACCCCCACCCCCTAGGATGCAAATATTGGTGTCCTTTTGATACCTCACGTATTAACGAGTCGGTGCCCCGGTCCAAATGATCCCCATTGGAAACCTTGGACCCGCCTATGGCGCTTTGGCGGAATACAACGCAAAAAAATACGTCATCTGTGGTGGATCCGAGAGGCCAGGTTACTAGTAATTTCATCTTGGTGAAAGGAAACAATGAAAAGGGGCATTTCAGGGGCTCCAGAACAGTTTCAGGGGCGGCAGCACACAGTGCTGAGACGCCGAATGATCCATCAAGGAGGGGCTTCTCTGTCTACTTTCCCATTTTTGTTAGTCCCTAGAACTGCCTTTGGCAATGGCGCCTCCAAACTCTGGGACATCAAATGCAAACTTACTTTCCAAGTATTCTTCTTTGTTTTCGTTTGCCGTTTTGGCCCTGTGAGCCTTTCCACCCCCATTTGTGGTTTTGCATATCTTGCACTCCTGGAGATCAGTGCTGCGTGAAAATTTAATTGTTTGTGTAGCGTGCCTGAGTCGGATCTACAGGCATAGGGCGATCCGCCTAAATATCTAGGAGGGGAGGGGGGGCAACGAATCTTCTCCCCCAAACGAGGTGAGTTCTATTTTTCCAATAAATTTCTTCATTTAAATTCGTTTCGCAAGACATACGTTAACCTCGATTATCGAAAACGTAAAGCAACTGATGTTTTTACTCGTTTGCCGATGTCATTTCATGTGTATCCGTTTTTTTGTAACTGTTCGAAAGTTTTACAGCTTTTGGAACAGGTGGTTCAGTGGGCTCTTGGTTCCTACCTTTCTGGTGACAATTTATGGTAGATGCCGTCTGGCAACAAGCGTAGAGTTTTGCGAGTGACATAACCAAGTTTTTATTTTCATTTTAGCGTGTGCTGCTTGTCATAATGGGTAAGATTTACTGGACCCCTAGGTATTTTGTCCGTGGTGGGGATCATGAAAAGTGTGATTGCTTTTAACAAAATTTGTTTTGAACTTCTGCTATCTGTAAGACCTGCTGAAAAAAACTTACAGAACAGATGACAGCTTTACGTATAGTTAATTCCACTTGTTCTGCTATTTATCTGATCGTTTTAAAATATTATTTTTAAAGTCTGCCAATTATTCGAGGAAATCAGATGCATGCCACTGTATTACGTCATCAACCATGACAAACTGGAAACACATTGAAGATTGTTGACAATCAAACGTCAGATTGATAAATTTACCGCACTTCTGGATTACTGTATGATGGGTCAAAACGAAGCGATACAAGAAATAGACAAATTATGTCCATTGCAAGCTTTAAATTGTTTTTAGGTGTTACCTCCCGTGTATGTCCCCGGAAACAATTTCAGGAGTGCAACATTTTCTATCGTATGCCAGTGCCCAGAATCTGAATCTGCCTTTAGCTTGTTTCGGTTTGTTTATCTATTTCGCTCCCGATAGGTCATGTGCCCAATAACTGAGGACAGGATTGTGTTTAAGAGAGTTCTCCAATGGCCCCATCAGATCAAGTGGAGCATGATTGGAAAGTTAATGTTTTTTTGTCCCGGAATTTAGAAAACGTGTAAAGTGTCTGGTCTGTCCTGTCAAATGGTCACAAGATATTGAACAAGTGGTTGGCCCCGGTAAACGGGGCTGCCTGCTGGTGCTTCACTTTGTGTATATCCCGTATATCAAAGCTACCTGCACAGATTTTGAACGCTTCATCGTGAACAGGCTTGTGTATTCATATCATGTATACAATTTGATGCAGTGGACTGTCGATAGATCTGCATTTCTCTAAAGCGACTGTTGCGAGCGAGGGTGCGGCTATTAATACGATACGATAATGTCTTTAAAAGGGTCATCCGTAATGATACATGCTCTGAGACAGCCTGAACAAAAAACTCCTTAAAGGGAGTATACCTCGTTTTCAAAATAATAAAAAGAGACTATATATATATATATATATATATATATATATATATATATATATATATAAAAATAGGTTGAAAGATAAGGAAACACATTTTTTCCACCTTCAATCACTCAACACAAAAGTATTTCCTCTTCCTTTACTACCCTGGGTTGACCCAGCAATCACGTGTAATTGCAAGTCTGGCTGCTTGCAGCAAAGGTATCTTGGCTTGCAGCAGCTGAGGCTAAGGCATTTGTTAACATTTATTTCGCAGCATGCGATGCCAGATGGAAATGGATTCCTTTGTGATCTGAAATCTTAAAAAGACCCTCTTATTTTTAACTTTAAAGCGTGCGTCATTTTTATACAGAGAGCTTCGGGATAAATGCAATATGCCAAGAGTGGTTTCTCGACACGCTGTTCAGAATTTGTATCTCAGTTCAAAACTAATTATCAAAGTGGGACGCTGACTTTCATTTTGGTCAATTTGTTTGGGAGGTTTCCGATTTTGTAAATTTACGAAATATCCTCCATGCAATGATATTTTGATAATTTTAGGAAAAGCAACGGAATCAGCACCGGCAATAAGTGATGGCTCGATAAGTGACATCGGGCAGTAAATATTTAACTAGTAAATCTGTAATCTAAAATAAATCTCGTTTCACTCTGGCTAAGCAGAAACTACTCATCCCAACAGTAACGGCTCAAAATTTTTATGCCCAGTTTTAGTTTTCGTTAAGGCTGCCTGCAACATTTTGAAATTATTTTTTCAATACATAGATAACATTATACCTGGATTTGGCACCACATTTACTGTTATCTATGCCTACTGACATTAAATGCCAGGTCTACTGTTATACATGGCCAATGTTATCAAAATAGTTGCTTAAAGACAATTTGAGAGCCACTGGCTTCTCTCTGCGGGCACAGATGTTTGAAAACGCCGCTGAACTTTTAAACACGTTTTTCTGAACCAGAATTTACTGGGCCGATCACATGCATTTTCGTCATCTTAGAATCCAGTCTGTCGAAATACCTGCCAGTGATCATCAGCCGCAGCAGAGCTCTTTTTTCTGAGTAGAGCTATAACCGCACATAGATAGTGAGTGGTCCGCACATGGATTGCGAGATAAATACGCGGGGGCTTCACCTCGGACGCCACATCACAGAAACGTCTAATCACCATCATTTCATCAGTGACTTGTTCAAGTTATTATTCACGCCATTTGGAAAGAAGGTTTCAGTTCCAAAATTCCAACCCAGAACTGGCCAATCATTTGCATTGTCCACACAAAAAATTTGAAAGTGACGTGATGACGTCACCTTTTTTATCTGAATAAATTCTTGGCCAATTTCATGGATGCCGATTTGAAGAGAGGTGCACCCAGCCTACCGGCGTCTTTGCTGCGGTCTGGTCGCGGCCAAAAAAGTCCTGCAAATTGTGTATCAGACGAACTCAGAACCTACTACTGTTGCATTGTTTCCACCATTGCATGTTGAAAGGGACACAGCAGCGGACTATCATTGGAAGTTTTGCATCACCAAAGTTCTAGCACAACCAGAATATAGGCCTGGTCCGATTGGATCCCCTTTCGGTTTTGCAAATAATTCCGAATCGATTAAAATTAAAGATGCGTTGGTTTGCATACCTCTCAAGTAATGACTTTTAAAAAAGCTATGGCCAAAAACTGACCTCAGATGAGATCAACATCATCATCATCATCATCATCATATATTTTCATGTCCTCCATACAAAATGGCTCTTCCGTCATGAATTACAAACCATACACTCTTCAGCTCCACACTAGTTAGCTCCTATTCTCTACCGACGTCTATCATTAATCCAGCGGTTAGCTAGCCTACGACATTTTGCCGGTTTGCGCTCGTTCCTAACTTCAGCAGGAGCGAGGTTCCACAGTGATGTGGCCCGATATCTGAAAAATCGCCGGGCGTGCTCGGTTCGCACACGCGGTAGGTGAAGGTCACCCGCGAGCGTGGCTCTGGTCTGCCTACTCGAGACTTCCTCGCGGTGTGTGAACCGATCACGCAGGCTGGATGGGGCATTTTGAGTACAGAACATAACACATGGTAGTCAGGTCATGCTCCTGTAAGAATTCATCGAATCTAGGCCATTTAAGTCTTTTAGTATGGGAGTCACATGGTCATGCTTTCTGGCCCTTTCACGACTCGCGCGCAATGATTAATGACTTTTGAATGCGGTTGTGCTGACTTTTGTTGCATCCTGACCAGATTGACAAACAATAGGTAATATGTGGGAATATAAGAGTTTCTACTATCATCTTCTTTACCGCTTCTGGAAGTCTGTACGAAAATTTGCTAAGCCACCTAGAGTAGAGTAGCACCGTTTGATCACTGTTGTTACATGAGCATCAAAATGTAATCCATCATCGACAGTGAGACCCAAAATCTTGGCAGTTGACGACGGTTTAACATTAACATCTCCAAACTGCACAGAGAACTGCAGTGATGACCGCCTATGGCGTGGTCTAACAAGCATAAGATCAGTTTTTGTTGGGTTGATTTTTAAACTATTCTGGGTAAACCATGTGTGGGCTTGCTTGAATGTAGCTTCTACTTTTCCCTGAAGTTCAAGCGGGTTTTGACTAAGGCCTCGATGCAAGAATTGTGCGTCATCGGCGTACATGACAATTTTGGATTCTACGTGAGACATCAAATCATTTGTGAAGAGTAAAAACAAGACTGGGCCGAGAAGTGAACCTGAACCACACCATGTGTAATAGGAAGCATTTTATCCCCTCTCTTGACTTTTTGTCTACGCTCACTTAACCAGCGCTCAAACCAATGGCTATCTATACCATACCATCCTAATTTTTCTATCAGTCGGGAGTGTTCCACGGAATCGAAGGCTTTGGACGTGTCCGCGGTTGTGACGGACCCTAAAAGCCTTGGTCCATGCCTTCCATCAGCCATCCAACTGCGTCTAGCATAGCTGATTCTGTGGATCGTCCTGTTCTGAATCCATGCTGGATATCACTGAGAATTGCATGCGACTCCATGTAGTTAACCAGCTGCACGCACACAACGCTCTCTGCTACTTTTGCGACTGTGCTGATAATAGACACGGGACGGTAGTTACCAGGCTCAGTTACACTTCCCGATTTATGGAGTGGGACAACTGTAGCCAGCTTCCATTCCGTTGGTAGCTCTCCGGAGATCAGCGAAGAGTTGATAACTTCGAGCAGATGAGGACCGATGACCGGGAAAGTCATTCGCAGCATGCTGATGGTGATGCCGTCTTCTCCGCTAGATTTGGACGTTGACATACGATTGATGGCATATGATAGTTCAGGTAGTGTTGCTGGGCGCACGCGAAAGGCCCCACTGACCACAACTGGGGACGGGGAGGCAAAGGCTCTGTGTCCCGTCGGGCCTCCTCCAGCGCCGCTGCTACGCGTGAGCCAACGGTTGCAAAGTGCTCATTTAACTTATCTGCCCATTGAGCAGGCGGTTCATTGACTGCAGCGACGGGGTCACCTCCCTTAGGTAATATAAGAAATCGTCTTATATCCTTCCACGTGGTGTGGCGCCTCTGTTGGTAAGTAGAGAGGAAGTAGTTCGATCGCTCTTTGTTTTGTGCACTCTTCACTTCGTTTCTGCATTTGCGAAACTGTTCTTTGACCACGTCCGAGTTGGGATTATCACATTTAGCTTTATAAAGCCTGTCTCTTTCCCTCATGAGGGAACGGAGTGCCTCGTTGTTTTGAAGCCACGGAGCTGGGGCTCTTTTCGTCCGGATGGTTTTTAACGGCATATGCTTATCTATAATTGGTGACCACACAGTAAGCCAGGCTCTCCATTTATCGCCTGAGCTCATTGACTCGTGCACAGCATTCCAATCAGCTAATAGTAAGTCAAGCATAGGGCGTCTGGCACCAAACCTTTGGTCGATCGGATGGTGATCTCTGCTGCACAGGGGCGCTCCCGCTTCAGCTGGGTGTCCGCAACCACCAGATCGTGGTCACTCCAACTGATTGGGATGACTTGAGATGACGTCTTTTCATCAGAGGATCTCACTATGATGTGGTCTAGCAGGGATCCAGACTCAGGGCGAGTAGTTGTTGCCACTATTTGTTTCATGTTCAGATCTTCGATTGTTTGAGCGTATCTCCTTGTTTCTGAGCTAGATGGTTTAAGCATGTCTATGTTGATATCGCCCAGAAGAAATGTACGTCTTGCTCTGCAGTTAACATAAATCAGCTGTCCCTGTAGATCGTCTAAAACCGCTGAAATTGGTGCTTTTGGTGGCCGGTAGCACACTCCAATTGTCACAGTTTGTTTGCTATACAAGCTGACCCACAGCGCCTCCAGGGGCGAGCCAGCCGTTGGCACTGATAATGTCTCCACGCGCAGTGCGTTGCGATATAGAATACATATTCCTCCTCCCTCCCACGACTTATGTGAGGCGGACGGTCTTTTCTGAATATTTTGTAGCCTGGAAATATCAAAAAGCTGTTGTCAATATTTTCATTTAGCCAGGTTTCGCTAATACACAAAACATCTAGATGTTGACTCTCCAGCAGATTATTGACGTCGTCTATTGATGAGAGGAGGGATCTTACGTTTAGGTGACCAATCGAGAGATGTGACTGTCTGTCAGTCCTCCGTGTTCTGACGCTTGTTGGTTTGTTCACTGTCACATTTGGGAGCGTCGCGTTCGATGTTTCATCGGCTGGTGGCTGCGTCTGCGCTGTTGTCGTTGTAAGTCGTTTTGGGATCGCTAGTGTTCTCGGTCGTTTTTCGGTTTTCACTCTTTTTCGGTATGCACACACTGGTCGATTGTTCGTTATGACTTGAATATGTTTTTCTTTGTCGGTGGCTCCAGTCTCTTCAGTTCTTTCAGGGTATACGCAATAAATGCACGACACATTATTCTTATCTTGATTCTTGTTCACTGAGGAAAACTTGCTGAAAGCACGTGTTCTTGATCGAAAAATCAAGTTAAGATTCGATCAAAAATATAAAAAGTTGATGAAAACTCAGAAATATTTCCTAACTTTAAAGGCATTAAACAGCATTAAATTGATCTTACACGTCAAAAACAATGCTATATTTGAATCTAGCACACCTTCATTTACCAAGGACACACATTTAGATTAGCTGAACCTTAACGGTTCGCAAAAATATGAACAAATTTCTAAGAGCAAATAAAATGCATCCGCCTAGTTCCGCTGCATTCATAAGCATTGGAACGACTTATTACGTCATTTCCAAGCCCATGTAACGCGATTTTGTTATTCAAAACTAGGCCTACAGAGCCTGGATGTAACACAGCTCTTAGAACAACTAGACAAGTTTCTAAGCATCATTCGAAAGCAATTGAAAATATTCCGTAGGTTGCATTGCATGTAAAACTCGTTTAAGCCTTTCTTCACAAATCACACCATCCTGCTGCCTTTTGGCAATGAGTGCGGAGCAAGTGAGATTCGGTCGGAGTCGGTGCCGGCCATTCCATATTTTTCTTGGCTCAGTGCCTAAAAAGTAATGTCACCTATCGTTTGATGTTCACTTGAAGCTTAAAACAACATGAAAGGTTCATTCCACGTGTCTTCGACTTTTCATGCCGTAAAAGACACTTATACATTTCAAATTCCTTGGAACCACTAAATGAATTCCTTTGATTAAATACGGAACTGGAAAAAGAAAACTTCTGGTGGTAAGGTTTTGTTTTGTAAATAACAGCCCGGAGCAATGGTATTGCACGTCGCAAGACGTTTCATTCTGTGCACATGGGATGCTTAGTTCCTGGCTTCTTTTTGCTGATCTAACCCGTTCGCGCGTTGCGTCAATTCGGGGACCTTTGGGTATTTCCCTAGTGAGGGGTTTCATGGACTCGGAAATGCGAATATGGGATATCAGCTATTGGTCGATTGCTGGCTTTGAGAAGGATTTAAGTGTTGAATGTGGTATTATACAATTTGTTTAAGCTTTTGCAAGCTCGGCTTTTGAGATCGTAGCTGTATTGGGGTTCAAGGGCACATCAGCTGCTATATTATGTTACCCGTGTTTTTGAGGTAGAAAAGCCACTAAAATCATCGAAATATATGTCTTAGACTCGTCCATTGGATCTGCCCCACCCCGCCGGTGCCCAAAACCTGGGACTAGTTACCCCTCCCCCAAACTCAAGCTCTGGATCCGCCAGCCAGCATGTCAAACGCGAAATATGTGCCTTAGGGGTGTCTATCCTTTCTCCAAATCCAAGCCGATACATTTGAGCGCCAGGAAAATTAGTTTACATACTCCTATAAATAAAAACGGGGCCATCTAGCCAAAAAAAGCAAACCCACCCTCGAATCAAAATTTATCCAACAACTTCTGTTAGTCCAATAGAATCTGCCAAGCTGCAAGGGATTTGTTTCGGCATCTTACCGGCTGACGGGACCGGTCTTACCCAAAACTCCGCAAGGGCTCCGGGAAAGGGATACTCGGGTAGTAAGTCGCTATTTGCCAAGAGGGCCGCAACTTCTGGACGGTGCAACCTTTCAGAGGTGTGTCGAATCTATCTGGGGGTGGGGGGGGGGTAAGAGGTATGTTTGCACCAGGGCCAAGGTTAAATCTGGGAGGAAGAAGCATCCGCTCCTTGTCCCCTGGATCCGCCTATGAACTGAACGTAGGGAGAAGCGGACATCGATTTGCATCGCTAAGTCGAGTATTTTACCATCCAAAAATCCATGCCTATAATCCATGCCTCTAAACGTGCCTAACGTTAGAATTACTAACGGGGATTTGAAATGTCCAGAAATGATATTTGAATGCATTAGCTACGTATCTACAGTACACAGAAATATGAGGATTAATTTTCGTAAGAACAACAGTAACTTTCCGAGTTTCTATACTTCTGTCTCAGTCCGATCTACTCGTAGCCCCAGCACAACTCGGCGAGCTCGCTGTCCGCGCAGCAGTGCAGCCCCACCCCATTCACGTGACCAACTGCCTACGGCTACTCTGTTATCCGCTCTTCACCAAAGTTGTACCGTGTGCACCACGCCAGATGTTCCATTGATCGGTTGTCGCCACTACTGCTTACGCACGGCGCCGTGTCACGTGGTACAGACTTGATTGACGGGTCTGGGTCAGAGGGGTGCGCCTGCGATAGACGGTGCCAGGTATTCTAGCGCTTGCCCCGTCTTCACGGCCTCAAAAGTGTTTTTATTGAATAAATTCTAAATTTTTCGCCTGATGAAAATGCAGTGCATGCCAATCGAAAGATCGCAACGAATAGCTTCTATAGAGCTTGAAACCAGGACGCTGAGTAGTATTGCTCTGGAGTTATTTGCCAAAAACTGCCAGATCAGTAGTGTGATGACCTGAGCGCGCCTCTGCACTCAAACGCCACTGTATGGTCACGTGATAGCCGGGGGCAGCATGTCGCCGTGTATGCCAAAGCTTGGGGACAATACAGTCTTGACCGGAGCACGAACGTGTGATGTGCGCTCGTAATATTGGCGATCAGGATTATTTTCTCGCGGGAACATGCCAGTCAGCCGAGTGGACGAATTTAACCCTGGTAAAGATAACTGGGAAGAGTATGTGGAACGTTTAGAAGCCTATTTTGTTTCTAACGATATCGAAGATGAGCGAAAGAAGACATCGACACTGCTGTGCAACATGGGCTCAAAAACATACGGTACCGTACGATCCCTGTTATCTCCTATCAAACCAGCTGTTGCATCGTATACCCAGATTGTTGAGAAGTTAACGGCTCATTTTCATCCCAGGCCTTCAGTGACAGTTGCTCGCTTCCGTTTTCATACCTGCTGCCGTTTTCCAACAGTCTGTGCAGAGCTACATAGCCAGGCTGAGGCAACTGGCCGGTGACTGCCAGTTTGGTACTTTTCTTAATGAGATGATTCGGGACAGACTGGTATGTGGCATTAAGTCAGATGCCATACAGAGTCGTTTACTGGCAGAACCACATCTGGATTTGCAGAAGGCAACGGAGATGGCGGTCGCCATGGAGACGGCGGGCCGGAACCTGCTGGAGCTGAGTGGAGCAGCGGAGCAGCGGCCGCCGCAGCAGGAGCAGCCGGTGACGGTGCAGCGGCTAGAAGCTGCCGGGCCTGGGCAGGGGCGGCGTCAGGGATTATCCAACAGTAAGAAAAATTCGGAAGAAGACCATGACGTAGAGCATGATGGTACCGATGCAATGATGCGGTTATTGGGGACCTTTTCCGCTGTGGCGGTGGAGGAGCATTAGCAAAGGGACAGCCACCTATTCTCGTGGAAGTGACAATTAATGGCAAGTGTGTGCAGATGGAACTGGACACCGGGGCATCTGTGTCCGTGTGCTCCTTCAACCGCTTCATGGAGCTGTGGCCGACAGGGAGTAAGTGGCTGCAACCATGCAGCATGCTTTTGCGCACTTTCTCAGGTGAGAGACTCTTTGTCCGTGGAAAGGCCACGGTGGATGTGTTGTATCAGGGTTCATCCTATAAGCTTCCATTAGTGGTGCTGGACGGCAGTGGACCCTTACTGTTTGGCCGGAATTGGCTGCAAGATATAAAGTTGGACTGGAAAAATATTTGCACAGTGTCAACCGATCCTGATGTTGAATCACTAGCTGACAGTTACCCCGAGGTATTCAGGGAGGAGCTTGGTTGCGCCAAGGATTGTGAAGTGAGCATTCCCGTTGACCCATCAGTAGCGCCGATCTTTTACAAGCCAAGAACGGTGCCGTTGGCATACCGTGAGCGAGTCGACGCAGAACTTCAAAGGCAAATCGACGCTGGACTGCTGGTGCCCGTGAAATGGAGTGAATTTGCCGCTCCAATTGTAACGGTCCCGAAAGCTTCAGGTGGGATCCGTATTTGCGGTGACTACCGTTTGACGGCAAACAAAGTGACCTATCTGGAATCATATCCCCTACCAAACACCGAGGAACTGTATACCAAGTTTCAGAGATCTAAGATTTTTTAGTCAGTTAGACCTAAAAAGCGCATATATGCAACTGCCTTTGGAAAAGAACAGCGCAAAATACCTCGCCATTAATCCTCAAGAGGTATACTAGTCCCGACTAGACTAGGCTACGGATATGCCAGCGCCCCCGGAATATTTCAGCGGTATATGGAGACCTTACTGGCCGGTATCCCCAATATAGGGATTTTTTTGGATGATGTGGTCGTGTCCGGATCCGATTCACAGGCTCACCTGAAGGCATTCAAGGAGGTGCTGCAGCGGCTATCGGACGCCAACTTGACCCTGCAGCGGAAGAAGTGTCGGTTTGGCGTATCCTCCATCATCTATCTGGGCCACTGCATCGGAGCGGACGGGGTAAAGCCAACGGCAGAAAAGGTCAGTGCGGTACAGAATGTACTACCGCCCCGTAACCTGTGCGAGCTGCAGGCATGGCTGGGGTTGATAAATTACTACTCCAAGTTTTTGGGGAACTTGGCCAGCGTTTTGGCGCCTTTGTACAGTTCATTGAAGAAAAATCAGCCATGGATGTGGGGTCGAGATCAGGAGAACGCTTTCCAAACAGGGAAGGACCTTCTAAAATCTGCCCAAGTATTGGCCCATTTTGATGAGACCGCACCGGTGGTCCTGGCTTGCGACGCCAGCCCTTATGGGCTGGGCTGTGTCTTAAGTATTGTCGACAAGCGCCTTGGGGAACGGCCTATGGAATTTTATTCTCGATCGCTCACAGGAGCGGAGCAACGATACTCCCAAACGGATAGGGAGGGACTGGCTGTCATCGCTGGGGTCCGACGGTTCCATTTCTACTTGGCAGGACGGGAATTTACCATTAAAACTGATCACAAGCCACTGTTAGGAATGTTGGGCCCAAATAAGCCTCTTATCTCTCATGGCTTCGCCACGGGTAACCAGATGGGCGTTGCTCCTGTCTGGATACAAGTACAGGCTTGAATATGTACAGGGATCAAGACAGGGCCATTGTGATGGTCTCAGCTGCCTGCCTGTACCCACAGGATCCAACCAGCAACTACCGACACCCGCTGAGACTGTGCACCTGCTGGAGTTCATGGATGCCTCTCCAGTGACTGCAGCCATGATCCGCCTGTCGACAGAGCGAGATCCCACCCTGAGCTCGGTGCTGCGCTTCACTCGAGAGGGCTGGCCGGAGGAAGCCATCAAGCTGCCGCCTGAGTTGGATTCGTATCGCAGCAAGCAAGGTGAGCTCAGCATTCACGAGGGATGCTTGATGTGGGGATCTCGGGTCGTTGTGCCGCCGAAGTTACAGGAACAAATTTTGCAGTTGATACATGAAGGACACATGGGTGAAAGTCACTCTAAGAGCTTTGCTCGAATGTATGTATGGTGGCCAAACATGGACATGGACATCACACAGATGGTTAAGAGCTGCTCAGTCTATCAGAAATTTCGTAGAGCAGCGCCATATGCTCCACTGAGCCCATGAGCATGGCCAACCCGGCCGTATGGGAGGATACCCGTCGATTATTGTGGCCTCATCAATGGACACATGCTGCTGGTGGTCGTCGACGCCTGCACAAAATGGATTGATGTGCACGTAATAACACGATCCACAGCAGAAGTTACTATTGAAGAGCTCCGGAAGTCTTTTGCTTGCTGGGGCATTCCAAAAGTGATCGTGTCTGATAATGCTCAGTGTTTTACTGCTCCGGCCTTCCAGACATTTTGCGCTCAGAATGGCATCCGGAACCTGTTAACTGCTCCTCTCTCTCCGAAAAGTAATGGGCTGGCTGAAAGAGCTGTACAAACAGTTTAACAGGGCCTCCGGAAGCAGCAAGGAGGGACTATGCACACAAAACTGTCACGTTTTTTTTCTTTTCTTACCGATCGACCCCCACAGCACCACCAATATGACGCCAGCTGAGTTGATGATGGGCCGGCGCTTAAGAACGCGCATAGACTGTTTGATTCCGAGCCTTCAGGACCGGTTGGTGGATGCTCAGCAGGCAATGAAAACACGGTATGATAGTAAAACTGAGGATCGCACAATACTGCCCGGCATGTCTGGTCTCGTATCGCAGGTCTCCAGTCTGGCTGGGGTGGAACAGGGGACGCGATGGCTGCCCGGCCAGTGCGTGGCTTGCTCAGGCGCGAAGGTCACGGTACGGCTCCAGGACGGCCGTGTCATTCAGCGACATCTGGACCAAGTGATCGCGAGATCCTCACCGACGGAAACACCAGCTGAGGTACCGTCGTCGAGTGCACGCTGCCGGCGACGTCACCAGGGAGATGAGCGCTGATATCGGTGGTGCCACCTGGAGCGTCGTCTCCAGCGGCAGTATTGCCGCCCGATCGTACGCTATGCGAAGGTCGTCGTGTGTCGGATTCTCAGAGTGCGTCGGAGGTTTCGTCTGATCCGCCGATGGCAGATACTACAGTGTCTGAGGATGTGGACGCTCCGTCGGCGTCGACGCAGTCGTCGGCGCCGCAGCTGTCCAGTGAAGTGCCGCGTGAATTGGTGCATTCGCCGGAGATTCGACGATACAACTTGCGGCCCAGGAAGTAATCAGTTTAACTTGACCCATGCTTGGTGTAACCGAGATTTATCAGTGACATTTTGTGAACTCTCGCTTTATCCGGGGTGGAGGGGTGTGATGACCTGAGCGCGCCTCTGCGCTCAACCGCCACTGTATGGTCACGTGATAGCCGGGGGCAGCATGTCGCCGTGTATGCCAAAGCTTGGGGACAATACAGTCTTGACCGGAGCACGGACGTGTGATGTGCGCTCGTAATAAGTGGCACCTACCAATCAGTATGGAACCGGGTGTGCGTTGGGTAGATATTGAGCAACGAAGCGTTTCGGGGAAATCGATTCCAAGCCTGTACACCCACTGCCAAAGCACATTCCTGAGCAGCGGACCGGAGTCCAATAGCTTGTTTGGCAGTGGTTGATTCGCTGTGCCCGCGGGCGACCGGCAAGAGGCGCGCCAGCGGTTTGGATAATCCAGTCCAACCTTCAACGCTCTATCTGCTACCGGAACGGCGCTCAATTTCATTGAAGCTCTTTCACTTGCGATGAAAGAGTGCCACAAATGTGTAGCATCACGTCACTGTGTCGTTTATAAGCGGCGGGAGAGTTTCAACAGCCGGGACGGATGGCCAGAGTGAAACATTTGAGAACAGCGCACCCAGCTGAGCAGAACGATGATGGGGAGAGCCTGATGAGGCCCTTCGATTGGAGTCAAAGCGCTGTGTATTTGGGCGTGGAAGATGTATCGGACCGCTACATGGCGACACCATCAATGTGAATCAATGTGAACAATGAATCGCTCTCAAAGCGTCAGGGGAGGACAAAACCTCAAACCTGTCGCCAACCTAATGTCTAACACTGAAAGCTGTCGCTTTTAACTTTTCAATGTTAACAATTACTACAGCACAAATAAATAGTTCCTACATTAATACAAAACAACCAGACAATACTATTCCTGAGTTTGCAATAAGGCTTACCGAGCATCACACATGCGTAAGTCTGCCACCTGTGTAAAGGCTGCCACAAACACTGCAGAACAACGGTGGCGTAAAACAAAAAATGGGTCGCGCGGGAACCGAACCCGCCATCCTTATACTTATAGTCCACCGCTCTCTCACCTTAACTACCAGTGCCCTGGGCAGTTAGGCGATAGTTTGCAAAATAGCGTGTGCCTCCGGAGCGACGGTTAGTGTTTGCCGGATTAACCGCCAGCGAACAAATGCCTCCCAAATGTCATTCAACCAGAGGTCAGATCTGACTACCAATCGTATAACCCACGAATTAGATGAAGAACTTTAGGTGTGCTAGTAATTTTCTGAATGCATTCGACAGTAAACAGAAACTATCATTCAATAACCAGAAATTTCCGTCAGGCCCTGTGTATCCGGAAACTCTGGCTGTCACCTGTCGAGGGTCATTGCTGGCCGCAGCGCTGCGGTGTGTGTTGGCTGTAGAAAAGCAGCACAGAGACGTGACCACTAAGTATACAATTATGAGTCTCTTGCTTTATTTGCCACAAAGTCTTGTCTTTTGAATCGTCTATTGCGACATAGGTGGATCCGGTATTTCTGACTGCGTGGGAAAGGAGTCATACAAGCTCAGGCGTCATCTGGACCATGTGAATGCTTTTTTGGGCGGAAAATACCTATTGTGGGGGCACCGGTACTTGCATCATGAAGGGGGCGAGGGTGGCACCGTCAACCTTTCAGGGGGAGGCGAGGGTTGATGGGGGCGGTGGGTCCGTTGCCTCCTAGCCCCGTTGCCTCCCAGATCCGCCTATGTATCGAGGTTTTTAGCTGAGTAAAGGCCCGACCCCATGGGAGCTTTGTTCTTTTTGTGTGCTGGAGTGTGCCGGAGTTCCGATTTCGTAGACATTTCCTGTCGCACTGAATATTTTTCGTAGCCAAGGTCTGTCGCAACCCCTGGTTGGCGAGGTGGCGGGTTTTTCCGCCACTGCAAAGCGTGTGCTGCTCCACTGAAACGAGTTTAACTGCACGGGCAGGACAACGGTATCAAATTGCGTTCTTCCGGCACCCAAAGCTGCTTAACCCGTGTAATGAAGGGAAACAAGCACCTTATCTCGCACAAAGTACTCGGCTGTTGACGCCTAGCTTTGCCGTCAGCGCTTGTCACGCGGAGGTGGGATTCGCTGCTGAGATTAGTGTGTCGGCACTTGGCAGGCGTGGCCGGAACGGCAAACGCTAAGCCATCAGCGGATCACTCTTTCCCGGGTGGTAAAGATGGTCGAGGCTGTACAAAAGGCCAGAAATATCATGTTTTGGTAATTACATAGTCAGATGTTTCCGTTCCCGTGAATGTGTTGCACCTGATTAACGTCGGTGTTTTTAGCCGGCGCCGATTCGGATTTTAGTGCGGGTGTTTCCCGTGCTGTCTGGAACTGGCAGTGGCGATACGATACAGCTGCAATTAAGACCTGAAAAACTGAGTTCTCATTTTCCCGTTTCCTTGTTGCATCTTTGGCGTCTTTCCAGTGGCATCTATTTTGTGTTCCTTGTTTTTATTCTCAATTTTTGAAGCAATGTCAATTATCAACATATTAAAAGGGCTAGTATAACATCGTATGGTTTATCCTACTCGCATACTTTTTTCAACCGATACAGCAAATTAAATATCGTTAAGTAGAAACACGAAAATTCAAACATTTTTCAACACCACTTCAACGTATCATTGGGGATTCCTGGTCGACCCTAAAGAGATATAAATCCACACCCCTGCGCCTTTCCCTGGTGTTTTTTTAGGATGAAAATTGTGCTGCTGAGGAGAAATGGGGTCTGCCAAATTAGACCTTTTCTGACGAAGGGAGAGGGGGTCAGCTAGTTTCTGACTATTTCTGATAAAGGGGGCGGAGCGCGTCCACACGCCCCCCCGTCCCCCATTTTGGCTAACGTCATACGTGAACAGCCCCTTATGGTGACTTTGCAGGCAGGCAGTGGCGGATCTAGCTGGAAGGTTTAGGAGGCATTAAAATCCAAAGCCGAAAAGTAAAAAAAAACTACAATTCAACTGGACAGTATTAGGCTAAACCCAAGGCGAAAAGTAAAAAAATCCACGGAGTGGAAGATATGCCCTTAATATGCTTGCTCCTCAAAGGCTTATTCACCCAAAAACGATTTTAAATATCAGGAGGACCAATGTCCAATGTTTACATTGAAGTTGACTAATTCTGTTTTAAAGTTGACTGGTTCAGTTGAAGTAACAAAACCCTGCTAATAAACTAAAAAGGAGCCGGGGAACAAAGGAGGTCCTCAGCTTTCGCGGGAGGGGAGGGGGTGCAAAACATAGTTTTGCCCCGTTTTTTCGTTTGGGAGGCCTTCCCCCTGGACCCACCACTGCAGGCAGGTCGTTTTTTGTTTGGGTGACTTTGCAGACAGGCCGTTTTTTTGTTATTTGAAGCGTTGTATCAGGTGATGCACTTAAAGTGCGAAACCGACTGTTTCTTTCATAGATTTGCGGTAAAGGAGTCTCTGAATAGCATCACTATTAATGAGTTAGCATAAATTGAATTGCTCATAAGAACTAAGAAATTAAAGGGGCATGTTCAGTGGAGCATGGACCGACGGACAAGACAAACACTGAAGCGTTTTCGTTCCACTGACCGTCGCATTTGAGAGCCTCTGCAGGGAGGTGTGCCAGGTCGCGGCCCACCAGCCGATATGGCGCGTGGCAGACTGCGCCTCCTTCCAGCATGCCTCCGCGGGCCAGTCGGCTGAGCCAGCCCAGGTGGCAGTCGCACACCAGAGGGTTGGCTTCCAGAGACATGGACCGCAGCCGAGGACTGTGCCGCATCAGCTGGGCAGACAAGTGCTGCAGACGATTCCCCGCCAGCCGCCTGAGGGCAGGTCAGGTCAGGTGCTGCAGACGATTCCCCGCCAGCTGCCTGAGGGCAGGTCAGGTCAGGTGCTGCAGACAGTGCCCCGCCAGCCGCCTGAGGGGCAGGTCAGGTCAGGTGCTGCAGACAGTGCCCCGCCAGCCGCCTGACGGGCAGGTCAGGTCAGGTGCTGCAGACAGTGCCCCGCCAGCCGCCTGAGGGGCAGGCCAGGTCAGGTGCTGCAGACGATTCCCCGCCAGCCGCCTGAGGGGCAGGTCAGGTCAGGTGCTACAGACGGCCCCCGCCAAACGCCGGAGGGCAGCTCAAATTAGGTTTGTGTGTATGTGCATTTGTTTTTAACTTCTAAAAGGCACAGTACAATTATAACGGAGTCTTTTGAAAATCACTTTCAAAATCATATCGGATATTGCCGCAGAAAACGCTGGGTGGTTGTAGGTATTTATCGTGACCATAGCAAACGATAGTCACAAAAATCGTATTTGATGCCCCTTATCGATGACAAAAAAACGTTGCCAACCAGTTCAAGTCAATAATTTCACAACATATGGAGCATTTCCCAAATTCAACTACTGAGATGATCACGTCGATAACCTCCATAGCTAGCGATGCCTCGTTCATCCACTTTGACAAGTGACAACAGACATTTGACAGTGACAACAAATTATGACAAGTGACAAGACATTTGACAAGTGACAACACACAGGCCGTTCCATTGCACATACACATGCCGTTCTTCATGCAATGCATTTATTCATTGCATATATTCTGCTTCCTCCAAATAAATAGGGAAGTTCATGAATAGCGTACATAATGGCTGCCATGTAAATAAAATGACCAAAAATATACAGAACGTCATCCGTATAAATTAATTCTGCTATGAGATTTTTTCTGGAAAGGAGTTGATGCGTCCAAAAATTGATCTTTTGAAACTTTGTGGGTGAATGGACATGAGCAGTAGAGCAACGTTGCAATATATGTTAATAATGAAATAGGTATAGTTTCATACATTCCTAATTTTTAATATATTAAGTTCTGGTCCTGACATCACAGTGTATACTTTGCCATTTTTTGTTGCACTCTGTAGTGTTAAACAATAAATAACTAAACCTTAAGGTTTTTCGGGGTTCAGTTTCTGGTAATGTATAAAGAAGTTATGTATCGTATATTTCGAATCTATTAGACGATTCTTCATCAACGGATGGTATGACACTGTGAAACTTTCACAGAGTCATACCATTCGATAACAGTGTCATACCGCACCATTCATCTGCACATCCGGTACATCACTTTTTTATACATTACCAGAAACTAAATCCCGAAAAAACCTTAAAGTTTATGTTATTGTTACGAACGCCCTGATAGGGAAAAACCCGTTGAGCAGGATAAACCAAGTATATTTCCGTTCGCAAAACTGAATACAATTCAGGACAGTAACAGGTCCCCCACAGTTCCACCAATAGTCAACTCCACGTGTGCCGCACCCGTGCCGGAATCACAGGCAGGCCGAGAGCTGCCAGCACGGGTCCAAATCCCGTACCGGAATCGGTGGCTGGCTGCGAGCCGTCAGTGCGGGTCCGAATCCGTGCCGACCGCCCAGCGACTGCCCAGACCCCGGCCATGCAGCCAACGAGGTCACGTCCCGCTCGGGCGCGACCGCCCGGCGGGACGGCACACGGGGGTTCGGACAAGCGCCGCCGTGCGCCACGCAGGGCGGCACCAGGGGTTCCGCAACATTATATTACTTCAGGAAAAATGACGTTTAAGTCCTATATAATAAACAACTGCTTACGCACAAAATGTTGTTCTCTGGTTGTACGAATGTAAAAACAGCTTGAATGATCAGGAGTTCACGTGCGTGTTCCTCAGAACTACTAATCAGTGAGGCTGCAAGTCTGTTTGAGATAAAGGTCAAGTTAGCGCCCCGTTTTTTACTGAAACATTTTCTCTTTGTGTTTTGAAAAACATATGTTAAAGCCTGAACATCTCTCTAGTGATTAGTAAATTTAATGAAGTTTTCACCGAATAGATTTCTAGGTAGAGTCCTGGAGGATATACCTTTTTTACCTTTGTTTAACATTAAGGAGTTCCACAAAAATGGCAAGGTATATACTGTGACGTCAGAACCAGAACTTTATATATGAATAATTAGGAAAATATACATATTTCGTTATTAACATATACTGCAATTTTACTCTACTACCCTGTACCCTTTCAAACGCAAAGTTTCGAAACATCGACTTTCTGACTCATCAACCCCATTGCAACCTATAAAAAATGGGGGACGGGGGCTTGGGGGAACGGGCCTCCCCGCCATTGCCTCGGAAGAGCATCCGTCTATGCGTTTACAAAAGGCACTCTGCTATTTGGGCGGGACTGGACTTGAGCTCCTCTAGCCCCCGTTGCATCCGCCACAGTGAAGACGATTGCCATGTCGGCTGGGAGGGGTGCGCTACCAACGAGCACGGGTGTGATGTCGGCTGGTGGGGGTGCGATGTCGGCTGGGAGGGGTGCGCTACCGACGAGCACGGGTGCGATGTCGGCTGGTGGGGGTGCGATGTCGGCTGGGAGGGGTGCGCTACCGACGAGCACGGGTGCGATGTCGGCTGGTGGGGGTGCGATGTCGGCTGGGAGGGGTGCGCTACCGACGAGCACGGGTGCGATGTCGGCTGGTGGGGGTGCGATGTCGGCTGGGAGGGGTGCGCTACCGACGAGCACGGGTGCGATGCCGGCTGGTGGGGGGGGTGGCTGATTGTGAGAACTGGTGCGATGTCGGCTGGTATGCAAACAAACATCACGAAACATTATTTCTTCGCTTAGCAGCCCGCCGCTACCGTAGATGAAGCTGAATCTCTTTCGCGTGCGTCGTGTAGAGTCTCTGTCTATCGCTTGTAAAGGGCGTCGGCTTTTTCAGAGGCTGCGTTGCCACTGCCTCGCGATAGAGCCCACTGCCTGCTCTGATTTCCCTCGTAGACTTCAAATGACCGCAAAGCGTTAGGTAATCTGATCTGGACGGATGTTTTGAATCTCACTACCACTTTGACTTAACCCAGCGCCCTGAGTCCGTATACTGGCCCTCCTGGGTAAGCCTATGTGGATTCATATAATTTCGGTACAGCCAAGAGGGAGCAGATCCGAGGTAAAGGCGTCGCCACCGATAATCTCCCTCGAAGTCTCTGCGTTTGTTTATTAAAAAACGTCGTCTTTTTTCCAGGATTTTTGCCCCGTTAATTGCGCCCCCACCCCCGTAATTGTCCTAAAACCTGTCACTTATAAGTGACAGGTTTTAAGCTGGCAGCTGGCATACATGCCAGCTGCAACTGTCAATTAAAGATCTACCTGCCGTTGAAATATGTTTTTCAGGTATATTTTCCATACAATGTTCCATTTCAAAAGACACTCTTCAAGCCGTTAAAGTGTGTTTGATTTTTGTTTCTTTTTAGGCCTCAGGTATTTATCCTTGCTCAAGAGGCCTATGTAACCAATTCCAATAAACTGACCGGAAATATCTGAATAAAAAAACAGAACAGGAAACAAAATTTGAAGGAGGGAAGAGGCAGCATGGACTTGTCAACTCCTTTATATGTTTAGTAGCATTTGTGTTCAACTATTTGCTTACACCGCTGTAGGCACTGTTCGCACCCGACATAGTCCCCAGAGTCGGTCACTGCGTTTGCTCAGGATGTACCCGGCGGCCATGTCAGCTGGGACCTGCAGCACACCTCGGAGAGTTCGCCGAGCTGCTCGGTGCTCCGCGCCTGGCAAGTCCCGAGGTCGGGTAGCCGGGGGGTTAGAGTGCTGGACACTGCGAGGACTACTTCGGAGCGGGGAGAGTGGGCGGGATCGGATCCTGCCGTCTGCGCTTTACTAATGCTCCTGGTTGGTGTGGTCTTGACCGTAGCACATGGAGGCTACCGTCCGCACACTGCTGGCTTCACACTGGGTGCACCTGCAACCCGCCTCACCTTGCCTGCTCAAAACCTTGCAATTGAACGCTGCCAGGTTCAAGGTTTTATAAAGCCCCGGTTCTCCAATCAGAGATACGAGCGCTCTGGGGGCTTCTTCAGAGCGAGGACACGCTATGATAGCAAGTGGGACGCCACTTATCAGCGATGTCGGCTGCTGCTGGTCTCGGGTGACATTGAAGTGAATCCCGGACCAGAGCCTCAGCTGCCTTCTCCTCACCGGCGGCCGATATCCGTCATCTGCCAAAACGTTCAGAGTCTAAAAAACAAGCTCCACACTCTGCGCTCCCACGCTCCTGAATTAGTGAAGCATGATGTCATTGCCTTCACAGAGACTTGGTTGAAGCCCGAGGTGGATGACTCTGAGCTTCAACTCGAGTACACAAGTCACACATGGTTCAGAAAGGATCGCCAAAGTCATGCTGGAGGGGTGGCTTGCGCTGTTGGATCTCACTTACGTCCAAATAGAAGACCTGACCTAGAATCCGACACGAGCGAGGTGCTATTCGTCGAACTTGGCACATCTCCTGCCACCCTGGTTGCGGTCTGCTATTGTGTTCCGGCACCTGATTCCGGGGCTTTGGAGAGAGCGATGGTTCTCATACAAGCCGCCATCACTAGACACCCCCATCATCAGCTAATTGCCGTCGGCGATCTGAATCTTCCAGAGATCAAGTGGACATCGCACCAGCAAAACAGCACATGGACGAAGCCCGGGTTAACGCGTGGCACTCTGCGCGCACTCAACTTCCTGGACTCTTTTCACCTGGCAGGCTTGACCCAACATGTGAGCCAACCTACCAGAGGCAATAATATACTAGATCTTGTTCTATCTACGCAACTTCATGTGGAAACTTGTGTGAGGCCTGGAATCTTCAAATCGGACCATTGTGAGAACTAAGCCAATTCACTCTATTTACACGGTGAATAATATTGAATTAGAATACGTCGAACAAATGCGTGATCTGGGAGTCATGCTGGACTCAAAACTCAATTTTTCAGCGCACGTGGACAACATTGTGAAGAAGGCAAATAGATCACTGGGATTTCTTATCAGAGCTTATCAGACGGCTGGACTGGTGCGCCGTAGTCTCAATAGGTCGGCCGTTCTCACGTCATACTATGCACATGTCAGATCGCTGCTGGAATACTGTTGTGTTGCGTGGGGCGGCGCGGCAAACAGCCACATGATTAGAGTTGAGCGCATCCAGCATAAGTTCTTACTCTGGCTGAACGCGCACTCCGACCATAGGTCCCAGTCTTTTAGATATACTGACTTACTCGATCATTTTAGAATGACTTCCATTTCGTCTCGTAGAGTGCAGCATGACATTTTATTGGCACGTAATGTACTGCGATGTAGGATTGATTCCCCATGCCTGCTCGAAGTATTCGCGCTATCAGTACCCGCCAGAGTAACGCGTCAGCGAATGCTCATGCATGTGCAGCACTCTCGTGTTGACACTGTTAAGAATGGATTGTTCAGTCGACTACCAGTGACCATGAACAAGTTTTTAGTAGCGTTTCCTGATAGTGATGTTTTTAATGACTCTTTTAGTCAGTTCAAATCATCAGTAAGCACATATGTAGTAGAGGTGGGACTTTCCAGGCCCGGGGGCCCGGGGCAAAAGCCCGGCACAGGCCCGCGGGCTTGGACCGGGCCTGAAGGCCTGATTTAGGCCAATGCCGGGCTGATGACAGGCTTCACCCAGGCTCATTCCGGGCTTCGACTGAACTAGGACTTCAGTCAATTTTCTGTAAGTTTAATAAGCCTTCTTCAGTACAGACCTAGTTTTTTCCACTAAAACATAATCTTATTCATGCACCTGCAGCTTTTGAAAATGCATTTACAATTAATTTTGAGACATGGACTTTAAGACATACATCAGGAATGTAAAAGCATGAAGCTCTATTTTTCTATCTTTTCTCATGCCAGGGTCAAAAGCAAGTTACTTAAACCTGTAGCAATATGAATAATCAAATATTGAAAATGCCTACAGTTGCACACATCCATGCTGTACTGTCATCTTATGAATATCCTAATGACTTCAAAATCTTTTAAGTCATATATGAGTGAACAAAATATAAATTGCGATAGCCTATTTGTTACTTCCATATTGTCAGTATACCATTTCAAAGGAAGTCATTTAACCAATTTGCTGCTGACATATTGATACTAACACCTAGCTCTAGCTAGAACATTCTTTCCACAAGCTTTCTGTTTCAGGTAAAAAGAAAATGTCATCTATGGAGCCATTCCCATGTCCTCTGCGAAAAATGGCGAAGTGAATGTCAGGTGCAGACTATCTATTGGGAGCCCATAATTGTCAAATTGGCCTGGTAACTCTAGATGCAAAAACAAATGTTGATAAGTTTGACCCTTCCACAGCTTCATCTTGCTCTTTCATTGCCCAAAAGATGCAAAATCCACTCAGAAAGGGCTAGTATAAGCAAGGGAATAGGCACAAAGAAAACATGTTTTTTGATTGAAGTACCTTAAAACATAAGTTAGTCAGTTGTGGGGAGATACTGGGGAGAGCTGTCAGCCTTAGAGGGAACCTTTGAAATTGCACCAAAACATGAATATACTTGACATAATGTGTTGCATTTTCCTTGTGGAGATACTTCCCTGGCCTCTATGAAATACAACTTCTTTTATAAGCTTTGAACATAACAGCACTTCCCTCGCAAGGTACCTTTACTTTACACTTCCCTCCCACCACACTAAAAAATGTATAGAAACACAGAACACAATAACAGAATATCTAAATTATGATGGACTTCAGATGCGCCAAATTCCGCGGGCTTGAGAGCAGCTTGAAAAGCTTTGCAAAGCCAGAAAAGTGTCATATATGAAACAACTGCGCAAAAAGTGGCCGATTCTCAGGAACATGACTTCTCAGGAACAAAACAAATGCACCACACACTTTGTGCTTATTTTTTAAATCCGTGAAATTTTTAAAACATATCTTAAAGAGTATTGAAATAGTTTCACTGAAATAAACTTACTATTCTGGTAAATTTTAGTGAAAAATATTTTTAAAAATGATTGTTCTAATGTAGACAAGCACGGCGCTTCAGATACCTTCTAAGCGCAAGCCCCTAAAATACAACAAAACAAACAGAAATAGTGTTCCAGCCCGCATGGCGATGGTAATAATGTGGATGGGATCGAGTTGTGTTATTTTGTGTCAGATTTACTTTTTGGTGGAGATTGGTGCAATCTTTTTATACCATGTTTGGTGCGAACTTTGTGGAAAACTGGTGGTTCTTTATCAAGATAGGCTGACGGACCTTGTTGGCCTGTTGGCTTACCTACTTTGCAGATCAGGCTGACCCAATCAGAACAATCTTTTGACTATCTTCCAAGCTTTTTAGTGACTAAATTAAAAGAAAATGCTCACATGTATCAATTTAGGGACAATGTGAAGGATTTTTGGTTCATTCACCGCCATTCTGCCATGATATTCTGAAATGTTATAGCTGAAAATTTGTCACTGCTCTCTCCTCTATTCATAAACATTATTGGAACTCAATTGTGAGGCTCATGCCAGCATATAATGATTTATAAAAGTGCAATCGTGGAGGAAATGTCTGATATGAGTGGGCTTATTTTATCCAGATTCTTATAGCTGCCATGTGTATACCTCTATCTAGAATGCCCATTGTTTTATTAGGTGATGCTGGTCATTACTTGAAGTAAGTTTGCATCATAAGCAAGCCATGTTTCATACTGTGTGTTTTTTTCAGTATCATTTTTTGCTGAATTATTAAGATAGTTGAGGCTACGGATGCTGCATGCAACTTTTTAATATGGTTTTCGGTGAAACCAAGACTTTTTCCAAGATAAATTGGCTTAAAACATGTATTTGAGACAGCTTTAAAGTAAATAAATGCTGTATATAGTCGTTTATGGGTTTTCCATGATACCAGGCCTTCCCGGGCTTGATAAGCCATTTCTTCCACAAACCGGGCTTGTGGCGGGCTTCTAAAATCAGCAGCAGAACGGGCCCGGGCCCGGGCCTGCAAAATTGCCCGAAACTCCCACCTCTAATATGTAGCCAGTTTAGATCCCATCATGTGAATGCCAATATACCTATGTCTGGTGTGTACGGGTCGGTAGTCAGCTCAATGATGCATTGTTTTTACTATTTTTACTATGATTAGGCGTATTCGCCGTTTTATCGTACTCACTTATTGAGCTATTTTTTAAGTTTCATTTTTATGTTTTATCGTCTATATTTACATGTTTTACTGTACGATTTTGTCTATAATTGGGATCACCCGTCGACAATGTGTATAATAAACTGAAACTGAAACTTTATTTCCTGACCACGAAATGAAGTTAATGTCCAAGGGGATTGTTTCAGAAGCAGGCGAGGCAGTTCACTCCGTGCCCTCCCGGCGGCGCCATCAAGGTGTTTAAATGCGGTGACTGTTGAGTTTGTTTCAAGTTTGCCCCCATCCCCCATTTTTTTCTCGTAAATCTGCGCGCCAGTCGACCACTCTGATTCACCCTAACTTTGCAGGTGAATCGACTCGATTGAGAGTATTGGGAGAGGCAGTAAATTAGAGTCGATTATGACCTAAATACTAACCGACAGGAATGGATCACAATCCAGGCGAGAAAGTGGTCATAACTCCTTGAGTCCGTCGGAGGCCTCCGACATGGTTTATACAGAACCCCCCTTTCCCCGCCAGAGATATATCCTCGGTATTCCCACCAACGCTTGGTGACCGTCATAAACCGTGCGATGCTCTCTTATGGGAGCGTCCCAACGTCGAAACTCGAGTCGAACGTCGAAAAAGTCCGCCTATGGAGCCAAACGGCTTATCGGGAGGCCTTAGATGTGCAACTTAAAATAGCATGCCATGCAATTTGTAGAAAAATACGTGGTTCATTGTTCTTGAGCCGTCGTTTGACCTCCCCACGTTGCATAAAAAGAATGCACCATCTTAAGCTGGGTCTCGTGTGCGTTTACCAAATCACCGGATTCGACACGGGCCCGGGGACACTGCTCCCTGCTGCGGTGGGCTCACTGATTCTCATTACGACAGGGGTGGATCTAGGCTGAAGCTTTGGGGAATAAAAATCCCAAAAAGATAGAGGAAAACGTGGTGTTGTTTCAATGACAATCGGCTTTAACTAGATAGTTTTTCGCTACCCTTGGGACTATGGCAAGGGCAGATCCAGGATTTCCCCAAAAGGAGGGTTTAAATATCAGGGCCCCGTTGATCATGGGGTCCTCATTTCTCCATTTATTCATTTATCAAGCATGAAACCTTCGAAAACTGAATTATTTGTGAGGTGTCTATTTTTAGCGTGCTTATGAAGTCTAGTACTTACGGTGAAACCGAGACTAGATCTTGGGGCCTACCGACCAATATCCATGGGGTTTGGGCTACCCAAATTAACTTTCAGAAGGCCCATCGGACATAACCGGAGCCCCCTGCGAAGGTCCTTTTGCGGAGCTGAAGCTCAGGCCGGAGGGGGAGGGGCGGTGGTCCCATCGCCTCCCGCCCACTTGGATCCGGCCCTGCACCACGGCTTTATTGCCTCCTGGATTCGTCCCTGCATTTCGTAGGAACTTCTATGAGAGATAAAAGCATGAAGGCACATAATTTCGTCAACTTGAAGCAAAATAAAAAATCGTGTTTTGCACCTTCACAGCTGATATGAAAAGTATGGCTGCTCCAGGATTTGAGCCCACGCCTAAAAATGGCACAGGTTTTGGCCGTCTAGCTGGCTGAAAAATAACATAGCTGGCCGTTTTGATAAGAATGATGATAAAAATGTTTTGAGTTTCATTTGAACTGTTTTGGATGAATCTGCGCAGAGTCTAGAACCCTCTCCCAAGGCTCTATATTGCAAGCTTTTAACAAGCGTTCCCTATAGCCATGGAATACAAAACACCTGGAATGGAATCCTCTCTGATTTCTGGGATGTCTTTTTGTGGCTCATTAAAAAATTGGGTAAATTATCAGGAGCGTTAAAATGTGGACGGAATCACAAGCTACAACAACAAGCAAGTGAGCGCCTTTTGTTTCAAGCACAAAGGATTAACTGCACCTCAGGTACTATTTGTCCAATATAAACCTAAGCAATAGCATAATAACCATAAAAGATGTACACGAAACGAGTGTGAATCTGGGTTTGAACCGGGGTCATTCCAAGACAAATCGACCAATCTATGGGTTGAAATAACACCCTCGTATCTCAGATTTTGATGAAAATTTGGTACTAGTGTTTTTAGTGATGCTGAAAACGACTGTGGTATTTCTAGTCTCGTCCGAATAATGGTTCAGAAGTTATCACCTCGAAAAATCTGGCATCGGACGCGTGCATCGGAACTTTTGCTTGATATTTTAGTCATTTAAAGTAGAGGTAATCCTACAAAAGTTTACGTGAAAATGATTATAATAGTCTGCAAAATATAAATATTTGGGCTAAATCATATTAGTTGGCAGGGATATGTATAAAATTGATTTCCATACTGGTGAAAATGAAAGCATACCTATTTCCTATACTTGTATGGGCTTCAAAACACTTTCATGTGAAAGAGCATTGCTTAAACTACATATAACGCAAATAAACAGAATTGAGTATATACAGCGAAACACCGAGCAGCGTATATACAGCGTATATACACCGAGCATCGCAGACCAAGCCCAACACCGTCGCCGGCCACTCAGCCTAAAGTCGGCACGCCGCATAGACGCGTCCGGTTCAAAGTGGGGTAACGGGGAGGGGAGAACCGAGCAATGATATGCTTCGTTGACATTGTGGATGAACTTGGTGTGGTGTGGAGGTTACTATTGCAAACAGAAAAATTTGAGCAGGTTCCGAAAAAAATTGAGAAAAATCCGATTGCGACGTCACGGAGCACCTGTACCGCCACTCTCCGCAGAGGCTGGCGTTAGAGCCGGGCCGGCAGCGTGGCCTGACCGAGGCCGTGGCCTGACCGAGGCCGTGGCCTGACTGAGAGGCTGAGAGGCCGCTCCAGCACGTCCCGAGTCCACAGGCTTCTGCCCGGCCCCCGGCCGCTCCAGCGCGTCCCGAGCCCACAGGCTTCTGCCCGGCCCCCGGCCGCTCCAGCGTCCCGAGCCCACAGGCTTCTGCCCGGCCCCCGGCCGCCCAGCGCGTCCCGAGCCCACAGGCTTCTGCCCGGCCCCCGGCCGCTCCAGCGTCCCGAGCCCACAGGCTTCGCCCGGCCCCGGCCGCTCCAGCACGTCCCGAGTCCACAGGCTTCTGCCCGGCCCCCGGCCGCTCCAGCGTCCCGAGCCCACAGGCTTCTGCCCGGCCCCGGCCGCTCCAGCACGTCCCGAGTCCACAGGCTCGCCCGGCCCCGGCCGCTCAGCACGTCCCGAGTCCACAGGCTTCTGCCCGGCCCCCGGCCCTCCAGCAGTCCCGAGTCCACAGGCTTCGCCCGGCCCCGGCCGCTCCAGCGTCCCGAGCCCACAGGCTTCTGCCCGGCCCCCGGCCGCTCCAGCACGTCCCGAGTCCACAGGCTTCTGCCCGGCCCCGGCCGCTCCAGCACGTCCCGAGCCCACAGGGCTTCTGCCCGGCCCCCGGCCGCTCCAGCACGTCCCGAGTCCACAGGCAGGGCCCCTAACGTCCACACTTCCAGCGGCTCGTTACGTGTGAAGGACGGTGAAGCTCTGTAGTGCGAGTCGTGTGTGGCCAGATGGAAAACGATCGGCGTGGTTTTGCGGTTAGGGGCAAAGTTAAAATTTACTTCCAATTTCTGAAACCAGCGTATTACGGTCCAGAACTGCACAGTCTGATTTCACAAACAAGTTTTTTCGATGCTGCCACTTTGCGGCAGTTTGGGGATATTTTCGCCGAAGCCTGTTCCATCACTTGTCGTACTGGACATAGTAAATGTCATCATATTTAAAGGGAAAGTGACGCCTTTATAACGTGATTTTAACTAAGATAGCCGAGTTTGTAAGGCATGCCGGAAAACCCAGTGTTCTATATATCATTTCTCTCGAAACTCAAAATTTCCGTAGAGAAAGGCTAGAAACTACCTGAAATGTACCTCCCATGTACCCTTAGCAGCAGACCACAGTTTTCAGCCGTTGGTGTGACGACATATGCTGACGTCACGGTGAGTATCAGCCAATCGAAGCGCCCACTGACCTTTGTTGTCGCGCCCAAACCACCACCAATCGAAGCGCTTGAAGCCTACTGAATATGGTAGTGGTTGCCAGATCTTGATAACATCCACAGGCAGATATTAATGTATTTTCCTAGATGATCATTTTTAAAATCAAAATATTCAGCTCATTGTACAGTTTTCAGAGAAATCGTGGACGCGTCCATGATTTTCGGCTAAAAGTTCCCCTAAATACACTAAATTCCAGGATTCGGCCAAAGGTGCCACATTCCCTTTAAGCAAATAATGCTCCTGAAACAAGTGGCCAATTTGAGCACGACCACGGATTGCTCTATACCGCATGATGCTGGAAGCCACCATCGCCTCGGATGGTTGGACAGCTGTCCGCTCTCACTGTGGTCAGTGTATGTGCTCACAGCGGACAGCTGTCCGTTCTCTCAGTGGCCAGTGCAGGTACTCACGGCGGACAGCTGCCCACTCTCTCAGTGGCCAGTGCAGGTACTCACAGCGGACAGCTGCCCGCTCTCTCAGTGGCCAGTGCAGGTACTCACAGCGGACAGCTGCCCGCTCTCTCAGTGGCCAGTGCAGGTACTGACAGCGGACAGCTGCCCACTCTCTCAGCGGCCAGTGCAGGTACTCACAGCGTTTGCAGCTGACTGCTGGAGTCGGTGGCGTCGGCACTGACGCACCGCACCTGGTTGTGCTCCAGGTTTCTGCAGACCAAGCACATCAAGTCAATTCTTTAATCCACCTCAGTCCCAAAAGGAATCCCAAATAAAATAATGAATTCAGTGTGTCTACTGCAATAAAATCCTCCGCGGTTTCTAACGATTTTCGGCTCAAAGATGAGTGGGTGCAGCTCAGTCGAGCCCTCGTAGATTCCAAGTCATCACAACTGAACAATTTTATTAATCGGGTCAACCATTTATCGACAGTGCTCATTTTTTGATACAGTGACACAAACACACAAATGATGAAGGCATTTCGACGATCAGGTATTTTCAACATCGGAAATATTGGAACAAAAATAATATATTTTATTAGAGACATGGAAAAAGAAACACGCACTAGGCAAACAGGGTGTCTTGACAAACAAATAAATTTGGCCTTCGGCCTCGGCTAACACCACCAAACAGAAACAGGGCCTTTAACCACTAGACCACCGCGCCACGCTGTACCTCCTTCCACTAGCCCTACACCTGTGACCCGTCTGGAAGTCACTGACTGGGCGGGTGGCCTGTAAAACTCAGCCAACGATGCCGTGACCCTGGCGCCGGGTGTTATGTTCGTTCAGAAAAGGCACCACATACAATTGTTTTAGAAGACAAACTAAGCATTATATCGGCCTAGATTTACTTGTGTTGGCGACCCAGAGGCATATGATAGCTTGATGCCAAATTTCATCCAATTCAATTCATTTCCCAGAAATTTAGCTCCTTCCAATACCCTTTCAGACGAATTACTCGAGAGCCGTTAGAGGTCAGTGGGTAGTGTAATGGAATGAAATGACCACAATTAATTTTTGCTATTCAGCGATGTCAATTCTGAGCTCGTGAATGACATGTGCTCGGAACTGAGAAGCAAGAAATAAGAAGTTTTGTACTAAAATTATATCTATGCCTATAAAACAAATCATTTCAATATCGCAATTTCCACCTCCAAATATCATCAGACGGAAGCAATGTTCTTTCATTATCTGAAATGAAAAAGCAGATCGGTCAATTAGATCGCGAGATATCAAGATTTGAATGAGACGATCAAAATGCAGTCCTCCGGCAAAATAGCAAAAACTAGTCGAAATTTTATGTTGTGCACTTGAAGCCATGCCTAAGCACAAGAAAATTGACCTAGCTTCCCCCAGGTGACTGTCGTTAAGCTACCTGAAGCGTGCCGTTTTAAATTTCGAGCTTATAAGTCGGCCGTGAAATTTCAATAACTTTTTTGCTTGTTTTAGAAATACTGGAAATAAATATCATAATATTCGCGGAATACATATTTTTGGACCAGCTCGGATTTTTTTGTTAGGTGGCCCTGTTGTCTTTCCAAAAGGAGGCAAATAAGTTCGTAGCCTAAGAATTCAAAATGAGAAAAATACAAAATTGAAAAAGTTTGTTCCAAAATTTCTAGAAAAAAATATTTTGGATTTAGATTCGCGGCTTTAGTTTGGGTTGCTGGCGTAGGAGGGCTATCACTCAACACAATTTCAGAGCTCTGGCATCAATTGTCATAACTGCCAAGCGACCAAAATATAGAGCCTCTTGAGAAATCTCAATCCACTTCGCTCCATGGATTTCGTCACGGGGCTCTGCCACGATCAAGATCATATAACAACATCAATACTCAATCATAACCAAATGATACCAAGTTTATTGTTTTATCTCCTCTACTTTGCCTTTTATTGGGGTCATCCCGTGGGCTATGAATTAAACAAATACAACCAACTCGTTTTGTGGACTGGTTCGTTGTTTCAGTGTTTCAATAGTACCGAACATTCTCGGTGTTTATTTCTTGTTCTTCGTTTTTATATTTCAGATGTTGAAAAACTTGGCCGTCGAAACAGGTTCATTTGTGATTGTTTCGAGTGTTAACATTTATGTCACTGTAATACCGTACACAATATACTGGTTGACACAAGCTGGAGTTCAGGATAGGACATTTTTAAATATATGATTACCATATTTTGTTTGTAGCTTTCTTTATGAGAATTAATTATCCCTCGGTATGAAAAGTATTCTGTTAGCAGTAAAATAAATATAAAAAATAAGTGATTTTGGCCAAATCGTCCCAAAAATGCAGTCCAATCTCCGATTTTCACGAAATAATGTGAGAGGGTAGTAGCTACATAAGTCTCATTGCCCAGTAAATGTTAGACGTCTGTAACTGCTGCGGTCAGAGGTAGTGGTCATCTTAGGTTGTCCCATTTCTTCGAAAATTCTATCTTAAAACTGTCCTATATATTATATCTATAAAGCAAGATTGCTTTCCCTCTTATATGCCACCATGAGATTTCCCAAAAATATATTCCGTAAATGGTTCGACCTATTTAGTACGTGACGCTTTCTTTTCAGCATTTCTATCATGCTTGGTAAGTACCTGGTGTATATTACCCCCAAAGGTACACTGTCATTGCCTCTAAAGTCCGTTCGCTTTCTACCCACCCCTCTGCCCTCAACAACTTCCTTGCGCTTCCTATCATCTACTTCTCATGGTTGTGTCTCAAATGACCTATCTGGATACTGCCTCTGTGCTAGCCTTTTCTTTAATTCTGCTCGATGAAACGGTAGTCATTGTCCTTGGAACATATTTCCTTACTTTCACTTCCAGTCCGTGTGGAATCGCCCTCTTCGTGTGAGATGGGTGATCAGGGGTGAAGTGAAGGTAAGTTTTAGAGTCGGTTGGTTTTTAGTACAGACTGTTGTCGATAAATAATTTTGGGGCTTATCGACGCACCAACTGCCAGGGTCATATAGCGTCGCCAACTCTTTCCCTGTTGGAAGGGTTTCTCGGGAGCCAGCTTGCCCTTGTTCAGGGAAGCCGCCGGGCCTTGAACCCGGGTCGGCTGCGTGGAAGCCAGCTATGCGACCACTCCACTACCGCGCCCCAGACTGTTGTCGACATATCCTGAATTGCTTATTCTTACTTCTTCGTCTAAAAACTCAATATTGTGTTCGCTAAACCTAAGTCCGACTGTTATATTTGGATGCATCTTATTTGCTGTTCTGCGAAATTTCTTAAGCTCCTCCTCCCCATGCAACCATACCTGCCAAACATCGTTCATGAATCGGTACTAAACTAACGGGTGTACTTTTAATCTCCTGTTGAGCTCAGTCTTCCACTCCGCCATATAACTACACGCGTAATTACGGCCCAAACGAGGTCCTATTACTGTGCCCTCTTTCTGAATAAAATTTTGGTTTTTTCCAGCAGAAAGTTGTTACTATCTATAACGAGTTCTATTATTTCAATCAACTCATTCTTAGGGATTCCTGGGTTCAAGCTCTCATTTTGGTGCCCCCTTGCTTGATTCTTAACCCTCTTTTTTGGACACTGGGATGGGGTATTATTTCGCTACATCTATACAGAAGATAATTGGCTTAAGCCCCCTTTCTGTCTGGATCGGTTGGCAGGTCGTCTCCAGTTTTTTTGCGAGAAATTGCTTGTGTTTTGATGTATGTACATACGTATTCTGCTGTTCTACATAAGCTCTTAGCTCCCTTTCGGCGAATTCTGCTATCCCTTCTGTTGTATGACCCTTGCCATTCCCAGTCACCCTGAGGGGGTTGTTAGACTTATGGATCTTTGAGTTTCCTTGCGGTTTTCCCGTCCTTGGATGAGGGGGATTCACGTAAGCAGTGGCGGTGCTTCCATAGAGGTACATTAGGCACTGCCTAGCCACTTTTAAATGTGCAATGAGGTATGAATTTTATGTGGAAAAATCTAATTTGACTAGATGATTAGGCTACAGAGAATATTCCTCTTTCGGATCACTGGGTCAAAGAGCCGATGATTTGCATCTCTGACAATCTACGTTCGCAGCTCTCACCGTCTACAAATTTGAGATTAGGCACTTCGCGATTTCGCTGAATCTGCCTAACCCCGTAGAAAATCTAACGTGTGCTTTTTTATTGACATCTCTAGTAACTTATTCTTTAGGACGCGAGTTAAATCAGCAAACTAGGCATGCCTGAGCGGCTCTTTAATGCGGCATTTGGAGCACGTGTGATCCCGCGTCTTAGGACCTTGATTACAGCAGATTCGTTTCTTGACATACTTGTATCCACGGATTTTCCCCCTTTCTCACGAATTGTCTCTCTTTTTTCCCTTAATGTTCCCCCAATGCTCCTTCAATCTCATCAGTCACTCGGACTCCTTCAGTTCAGCTGCCAGTTGAGCTATCGGCTGCCTCCTCGCTGGCAAAAAAGTAAACCCCTTCTTTAGCACCGAGACCTCCGCATTCGACAGTACCCTATACGAAAGATTAATTACCTCCACCCCATCCCTAACTGTCCGAGTTCCTAGTTGTGGTTCACTCTCGTCGCCCTCCGTCTTCCCTTCACGAACCAGTCTTCGAGGTTTATGGGGGGGGGGGTCTCAGTTACGGACTCGGTACGCCATCTTCACCGTCCTTCTTTTCTTCACGAATCATTTCTTCCCTTGCTGACATGACTTCACTTGTGTTGCTATGTTTAAAACTGTTAAACTTCCTCTTCTTTTTCTTCCGCATTTCCTCTCGTGTCCCCCCTTATCTTTCTGAAGAGGTTCTAATATTTTGCTGACTACATTGCTTGTTGCACTTTTCGTAATTTCCCACGAGGGTCCATCGAATTCCAGTTCAACCCTCTCTATTTTTTCTTCGCCAGATGCATACATATTTGCATTGATCTCCTAGACGTGTTCTTCAATATCTGCTCCACCCCCAGTGCCTGTTCTATATGGCAATGCCATTTGAGCCTTAAAACCCTTCGGAAGGAGGCTTTCTGCTGCGCCATCTGTCTAAATGGCGCCGGAGGTAGAGCAGATATTGCAGGATGTCTCTACGAGGTTAATAAAATATACATGCATTTGGCGGAGAAAAAAGTAGAAAGTCTTGAGCGGGAATTCGATGGACACTCAGGCGAAATCACGGATTGTTCAACAATCAATGTAGTTAGCAAAATATTAAAACTTGTTCAGAAATACAAGGGGGAAAAGAGAGGAAATGCGGAAGAAAAAGAAGAGGAAGTTTAACAGTTTTAAACATAGCAAAACAAGTGAAGTCATGTCAGCAAGGGAAGAAATGATTCGTGAAGGAAAGAAGGACGGTGAAGATGGCGCACAGCCCGTATCTGAGACCCCCCCATAAACCTCGAAGACTGGTTCGTGAAGGAAAGACGGAAGGCGACGAGAGTGAAACACAACTAGGAACTCGGACAGTTAGGGATGGGGTGGAGGTAATTAATCTTTCGTATAGGGTGTTGTCGAATGCGGAGGTCTCGGTGCTAAAGAAGGGGTTTACTTTTTTGCCAGCGAGGAGGCAGCCGATAGCTCAACTGGCAGCTGAACTGAAGGAGTCCGAGTGACTGATGAGATTAAAGGAGTATTGGGGGAACATAAAGGGAAAAAGAGAGACAGTGGGAGAGGAAGGGGAACAAAAAGAGGATCTCACGTACAAGGACTCACACTGAACACCTCCAAAGGGGCGGGACCTCTCTTTGGATTTATATTTAGAAGAGGTTACAAGCACAAGCAGTGTGATAAACAATCTGAAAAGAAAGAGTGCATCCAATCTGAGCAGCAAAAAAACATTCTCCTCCGTGAGCTAGCAGGAGATGTCAGTATTATAATATGATCAGCGGATCCTTTGTTATCATGTATAAGGATGATTATCTGGATAAACTGGAAATAGAGACAGAGGGGAAAGGGATACCAGGCCACAAAAGCGGACATCACGTCAATGATTAAAAGGGGTGTCAAATTGTTTGGGGGGGGCATGTTGTGGCTGTTGGGCGCAGCACAGCATGAATAGGTGCTTCTTTGTTCTGGACCACAGACCAGACCACATCATGTTTTCATGACACTGTAAGAAACAGCAGTTTCACTAACAATCTAAAAATTCGGCAAATCTGGCCGGGTTTCAGTTAAAATCCGAAAGGATTCAGATTCCGACAAAATGGTAAGTCATGCCATATTATGAAAGGTGAACCCAAATCCGGTTTGCTTGTAATTCAAATATGCTTCACAGAGGGCAGTTCCATCTCACGTATGCGGGGATACCAGCCTCCTCGGGTATTTCAAAGGTTGCCTAAAAACAACAGAGCGCAGCGCCTCCGTTACTTAGTATATATCTCCTTTAATCCGTTTCGCAGTTGGTGTGAGAATTTTGGGTCCAGGTCATCTCAGGGCAGATCAACAAAGCAGGACAAGTGACCTTACGTCGAATTTTTTTACGATAGCCTAAGTAAGAACAGGGATAATCCATGAATCAGAAATAAATATTAAGTTCTAGGAAAGCCTGCTGCAGGTAAGGTGTCATAAGCCATGTTGTGGGAATGGCCTTGGACCCTCAAAAGTTCATAAAACAGACGACAGTAAAGGCGCTAAAAGACTTATAACTGACCCAAAAAAACCACCTGCGGTCAAAAATACCAAAAAGGCAAAATCTAAGCCGAATACAGCCCAAAAAGGCAAGAAATTCAAAGCCCAGTAATCAAAACGCATATACCCTAAAAAGCCAAAAGAAGACTAGGTAAGATGTTACAAGACCTAAGTGCGGATTTTTAATTGATGTTCTAAGGTGCACGAGCGATGACCTCTCGAAAGGAAATTCATCCGTAAACTTGTGTAAGCTCAATAACTTCGGGGGAATAGAGATACAGCCTTTATTTTGACGTCATTGGGTTTGTCTTATCCCTTCAGTTTTAATGATAAACTTTTTAACAGCATGGAATCTTGACCTGACCTATGGACAGGTCAAATCTTATATTTAACCTAGCAAGGTCACATTGCAAATAATTCGAAGCGGATTACTGAAAGGAGTGCAAGTGTCATTACATGTCATTCATCCCATTGCCTATGCCCCCTCAGAGGGACGTTTGGCCTGTGGTGACCTTGGATTTCACCTATAAAAATTATAAAACGCTTTCTTTAGCGTTTAGATCAGGCTACCTAACACCGTTTACCAGTTTTCGCCAACTAGCGTGTTTTTCATCTAAGGGGGACGGGTACCCGCCCCCTTAGGTGCCTCAGACCCCCGTTAATGCGGGTATTAAGCGAAAAGCGGCGAATTCATGTCACTCAACACATCAATGATTGCTTCTAGCCACGATGCTTCTGTAACCTTTGGCCGGCAAAGTTTAAAAAGACCTCAAGCCCTCGCAGTTCGTCTATTTGACATCTTCGGTAAAAATTGACTGCTTTTTACCGGCTGGCGGCTGCCTGCATACAGGATTTCTAAAGATACACACTCGTAAGTGGAATGTAGCATATTTTTGCCTTCCAGCTCAGGTCATATCCACCAAATATTACACAATTAACTATCCAAGATACCACCAACCACATTTTCTTACAATAGATCGTTACCAGCCACACAGCATGCAAATGTCCTTTTATAGCCTCAGGGCATGTTTTAGCATCTAAAACTGAAGAAAAAAGATGCCATTTTGCCCATGAAGCTATAAAGCGCCTCCTGCAAGGTCTATCTGGCATCAAAACCCACAGGAAATATGAAGTTTTGCTTAATATTTTGAAGAAAAAAATCACCCCAGAAGAAATGAAAAAAATATTTTTAGCATTTGACGTCCACGAGTGAAAGGCATTTAGGGATCACGGAAAGCATACCCCGTACAAGGTAGAGTAATGATTTTCTATACTTTGGCACCACACGTAGTTCAATATTGATAGACTCAAATTATGTCTGTTTTAAGATGGCAATTTCGACAAAATTGCGAAAAATAAGATGACTTTCACCTCTGAGAAGTAGGTCACAGACGACTAAAACTCAGTGGGTAATTAACTTGCAATGGGTACTTCTGTAAGGTAGGCGCTTTCGATTGTCATGTGACCTGCCGCGGCTCAGGTCAGGGGCGTGACTTTGGTGAGGTCCGGAGGAAGCCAGAGACATGGCACGTTTCCACTAAACCGTCACCAACTTTCGTCAGAATCGAAGAATATGACTATATTTTTTAACGATTGATATAGAATGGCCCATATGGATGAAAAACCTACGGTGTGTTTTACGAATTATTTTAAGCATTACGTTAACTTTGAAATCATTGCCTTTATTTCAGTGGTCGGCTACATTTAAAAAAGCGTGGAACAAAAAACAGGCATTTGTTTACCAATAAAAATCTTAGGAGAACGTTTTGAACTTCGTACAAAAGAGGGGATAGCTGGGGCATTTATCTATCATTTGAAAGCAAAGTAGCCTCAACTACCAGCCACAGTGAACAGTGAACTCTGTTGTCTGAAGACACGGCATTAGTAGCAGAAACAGACACACGAAGCAATGTTTACATTGATATATTTTCACTGTCTTTTGCGAGGATGGTTTTTTAACTGGGTCCTGGCATTTGTTTGTCACAGATAAGAATCAGATAACATTGACTTTGACAGACAGCAACATTGGTAGACTTATTTTCACGATTTTGCCTACAAAGAGCGGAAGATGTGAATAAGGTGCATAGATAAACAATACAAATATCCCGAATATCTAAGAGAAAATTAAATCTGGCCGCACTAACTGCACCCAGCCTGCTGTGAACTATAGAACTAGTCAGTTTGAGCCCCATGCAACATGAAAGCCGCATATTTTGTGAGTGATAACAAGTTGACCAGATGACGCCCGCGGAGAAGCGGCGGCCTTTCCCCCAAATATGCTCTTTCGTCCTTAAGGATTCAAAGAAGTTCAAGGGTTGAATGAGAAACAGAAAACGCCTATGAAGAAAGTATTTGTTGGTAAAAAACACATATGGAAAAGCACACATAAGCACACGACAGGAAATACTCACAAATCTTCGAGCTTTGGCAGTTTTCCGAACGCGCCCACCGGCACGCTCCGAATCATGTTATGGCTCAGATCCCTGAAACAGAAAGCAAGCTGGTAAAGCTGCTGCTCAGAGGAGGCCGGCACCGTTCTTGGTACAGGTCCTAGCTGAGAACAGTTATCTGGACCCCCGACGCACGGCCTGAGAAACGGCGGACCCCATGGACACCCCGGTGTACCGTGTCCCCAAGGGTGAACACTGAATAGCTATCGACGATTGTATCAGCCAGACCTGCTAACAATGGAGCGGTGACGTTCCACAAAAGACGTAGCGCTAGTACGTACAGACCCCCGCAATTGAAATTGCCATGACTAGGCTCGACCGGTGTACGAAGGATAGCTCAGAACTTATGGTTCTTTTAGGTTTAGGACGAGTTCATCATGCGTTTTTTTTTTGCAAGAGCTTTCCTGTGGTTACCATTATTTATTCATCGAATATCAGTGTGTGAAGATATTGTACAAAAACTAATTTTGCTGCTTTCAGATGGGGCAGTCATCGGTGAACTTGCAACCGCCTCTGGTAATCCAAGACCCTCTCGTTCAAACCTAGACCACGTGACCTCACAGATGAATGAGCGGTTGGCATTGCGCTGACTCCCATTCATCTGTTATGCTACCATACATAGTGTTGCTGTGTGCTGGAAAGCTTGCGTCACTGACCTGGGGCAGTGCAATAGCAGAACCACGACCCACTTTTTGATGATGGAGCGATATCGAGTAAGACGATCACAGATGGGAAAAATCTTTGGAACCGATATTTGGCAGGTAAGCCAACAAACACACTTTTACCTCCTGGAACCATCCTTGTGCTTGAGTTGAGAAATCTGTTGGCTGTCGCTGGCTGCCGGGGCACTCCTCAGCTGTGTATTTAGGTAGGATTCTGGTCAAACGACCGAAACTGTGACACCACTTTGTTTGCAGCTTCAGTATAAAGTTTTTTTCACATATGCGTCGCACAAGGGGTCAGTGGGGATCAGAAACGGATCTAGGGGATAGGGGAAAGGGGACAGGTGCCCCCAGTGGACAGCTGGCGCCGCCTAGAATGGTCAACTGGTCACGGCGCTCCTCTGAAGGGTCGATGGCGTCCCCTGAAGTGACACTCCCCCCCCGGCAAGGTGCGCCACCCCTCGATCGGAAATCCTGGAACCGCCTATGGTGGGAGCAGGCCACCAACTGTCATTGACAGCATTTCGCGAAGGTCACAGGGAACCTGAACCTGACGAGGTTTTGCTTCTAGAGGGGACATGTTCTTGGCAGCGGGAGGTTGGAGATTCATTGGCGCCATCACTGTTGTGTTGGTGGCGACGATTATGTATTATGCAGGTTTCAATATAAATTGGCTTAATTCCGTTAACGAAAAATCTTTGCATTTCCAGCCAGAGAATCTTTGCAGAGTCTGTTTCTCGGGACCAGCAAAATTCCGCCCTTGCTTAAACGAAATCACACAGTCGTCCCTCTCAAACCGATGACAACCACTGCTGTAACAGGGGAGGGTGGGGTTTCATTGAACTGACCTCTGGACTACTATCACATGGTGCAAGTTTGGCAGCACGTTTGTGATAGCCTATAGTAATAATTGTTGGGGTTATACGTCACTACCAACCCTCACCCTGTAAGGAGGGGCTTGGCGCATTAGATCAGCATATTCAGAGGATCTTCCGGATATGAACCCGAGACCTGTGGCTCAGAATATGTAGCACTGTACCGCGCATTCCTGCGATAGCCTCCTCTCGCATCTGAAATCATCCTTATTTGAAAGGATATCATCATGTTTCATGCCGTAAAACACACAATTAAAAAGTTTGTTGCAGTATTAAAAAGGTCTAAAAGCTTGTACAGCAGCTTCGGCGGTGATAGTGATCATTGCTGTGCGTATCATCAGCGGTTAAATTGTGCAGTGGTGGATGTAGTCGCTAGGTTTGGGGGAAAACCAGGGTCGAAAAACGAAAAAAACGTCACGCGGTGAAATATTTCGCCACAAATTAAATAGCCGGTAGGTTTGGGGATAAATCCAAGTCGAAAAGCAAATAAAGAAGACCTCACTGATAACAGATGTAGACACGAGACGCTTGCTTTTGCTATCCAAGGATCATTCACTGAAAATTAATTTCAAGTACGAAGAGGACAGGTTTCAACATTCACACTGAAGTTGACTGGTTCTGTTTGAAGTTAATTGATTCAGTTGAAGCATCAAGACCTTGATTTTAGGCTAAAAAGGAGCCGGCACAAAAGGTCGATAGGGGGGACCAAGGTTATGCCCCGAGCTTTTTCGTTTGGGAGCAAATGCCTTTTCTCCCCCACCCCCGGGATCTGCCACCGAAACTGTGTGCGGTTTGAGGCCACGTGCGACCACCTGGGGCAGAAGGGCAGTGAATAAGCAATGTCTCACCTGAAAATATCCACCAACTCCAGAGCTAAAACTCTCGATTTTGGTGCTACATTGGTTCCAGGCAAAGGTTGGAACCAATGTCACTATGGTCACTGGCAAAGGTTTTCAAGATGTCGCTGAAATGGAAATATTTTACGGTAAACAGTTTTTACATATTCTGGTTGGGTGAAATCGGAATATTACCCGGGAGACTTTGTAACCAAAGCCTACACTTCTCTAGACCTGAGAGGGGATATTACCAACAACATAAAAACATGACTAGAATTGGACTGGAAATTGGGATATTTGCGGACCGTCAGTTGTAACAGCTGGGGAAAACATGAAAACAAAAACAAAACCCAGAAAAAATATTTTTTACAACTATACAACAAATGTTTGTATGATGGTTCACAAAAGAACTTTGATTGCCTGAGGCACATCGGTGCTCGCCGGGACAGAATGGAGACGTTTCAAACCATGAAACCTCCTTTGATCAGCTTAGGACCTTCCGCAGAAAGTCAGTAATAAAAGCATGCATAATGATACGTAGTGTAAAAGCTCCGAATTTGGAAATTTCAGTAAATGTTTGCAGGGAGTAGCTAGTATTTATTTATCCTCAAACTTTCAGACGGGACCCAAGAAGGAAACAGGTGTTAAGCTGGACTGATTGGGGTTCAGCCTGAGATATTATTATCAGTATATTATTTTAGGACTTCATGGAATTAATTTTTTAGCCTCGATAGGCTTTTTGAGAACTCTCGCAGCATAATATCGAGCCGCTTGGACTAACGGTGTGCTTTAAGTTCCAATATTGCGGAGATACCATTGGTGCAATATTTCGGAAGCTTAGCTGGCTCAGAGAGGCCCCTAGCTATCATACACCCTCAGCTGTCACCTCATTTCAATATATCTTCATTGGTTTTTGACACTCGGAGAAGAGGCGCATAATCATTAATCATTAACTTTATACAATATTGTATGCAATCTAGATTTTTGATATTGGAAAAATACAAAAAGTCAGAAAGGGGAAGTTTTGTCGAAAACAAGGTATGACCGCCGGTAATCCTTGCTATTAAGTATAAGAGCGGGGTTTGGTGTAACTGAGAGCGGGGCCGTTGGAACCGTTCGAAAAGCGGGAGAAGGGACAGTCTTGAAGGGGGCCCCAGCCCAAGGAGTCCCATAATTTTGAGCAGTTCGAACCGCTTATTTGGTGTTAATAATGCACGCATGCCTACGGCCTACACTGTGTATTTCCATACATGACTTCTTACATTCTTTTCCGCCGTTTTCTTTCATAATATAGGTTCGTCGTGCTTTTTTCCACTTCGTAGGGGAATACGGCAGGTCTCGTCACGTCTGTGGATGGCTGAGGGATGGCTGTTGCATGGCTATGGCTGTTGATCGGCGTTTTTTGCGGGATGCATGTCTGAATTAGCACTCGTGTTTTGGAAGTGGTCTGGGCTGGAGTTTGATTGGGTCCAGTTTTCGGGGCCTACCTGCAAGCGTTCAGGTAAAAGGTGTCATGTGGCGATGTGAACGAGTCCGTAGTCTGCCTTGGTTTCCTTGATCAATGATTTTGTTCAACATTTCTTCTTATATTTTGTGTATTTGTGCCAAATTTTGCGTATAATCTCTGACTAATCTAAATTACTTTTACAATCCAGGTGAGTAAGCGATCAATGAATTGTAAGAAATAAGACCTAAGAATAGCCCATTCAAGTGTGGAATGGTCAGATTAGGATATGATGTATGACAAATTCACCACTATTGCCGACGGTCTTTTATTCGGGTGGTGACTTTTCGACGCTGTAACTCGGCCTTTTTTACCCACTCTCACTTTATAATAAGTGTAATCCTATAACATAATATAAGTGGAATCCTATAGCAAATCATAAGTTCAATCCTCGCTACGTCCCAGAACGGTCTAGTGATTTAGGCTTAACATGGACACTGGTTCTCAACGGGAAAAATAGATAGTGAGCATCGATGGAAATCGATGGGCACCAATGGGTCTTCGCTCCTTCGTGTTACCGCAAATCGAATGATGTATGATATGAATAATTAAAACATAAGTTACGTGACCTTAAGTCAGGGCAAGGTCACCATGTGAACTAGCCTGGTCAATGTACATATTAATCGACTTGCAATAACAGTCCAAATAATGGTATCCAAATAAAATCTTTATCATGATTTCCTAAGAAATAATATACCTAAGTCTGATAAACCACTTAAGTAATCCCAGATGACCTCGGTACCTGACCCTAGGTCATCGATATGAAAAAATTGCCGTATGACCCTGGCAGTTGGTGCGTCGATAACCCCGGATATGAAAAAATTCCTCAGTACATTTTGTATTACTTGGTGGGGCCATTATACCTGCGAGACAGTACTGATCCCTTTGGTTCAAAACACTGTGCCCCCTGTGCACCACACACTGCTTAATAAGTGCGACCCTGCACCACTCGTTGTAAACACGTAGTAAGCACGTGACCCAGGTATGTGTGTGGCAGTCGAGCGAAGGGTCGGGGTTTATCAGAGGCAGTGGCAAGTCAGCCCAAGACTACACAGTCAGAATGCAGCAAAATCAGTTATTGTGTAATATTATCTCACACAGATCTCAGATTAAGAAATAATGGTGACCACTGGAAAGCTCTTGAAAAATACACATGATAAACCCGTTTGTAAAGCTAGAAGCACTATGGATTCCGAGAAGACGATACATCAGGACTGTTTGTGGCGTGGCACTGTATCAGCGTAAGAAATATGGCATGCCCCATTTGTAAAACTTACATACTTCTTTTCCAGGCGCCATATGACCTACGATGTCGGTGCGCCCCTAATCCCCAAACATGGTGATGATGATGGCATGCCCCGACAAGCTCGTGATCCAGCATGTTCCAGCCAGGATTGAATCTGACACGGAAACCCGATTTCATGGACGGGACTGACCAGGATCAATATCAAAACTCCGCTTCGTTGGGCGTCGGCAGTCCACTTCCCAGAGTGGTGGAATGCGTTGATTTGATCCAAAGTCGTGCCTTGCCACCAGTTCACAATCAAACAGCGCTGCTCATCCGCTATGTGCCTAATGCATTAGAGGGGCGCTGGCTTCGTTCCAGCATCAGGATCCAGTCTAATCGCACTCGACACCGCTTTTGTCATCGCAGCCAGCGGCTCTTTGACTACACCACTCTGCCATTGGCGCTTGTTGATTCTTCGTCTGGACTGGGCAGGTGAGCTGGTGGCTCCCTCACTGAGCCATGGCTGAGTGACAAGCGCCAACTCCGTTAGAAGCGTTGTAATGTTTCTGTCGGAGGCTACCGCTTCAAAGTGAAGCAATATCAACAATGCACGACTCATAATCAAATGCCCAAGACCACTTCCATTGGCACGTGTCAATGGAACAAAGAAATTTGGCCAAGCAAAGATCAGCGTTTGAACAAAGAGCGTTCCAAAAACGGACAGACACTCATACTCATACTCGTACTCATTTATTTCTTCTTTTCCAGAACAAGAACACCACCAAACCAGTGACTTATTCATGGCAGGCGAAACGCAGCGGCAGCAGCGCCATAAGAGAAGTTAAAGGTGGGCCGGGGACACTATGTTTTCACGGAATCCCACGAGGGCAGTGCATCCCAGCCGACCAGTGCCCACGCCGGGTTGGCAGTTGCTGCGGGCAGCCATCTGGATTTGAACTGGCACCTCTACCTGTGAACGTCTCCGGAGGCGACTGCCTCTGAGACACTATCACAGACGTCTCCGGAGGCGGCTGCCTCTGAGACACTATCACAGACGTCTCCGGAGGCAGCTGCCTCTGAGACACTATCACAGACGTCTCCGGAGGCGGCTGCCTCTGAGACACTATCACAGACGTCTCCGGAGGCAGCTGCCTCTGAGACACTATCACAGACGTCTCCGGAGGCGGCTGCCTCTGAGACACTGTCACAGACGTCTCCGGAGGCGGCTGCCTCTGAGACACTATCACAGACGTCTCCGGAGGCAGCTGCCTCTGAGACACTATCACAGACGTCTCCGCAGGTGGCGGCCTCTGAGACACTATCACAGACGTCTCCGGAGGCGGCTGCCTCTGAGACACTGTCACAGACGTCTCCGGAGGTGGCCGCGCGCTGCCTCTGAGACACTATCACAGACGTCTCCGGAGGTGACGGCCTCTGAGACACTATCAGAGACGTCTCCGGAGGCAGCTGCCTCTGAAACACTATCACAGACGTCTCCGGAGGTGGCCGCGCGCTGCCTCTGAGACACTATCACAGACGTCTCCGGAGATGGCTGCCTCTGAAACACTATCACAGACGTCTCCGCGGGTGGCGGCCTCTGAGACACTATCACAGACGTCTCCGGAGACAGCTGCCTCTGAGACACTATCACAGACGTCTCCGGAGGCGGCGGCCTCCGAAACACTATCACAGACGTCTCCGGAGGCAGCTGCCTCTGAGACACTATCACAGACGTCTCCGGAGACGGCTGCCTCTGAGACACTGTCACAGACGTCTCCGGAGGTGGCTGCCTCTGAGACACTGTCACAGACGTCTCCGGAGACGGTTGCCTCTGAGACACTATAACAGACGTCTTCGGCTGGCCTGTCTGCCACCTGTCGCCTTCAGACTGATGTTGCCTCCGCTCACGTGGGCCGTATCTCCGGCCGTCGGTGATGCACGCAGATTTCGTGACAAGAAGTGACACCTTGCCGTGACACTCCCTCCGCTGGAAAACCCGATGAGTGACATAAAGTGACACTTCTCGAGGACCGGCCTCTAACGAGAGGCAGATTGATGGGGTGTTTTCGTGGGCTCCCACCGAGCCATGTTAATAACCCTTGTCCAGAGTCAGTGAACAATTTACATAATCGGCATCCGTTCAAGACATAACTGGCACTAGAAGCCTAGCACGTGTCTTAGGAGACGCCCGGGTCAGCTGCGCTCTCGCCAGCAAAAAGGCTGGAGAAGGAGGCGCTAGAGAAGGGATCAACTTTGCCTTTTTGAAATCTTTAGTGGTGCGGGTGCGGAAGACCGGGAGACGGAGCCGTCTGGAACCTGCCCTATCACACACTGGGGATGATACCAGACACACTCAGCAGTGTGGACCTTTATCTATTTCGGAATGCCCGAATACGCCCAGTCAAATGAAGGGCATCGCTATCCCTTGCGTTTTTATTTCGTTTTCATCTTAGGGACCACAAACAAGTTTCCTATTGTTAAAAAAGTTATTAGTAGCTATAAAAACACACCCTGTAATAATTGTTGTCGTAAGACGGCCGTATCTATGAATTTCTAAATTTGGAACCCCTGGCCCAAACAATACTGGAATCCAAATCCTTGCATGCACTGGCACTCTGTGTCTGTGTCAGCCACACCACGGTTCATATACCGCGTGAACACTAATTACCATCACAACAGATTGCAGCTGTGATTGAACAGCTCCACCGAAACGAAAACGAGCCGCACAGGGAGGGGCGGTACTCTGGTCGGCAGGCCGGAGCGGGCAGGTAACGTCCTGGTAACACAGGGAGGGGCGGTACTCTGGTTGGTAGACCGGAGCGGGCAGGTGACGTCCTGGTATCACAGGGAGGGGCGGTACTCTGGTTGGTAGACCAGAGCGGGCAGGTAACGTCCTGGTATCACAGGGAGGGGCGGTACTCTGGTTGGTAGACCGGAGCGGGCAGGTCACGTCCTGGTATCACAGGGAGGGGCGGTACTCTGGTTGGAAGACCGGAGCGGGCAGGTCACGTCCTGGTATCACAGGGAGGGGCGGTACTCTGGTTAGTAGACCGGAGCGGGCAGGTCACGTCCTGGTATCACAGGGAGGGGCGGTACTCTGGTTGGTAGACCGGAGCGGGCAGGTCACGTCCTGGTATCACAGGGAGGGGCGGTACTCTGGTTGGTAGACCGGAGCGGGCAGGTCACGTCCTGGTATCACAGGGAGGGGCGGTACTCTGGTTAGTAGACCGGAGCGGGCAGGTCACGTCCTGGTATCACAGGGAGGGGCGGTACTCTGGTTGGAAGACCGGAGCGGGCAGGTCACGTCCTGGTATCACAGGGAGGGGCGGTACTCTGGTTGGTAGACCAGAGCGGGCAGGTAACGTCCTGGTATCACAGGGAGGGGCGGTACTCTGGTTGGTAGACCGGAGCGGGCAGGTCACGTCCTGGTATCACAGGGAGGGGCGGTACTCTGGTTGGAAGACCGGAGCGGGCAGGTGACGTCCTGGTATCACAGGGAGGGGGCGGTACTCTGGTTGGTAGACCGGAGCGGGCAGGTCACGTCCTGGTATCACAGGGAGGGGCGGTACTCTGGTTGGTAGACCAGAGCGGGCAGGTAACGTCCTGGTATCACAGGGAGGGGCGGTACTCTGGTTGGTAGACCGGAGCGGGCAGGTCACGTCCTGGTATCACAGGGAGGGGCGGTACTCTGGTTGGTAGACCGGAGCGGGCAGGTCACGTCCTGGTATCACAGGGAGGTCGAGCACACGCGTGCAGCTGTGCCAGCCGCCAGCTGTCCCGCTGCGCGCCGCTAAATTACGCACACGTTTTCTCCGCTACAGGTGCACTCGATGAATGGTCCCCATTCATCTATGTTTGGAGAGAGACCCCTAGTGTATCCAAACAATCAATCAGCCGGTTCGGCGACTCGGAGCTGCCTTCAGATCATCGACGGTGGAACCGAGGAGTTCCGTCCGTTCTGCTGACGCCTGAATAGCCCAGCTCAACCAGTGGTGCCCCGTCAGCATTTTGTCAGCCCGAATAACTGCTCCATTTGTTGGAGAGTACTGGGCGCTGCGTGCGACGTGCTCCCGATGGCCAGCGATGGAGTGCGCTCAGCCGCGGAGGACTGGAGGTCGGTGTTGGAGAGTAGAGGCGAGAGGTCGCCCGCACCGTGCGCAGCGGTGGCGGACGACTGGAGGCCGGTGTTGGAGAGTAGAGGCGAGAGGTCGCCCGCACCGTGCGCAGCGGCGGCGGACGACTGGAGGCCGGTGTTGGAGAGTAGAGGCGAGAGGTCGCCCGCACCGTGCGCAGCGGCGGCGGACGACTGGAGGCCGGTGTTGGAGAGTAGAGGCGAGAGGTCGCCCGCACCGTGCGCAGCGGCGGCGGACGACTGGAGGCCGGTGTTGGAGAGTAGATGCGAGAGGTCGCCCGCACCGTGCGCAGCGGCGGCGGACGACTGGAGGCCGGTGTTGGAGAGTAGATGCGAGAGGTCGCCCGCACCGTGCGCAGCGGCGGCGGACGACTGGAGGCCGGTGTTGGAGAGTAGAGGCGAGAGGTCGCCCGCACCGTGCGCAGCGGCGGCGGACGACTGGAGGCCGGTGTTGGAGCGTAGAGGCGAGAGGTCGCCCGCACCGTGCGCAGCGGCGGCGGCGCGACCTTCAGACGGCCGGCCCGGCCCGCAGTAGAGACCGCCACTGGCTTGATGCCGGCCGCATGGTAAGGGTCACCCCCGGCCGGCGCCAGGGGCGGGCCATAACTCAGGCGGGGGCCTGCCGACGGCAGCGCGTCGCCGAGAGAGCTCCCACCCCGCAGTCGCATCGGCAGAAGTGTTTAAAAATAGTCCGCAAAAATGCGGTACATTACATTACATTATTTCAACTACAGTACATTATTACCTTTTCACTTCGGACGATATCAAGAGTCGAAAATGTGTCAAAGAATGAAACAGGAGCTTTCAATCAATATTGCCACACTTTAATTCTCTGTACGGCTGCAGTGGCCCCGGTTCTCTCTGTACGGCTGCAGTGGCCCCGGTTCTCTCTGAACGGCTGCAGAGGCCCCGGTTCTCTCTGTACGGCTGCAGTGGCCCCGGTTCTCTCTGTACGGCTGCAGTGGCCCTGGTTCTCTCTGAACGGCTGCAGTGGCCCCGGTTCTCTCTGTACGGCTGCAGTGGCCCCGGTTCTCTCTGTACGGCTGCAGTGGCCCCGGTTCTCTCTGAACGGCTGCAGTGGCCCCGGTTCTCTCTGTACGGCTGCAGTGGCCCTGGTTCTCTCTGAACGGCTGCAGTGGCCCCGGTTCTCTCTGTACGGCTGCAGTGGCCCCGGTTCTCTCTGTACGGCTGCAGTGGCCCCGGTTCTCTTTTCTTCCGAAGGGCGTCCCAAGACAGAAATTCAAACAGATGCATCCAAATTATAAAAGATCTGACCACCTGCCTGCGTCATTTGTTTAATTCCGCTAGTCTCATATACATTTATATTAGGGTGACCCCTGATGTACACTTTTTTCAAGCACGCTTCCTTTCCTAGTCCATTTAGATGTTATCGAGGACGCTAATCACGATTTTAAATGGTTGTGAGTTCTAAAAATCATTTTTTGAGGTCCCGGGAAGCGAATAAAGATGGCTATTTTGGTTTTTTCGTCATTTTTCCGAAAAGAAAGCATCCTGGAGCCGGTGTTTATAGCATAATGTGATAATATTTCCCACTGAATATACCACGTACCTTATGCCGTCCATTGGCATTCAAAGGATTTCCATACCCCTTCCCGATTACGCAAAATTTTTACTTAACCCTGATGCTGTATCCGTCTTCACCGCCATTGGCTCGTCCATCAACTATTAGTTCCAGCTTTCACCACCAGTTGGCTTGTAGCTTATCTGCCGCTCAATGCTTTCAAATTATACTAAAACTGGATCTGTATTTGTAGAAAAGCACAAATGACCATGGGGGCATTCTCAGTCACATATATTTAACACATTATAGCAAAAATACACCATGAAGAAGCCCATGCAGTGACAAATACAGCTTGGTTCACTGTCTACGAGAGAGCCATAGCATCATTAAAATACATTCTGTATTTTCCTAATGTTTTTCGACCTGAGTCAAACTTGCATTAGTGGATATACTGTTTCTTAGTACCTTGCCCCACATGGTACTTCCTGTTCAGCTTGTCAACGCCCTCGACCCGGATGGCCTCTACTCACCAAGCATGTCTACTGGTCAGTAGTTCCTGCTCTGGGTGAGCCATGTAGGCGTTCTGCTACATGTTTTTCACGACTGCTCCCAGTAGCTCTACAAGTTGAAGGAATTTCCTTTGACGTAGAAGGGCCTCACAGATGTGGGACGGGGCGTCTAGCACGTCTGGCTTGTTTGATCTTAATCACCGCTGTAACGTAGACGCAGGTAATGTAGCGCGCCAGAGAAGCCAGCTTTGTACACGGTTCTGTCTGAGTCATGCAGTAGCGGAGGTGCCGTACACCATCGAGCCACGCACAGCTTTCTATGTCGCAGGCCTGTCACGTGTTCTGCATCGCTACTGATCACGGTGCGCGCACAGCGGTACAACAGCTTTACGTCACAGCTCAGACTGTTTTCGATATCTGGGGAGATCCCCGGGAAATCTGCACTGAATGAGTGGAAACTTGACTACCTCGAGGGCGTGAGCATCTCCGGCGATCCACTGGCTGGCAGACCCTGTGAAGGTGGTTGGACTGATAGTCTTTCCATCCACAGGCTGAAATGATGCCCGGTACGGAAACTCCGCCTGGTGGCAAAGGCAGGCTGCTTGAACAAGGCCAAACCGGGCCTCGAAGTGAGCCATCAACCCATTTTTCCACCCAGTGACTGATCCAGGCTCATCGCCATCGATGAACTTGATTTTATCTAGATTTTTTCGGGAAATGAGAAAATCCTTTAGTGTCGCTCCTTCTTGATGCCCAGCGTGCCCTTTTTCGCAGGGGAAATGTCCCAGGTAGATGTCGCCTGGATGTAAGTTAATTAGCTGACCAGTGGGGCTGAGTCCTGGACGGTGGAACCGTGGGGGCTTGGAAAGGAGCACACATTCGGACACAGCTTTCTCTGGCGGTGCAGGGTGGCTCTAGTGATAACGTTGTTGGTAAGAAGAGGGTACAAACCACCTAGGACAAAAGCAGAAAATAGAGACTGGCGGCTTTGGCAGAGAGTGTTTCCGAACGTATTCCAGTTTTCTGTGATGGATGCAATGACTAGAAACAGTCCTACTCCAAACAACACAATATAAGCATTGACATACATTCGGGCAACATCTACCTGGGACATTGCCCCTGCGAAGAAGTGCACACTGGGCATCAAGTGACAGCGAGACTAGAGGATGTTTTCATTGCCCGGAAAAGATATCTAGATAAGATCACGTTCATCGGTGGCGATGGGACTGCATCAGACACTGGGTGGAAAAAATGGCTGAAGGCCCACTTCGAGGCCTGGTTTAGATGGGCCCCTTGTTCGAGCAGGCTGCCTTTGCCACCAGTCGGAGTTGCCGTACCGGGCATCATTTCAGCCTGTGGATGGAAAGACTATCAGTCCAACCACCTTCACAGGGTCTGCCAGCCAATGGATTGCCGGAGATGCTCACGCCCTGGAGGTAGTCAAGTTTCCACTCATTCAGTGCAGATTTCCCGGGATCTCCCCAGATATCGAAAACAGTCTGAGCTGTGACGTAAAGCTGTTGTACCGCTGTGCGCGCACCGTGATCAGTAGCGATGCAGAACACGTGGCAGGCCTGCGACATAGAAAGCTGTGCGTGGCTCGATGGTGTACGACACTGAGCCTTATCCTCCGCTACTGCACGACTCAGACAGAACCGTCTACAAAGCTGGCTTCTCTGGCGTGCTACATTACCTGCGTCTACGTTACAGCGGCGATGAAGATCAAACAAGCCAGACGTGCTAGACGCCCCGTCCCACATCTGTGAGGCCCTTCTACGTCAAAGGAAATTCCTTCAACTTGTAGAGCTGCTGGGAGCAGTCGTGAAAACCATGTAGCAGAACGCCTTCATGGCTCACCCAGAGAATGAGCTACTGACCAGTGGCCATGCTTGGTGAGCAGAGGCCATCCGGGTCGAGGGCGTTGACAAGCTGAGCAGGAAGTACCATGTGGGGCAAGGTACAAAGAAACAGCATATCCACTAATGCAAGTTTGGCTCAGGTCGAAAAACATTAGGAAAATACAGAATGTATTTTAATGATGCTATGGCTCTCTCGTAGACAGTGGACCAAGCTGTATTTGTCACTGCATGGGCTTCTTCTTGGTGTATTTTTGCTATAATGTGTTAAATATATGTGAATGAGAAGGCCCTCATGGTCATTAGTGCTTTTCTACAAATACAAATCCAGTTTTAGTATAATTTGAAAGCATTGAGTGGCAGATAAGCTACAAGTCAACTGGTGGTGAAAGCTGGAAATAATAGTTGATGGACGAGCCAATGGCGGTGAAGACGGATACAGCATCAGGGTTAAGTAAAAGTTTTGCGTGATCGGGAAGGGGTATGAAAATCCTTTGAATGCTAGAGGACGGCATAAGGTACGTGGTATATTCAGTGAGAAATATGATCATATCATGCTATAAACACCGGCTCCAGGGTGCCTTCTGTGATGAAAAATGACGAAAAAACGAAACATAGGCATCTTCATTCCCTTTCCGGGACCTCAAAAATAATTTTTGGTACTCGCAACCATTAAAATCGTGATTAGCGTCCTCGATAACATCCAAATGGACTAGGAAAGGAAGCGTGCTTAAAAAAAGTGTACATCGGGGGTCACCCTAATGTATATTAGGCCATGTCGTGATCACCACTTTTTCACAGGATCTTTGATTACCGGGTGTATTCTAATGTATTGATGGCCGCTGATCACGATTTTCTGGTCGAAAATGTCGAATTCGAAAAATATTTGCCCGAGCAAGCCGTTTGAAATTCTTCCGGTTTGCCAAAATTTCGATGTTTTCATATCTCACGGACAACAAAATGCAACTGATGTTTTGAAAAGGCCCCAGAACTTTAAAACCATTGAATCTGAACAATTTGAAACCTTTTTGACTACTTGAAATATAAACTTACCCGAAAAAGTACCTTGGAAAGACGGGGATGTTTGAGCTTAAAAGATGATAATAGATGGCGCGCATGACGCAGCCGTCAACCACTGTCCCGCTACGTCGCTTATGTCGAGAAGCTATTAGCCAAAGGAGCTGGATATAGGATTTGAGCCTATTTTTAATTCGATGAATGAACATTTACCTTCACAAGATGATCTAGATTTCTCTCGCTTGCAGTTTAAAATATTATTGGTAATGGTTGCTTTCAAAGCAGGTCCAATTAAGATCAGCCAGCCATATATAGATTAGGTATCTAAGCATGTAGTGACTGCGGATCAATTTCAAGCATTAAAATGTATGCAAGAGCCAATCGATTATATTGAGATTAGTCTTGCTATCACTAGCAAGGAGAATACCGCATTTCGGGAAAAATAAAGCTACACCACACCTAGCGCCGCCGTCAAGCCATGTATGCTGCCGTTTAACCAGCTCTCGACTGGGGCTGACGTTGTCGGTCACATTATGATGCTGCGGCTTGAAGAGATGGAGGCCAGGGAAGTGGACGAATTTCATGTTTCAATAGCTTCAATATTCGAACCGAACGCTGATGAAGTTACCGAGACTTACAGAAGAGCATCTGTGCCAGCAAGAAACAAGTACAAAGTTCGCTGTGAAATAAGAAAGCATTGTAACCTGAAGGAAGCGATCAAAAGGCGCCTACAAAACATGAAGATATTGTAAGTATGGACAAAGCATGACAACATTGTTTGACATATAAAGCAGAGTTTTACCATCAAAGGCATCGGCAAACAGAACATTTCTGGAAGACCAGCGAGAAGCACAGAGGTTGTATATTGGTGGCTTGGATGCAGTCGTGACGGACCATTGGGGACAGCAGCAGCTGCGGCAAGCCACTGCTGCCGCCGCCAATAAGGCCTGATCCGGAGGCCGGCTCGTCCGTATTCGAGCACAATAATATGACAATCACCCGGACAAGTCTATAAACAACTTCCGTGTAACATTTAGACATAAGTTTTCCTTCCGAGATTGATTTATACCTGCCAGAGCCTGCTCGCGTGCAGCGTCTGTCAGCAGCTGGTGTGATGCTACAAATAGGAAGGTTGCTGCTGCATATACCACCAGCGGTCGCTGTCAATGGTGCCGTTGCGTTCTGACGCAGCTTCAGCTCCGTCAGAACGCAACATCCGGAGAACTCCTGGTAGCCACAACGACAGCAGCAGTGGCTTGCCGCAGCTGCTGCCGTCTCCAATGTTCCGTCACGACTGCATCCAAGCCACCAATATACAACCTCTGTGCTCCTCGCTGGTCTTCCAGAAGTGTTCTGTTTGCCGATAACTTTGATGGATAGAGCCTGCTTGATATGTCAAACAATGTTGTCATGCTTTGTCCATGCTTACAATATATTCATGTTTTGTAGGCGCCTTCTGATCGCTTCTTTCAAATTATAATGCTTCCTTATTTCACAGCGAACTTTGTACCTGTTTCTTGCTGGCACAGATGCTCTTCTGTAAGTCTCGGCAACTTCATCAGCGGTCGGTTCGAATATTGAAGCTATTGAAACATGAAATTCGTCCACTTCCCTCGCCTCCATCTCTTCAAGCCGCAGCATCATAATTCGACCGACAACGTCAGCCCCAGTCGAGAGCTGATTATGCGGCAGCATACATGGCTTGACGGCAAGCTGTGTGTCGTGTAGCTTTATTTTTCCCGAAATGCGGTATTCTCCTTGCTAGTGATAGCAAGACTAATCTTAATATAATCGACTGGCTCTTGCATACATTTTAATGCTTGAAATTGATCCGCAGTGACTACATGCTTAGATACCTAATCTATATATGGCTGGCTGATCTTAATTGGACCTGCTTTGAAAGCAACCATTACCAATAATATTTTAAACTGCAAGCGAGAGAAATCTAGATCATCTTGTGAAGGTAAATGCTCATTCATCGAATTAAAAATAGGCTCAAATCCTATATCCAGCTCCTTTGGCTAATAGCTTCTCGACATAAGCAACGTAGCGGGACAGTGGTTGACGGCTGCGTCATGCGCGCCATCTATTATCATCTTTTTAAGCTCAAACATCCCCGTCTTTCCAAGGTACTTTTTCGGGTAAGTTTATATTTCAAGGAGTCAAAAAGGTTTCAAATTTTTCAGATTCAATGTTTTTAAAGTTCTGGGGCCTTTTCAATACATCAGTTGCATTTTATTGTCCGTTAGATATGAAAACATCGAAATTTTGGCAAACCGGAAGAATTTCAAACGGCTTGCGCGGGCAAGTATTTTTCGAATTCGACATTTTGGATCCGAAAATCGTGATCAGCGGCCATCAATACATTAGAAAACACCCAGTAATCAAAGATCCTGTGAAAAAGTGGTGATCACGACATGGCCTAATGTATATTCAAAAAATCGTCCCCTACACGAATGGGTTCGAGTTGATAATATCCCTAATAAAATTACAAGGCTTCATTATTTGCTGGCTATAAACAAGATTTTCCGGCTTGAGAACTTCCTACTTTAACCCTCGCCCCACCGGGGACCATCGATGGCCCCCCTAAGGTTTTTTCGGGATAGCAGAAAAACGAAGAAAAGCAGGACCGCAGTTGAGGGCTCTATCTTTCACCCCATCATTTTTACACCATCCCTGAAATTTTTTACCCCGGGTCACCCAAGGCCAGGTCACCAGGCGAGGTCAACTAAGGTCACCTCACTTCAACTTTTGAGCTCTATAAGAGCTACGTTTCTCAGTCGATCGATTTGAAACTTCCTACAGTTTATGGCCCCACCAGGGCCCACAAGGTGTATATCCGGGATTTTTCGATTTCGTGACCTAAGGTCAGGTAACGAGGTGACCTCTCCATTGAAAAAGCAAGGAAAAAGCTGTCTTATGATCTAAAAGTCACAAACACGATTGCAAATGCTCGGCTTGCTCAGAACAGCGTTTTTGGACACCCTTTTACGGATCCCTGGGGTCATATTTTCCCTTCGACCTCTCCAAGGTCATCAAAGGTCACCAGAGGGTCAAAAACAGTATTTTGGCAATAACTTTTGACCTATTTAAGCTAGAGCGTTGAAACAAACACCATCGTGTTTGTCTCATCAATAACTTCCATTTGATATACGGCAAGGCCACTTTCAGACCTTTGATGACCTCAGGCCATATGAGGTCACGAGGTGACCTCTGGAGGTCAAACCACTTGCGGGAGGTCATTATGTCCCCATAACGAAGAAAGGTCTGGCATTTTGCTATCCAATGTAGTTTACCAGATCTCAATAGCGCTAATAGCGTAAGAGTTATGCCCAGTTTTCTTAAGCATTGCATATTTGAGTGAAAATAGCCTATCGTGACCTAACTTGACCTCTGGAGGTCAACCCACTGACTTGAGCGCTTAAACATGCGAAGTAATTTCTTCCTGAATTTACGCGAGCTTTCTAATGCACTTCTTCGCAGATTTGCGCTAACCCCCATATTTTCGGAGTTAGAGGGGGGCCATCGATGGCCCCCGGTGCGGTGGGGCGAAGGTGGCGCCGGACCCCCGGTGGGGCGCGGGTTAAGACTGAACTTCGATTTAAGCAGAATTAGGCAAAGAGCACAATTGTACAAAGTAAACTGTCGCAGGGGAGAGTGCATTTACTTTCATTTGCGCTCTTCCCTCATTCCTTGTCCGGCAAATGGCAGAAGATAAACCAAAAATAAGCATTTCTGGCAAATGAGCGAAGCCACCTTCCTACATTTTGTCTGGTGTTTTCAAAGAAATCTGATCATTACAAAGTTACATTCTGCTTCAAAATGTAGTGTGATAGACAGTAGGTTCACACATCTGTTTCCTTCTGATTGTCTGTGGCAACTCACTGTCACTTTTTTCTTTGTAGTGTCCCTATCCTAATACCCTACTTGGAGTTAGCCCAACAACCTCAGATATGGCGGACTGCGGGGACCTTCCAATCCCCGACGGTCCTGCCTTTGTATTTGTGGATTTCTGTGACGGAACATCCTTCCGGAATGCCAGTCCCTATGCAATCCGTGATGGGCTAGTAGAATTCCTCTTAGGACCAGTTGAGGAAGCGAAGGCAATCAAAAGTGGCCCCCTTCTGGTCAAGACGACCTCATTTTATCAGACAAACCGTCTGCTTGGCATACAGCAGCTTATGGGCAAGGAGGCTGTGGCTACGCTTGCCACAAGGCTTAATATGGCCTCGGGGACCGTGTTTGCTCCGGATCTTCTCGATGAGACGACCGATACCATCCTGATGGAGAGTAGGGGACAAGGTGTGTGCAAGGTGTCCCGCTTCCCTAATCGAAAGGGCAGACCAAATGCCCTGCTGAAGGTGACGTTCTGGGGGACAGAACTCCCTTCTCATCTCAAGGCAGGCTACTCACGATTCAAAATCACACCGTGGGTTGGAAAGCCCCAAAGATGCGCTCGGTGCCAGAGATTTGGGCACATGCAAAGGGTGTGTCGCGCGAGGAAGGCTGGGTGCTGCACATGTGCAGAGGAACACAGGAAAGAGGGGTGCTCAGGTCCCTACTTTTGTGCAAACTGTGGAGGCCCGCACCCAGCAGACTCCCCAAACTGCCCAAAATGGCTGAAATGTGTTGAGGAGGCTAAGGCAAGGGCCCCAAAAATTCGTTCAGCAGATACCTGGCCTTCCCTGCCACAACCGACCCAAACCAGACTCTGGCCAAAAGTGACACGACACCATCCACCTGGCTCTTCAGAGACAGCTCACCCTCGCACTCGTTCCCAGGCTCCCCTGCAACGCTATGAGCCTGCAGAAGAGCACTCGATGAACTCCTCACTGCGTTCTGAGGCTGCCCCTGCCCAGCCTCCCACCCCCAGTGGGCCGATCTCTTCCACCCCTCTCGCCAGCCATCCCATCTCAAACCCCCAAACTCCCACTCCCGAGACTTCTGTACAGTCTGAGCAACCATCAAACACCCAACCAGATGGTGATGCTCAGTCAACTGTGGCTCCACCAGGAGCACCAACAAAAGACTCGCAGGAAGACATGCCCCTGACAAACCCCACTGACACCACTGACACCACTGAAGGTACAGACTCAAACGAGGAGTCGGCCACCGTCAACGAAACGATCATATCAGATTCCATCCCTAAATCAGATGATCTTCGTGAAGAATCCGCTCCCAGTCCTCCTCGCACGCGGCGAAGAACTTTTCGCAAAACTAAATGGTCTCCCACACCGTTCGTCAAAAGGTCCTTTGTGGAGGACCTGACAGTGGCAGAAAGCTAAAATGGAAATATTACAATGGAACGTCTGTGGCTTAATTTCTCATTGTGCGGAATTTAAAAATTACATACTACATGAAAGTCCCCTGGTAGCTGCCATCCAGGAAACCCACTTGCGCGATGATGACAAATATAATTTTTCCATTAAGGGTTACTCAATGTATCAACATAATGTAAAATCCTAGACTAGGAAGGGAGGAGTTGCATTATATATATCGAATCTACTGCCTCAACGCAGGGTTGATTTAAAAACTTGCCTTAATATTGTTGCTGTCCATCTCAAAATATCAAACCATGAGTTCACAGTGGCTTCCATGTACCTTCCTCCAAATAGCCCAGATGTGACACTAGAAAACCTAAACAATGTGATTGCTCAGCTGCCCTCTCCTGTCGTCCTTCTCGGAGACTTCAATGCCCACCACATAATGTGGGGTGGGGTCTCGGTATCCCAACGTGGTCAAGTAATTGAAAATTTCCTTGATTCACATTCATTATGCTTTTTAAACGATTCTTCGCCAACATATCAGATTCGCAGCTATATGACCACGTCTGCCATTGACCTAACAATAACCTCATCACAAATAGCACATAATTTCCAGTGGTTTGTTTCGTCTGACCCTCTCTTTTCTGACCATTTTCCAATATCAATCTCTATCCCCTCACTAAATTGTCTTCCTCCCATTCCCACAATGAAAAGATGGAAAACTGAACAAGTCGATTGGACAAAGTACAATGAATCACTATCAGAAAAATTAAACGACTCTGTACCCGAAATAGACAAATTCCTCAGCACTATGTATGATACTGCTGTTGACATTTGTCCTTATTCTACTTCTCCTTAAAACCCACAATTTCGTGCCACCAACGCGCCTTGGTGGAACCTTCGATGCCAGTGGGCTAAAGCGGTACGTAGAAAAGCCTTACGAGCAGTTCAAAAAAATATTATGGATGAAAGACTTGCCGAAGAATATTCAAACAGCAAACAGTTTGCGTCGTCTGTCTTTTGGGACGAAAAATTGAAATCCTGGAGACTTTACGTCACCTCCCAAATAAATCGTTTTACTCCAGTAAAAGATGTTTGGAAAACGATCCGTAGCTTTACTGGCAGCCGGATCCCCCGAAACCCCTTCCCGCAACTCTTGACATCCATGGGAATAATAAGTGATGCCAAAGAAGTAACGAATGCGTTTGCAAAACACTTCCATTCTAACTCATCCTCAGAAATCTACTCGACCGCTACAAACGAAAGTTTAGAGCAAACCCTTCTTAGCCTAAACTTTTCAACCTCAGAAAATGAATTTTACAATTTGCCTTTTACAATACAAGAGCTTGAAGCTTCGCTTGCGAAATGTAACAACTCTTCTCCTGGACCAGATGAAATGAATTATTCATTTTACACTCACCTTGAACAACGAAAATCGACAAAAATTCCTTCCTTCGATCAATAATGTTTGGGAAACGCATTCCTTCCCAACTGCCTGGCTGCAGAGTGCCATATTACCTATCAAAAAACCAGGGAAGGATGAGCTTCAAGTAGGCTCATACCGACCGATTTCCCTTACAAACTGTTCATGTAAAGTGATGGAAAGTATGGTTAATTATCGTCTGACTTACTTTATTGAAACCAACAAAATACTTGCTCCATATCAATGTGGATTTAGAAGAAATTTGAACACCTCCTGTAGCATCACGCGTCTCATCTCTTCCATACAAAAGGGTTTCGTACTCGGCCATCCGACAGTTGCAGTCTTCCTGGATCTCGCATCAGCCTTTGACAAAGTTCACCGAAAAACGGTTCTTATCAAACTCCACAGCATAGGAATACGCGGGCATATGGCTCATTTTATCCAAAACTTCTTAAAACCAAGGAACTTTAGGGTAAGATGCAGAACCACTCTGTCGGATCCAAGTACGTTAGAACATGGTCTCCCTCAGGGAAGTATTCTCTCCCCTAGCCTCTTCTTATTAGCCATCAATGATATATCTAACATCATCGAGAAGAATTACCCAGATGTGCAATGCTCCATGTTCGCAGATGACATTGCTATCTGGCTAACTAGACCTACATATATGGAGGCAAGCTATATAATTCAAATCGCTTTGAACCTCATGTTACGATGGTGTGAGAAATGGGGATTCTTTCTCTCAGCTCCGAAATCTGCAGCAATAATCTTTAAAAGAGGCAAAGCAGCTACTGACTTGAACTTGAAAATAAAAGAACAAAATATACCCTTAGTAACAACTCAGAAATATCTGGGGTTTATCCTTGACTCGCGTCTCACCTTCCAGGAGCATTGCTCCAGCGTACGAGCTCGTTGTCTTCAACGGCTCAACATATTGAAATGTGTCTCTGGAATGACTTGGGGTGCTGATCCCAAATCGCTAACCCTTCTGTACTGCTCATTGATTCGGTCGATTGTTGATTATTGCTGTGTGATATTCTCAATAGTATGCCCCACGCTCTGTCAACGACTTGAAACCATGCAATCATCATGTCTCCGGGTCATAACTGGTGCATTCCGGACTACTCCTATATCATCTCTCCAAGCCGACATAAATTTATCGTCAATACAAGATCGGCAACTATACCTACTCTTGCGCTATTACTATCAAACGAAAGGCTGCTCCAACAATCCAGCGTCGTCCTGTCTTTCACCTACATTTGTAGTTAACACGCGCCAACCGCAAAAGACGGTACGTTCGATCGCCTCCGTAATCGAATCTGCAAAAGAGCAAATGTGTATGCCTGAGCTTCAATTTTCCCCCAAGCCGCTACGTCTGTCTTTGTGGCTTCACAACATTCCGAACGTTCAATATCTCATTCATCAACCAAAGTCTCAACTTATGCCAACTGAGATATGCAACGAATTTCTAGAATTTCAATACAACCACTCGAAATATGAGTTTCTTTACACTGATGGTTCTTCCTCAAACGGTCAAGTTGGCTGTGCAGTCACAGGACATGACTTACGTCTGGTTTATCGATTAACAAATAGTGCGACTGTATTCTCTGCAGAACTATTTGCTATAAACCAGGCTATTATTCACATAAAGGAAAAGAAAATCTGCTTCGCTGTTATTTGCTCCGACTCGAAATCTGCTCTACAAGCATTGCAACGACCCGACGCTATTGACCACTCTCTTGTCTATGATGTCCTTCGACTAATTTTTACTCTTCCACGGGCGCAAAAGGTGACGTTCCTCTGGTTACCTGGTCATTGCTCCATCCGAGGAAATGAGATAGCTGATAAAGCGGCGAAAGAGGCATCGGAACTGCCAAATGTGATGGTAATTCCCCTTCCCCTCCCAGATGTATTAGGAAAACTCAAACACTGTTACACGTCTTATACTAAATCGAAATGGGATCGACTACATTCTGACCACCTCTATGAAATAAAACCAACGGTATCGCCTTGGAATACCAGTGACCAAAGCAATAGGGTCGACGAAGTTGTGCTGTGTCGCCTACGCTGTGGCCACACACGAGCGACCCACGACCATATTTTCGACAACCAACCTCCACCTGAGTGCCGACCGTGTAGGGTCCGACTAAGAGTGAAGCATATGCTGCTAGAGTGTCCATCCGAAACCCCGCTGCGAACAAAGATTCTGAATTACTTGAGGGATCATAATTTACCGCCAAATATGCGAAATGTACTCGGCAATGACCATCCAGAACTGATTAAACTGGTGCTTGATTTCGTCAGCACTTCTATGTGGCGTACTAAGATTTGATATATTACAAAAGGTCATATTAGATCCGTGATTTATGCACTTTTTCAAAACAGTATAACCGGAGCTGGTTTCATATTCTTCCTGGCCTTTAGATCGTCCTTGATCTAAGATGGATCCTGACCACGAGATCATCCTCCGTTCTCGAGGCACATGGATAGGATGAGACCTCACTAAAGCCTCCACTCGGCCTCATCCAATAAACGGATATCTCCGAACCTTTGTCCGGTCATACGGTTTTGTGAAATAAAGGGAAGCTAATTCCCTCGCTAATGACTTAAGAATTCCTTCGATCGCGCACCTAATCTCCTCGCTCCGTCGCCTGAGAATGGAAATTGAATCCGGTGATAATCACTTCCTATCTGCACCCCTCTACCCCTCCCTTGCTCAGCCTTGGGGCCACCGGTCCCCCAAACACCAAAGACTGGCGAGGGCTCTGGTTACAAAACTCCACCTAAATGCTGACCAGGGCTGGATGGGGGCCTCGAACAATGCCGGCTCCGGCACCTTCTTCGGCACCATCCGAGGGGACATATGGCTCAGGTAAGAAGTGATTATCGTTGAAAGATATGTGTTTCTCTGGCGAATGTGTTCAGCGTGTGTGTGCATTGCGAAAACGAATAGCTCCACCATTTTAGGTAAATGTAAGGAAGGGTTTTTCATCCCACATAAATACTTTTGGTCTCCTTACTGAACGTATCTATCTGGGGTTTTCCCTTTCAGTTGTTTTTGCCTTTATATATTCCAAACTAGTGGCCGCTGGCTTTTGGCTGCCAGCCTTTGCGGGCGAGCTTTCTTTCGGACCCCTCGCCTTTAGTTGTTTACCATTCAAACCTCCGTGCTGCGTAGGATCACCTTCTTTCGAGAAAATGACCCTCCGTGGCGCTGGTGTTTGAATGAATGTCGGCCGCGTCTGCATCACGGACATCAAGGCGAGCTCTGGTGGCTGCCTGACCGAAATGGACCAAGCGAGCTTGCCCCATCTCGGACATGGCGGCTGGCAGTGTTCGCCGTAGATGCCTGCGATGGAAACGCGGCCGGCCGTTGGCTGATCGTAGGAAGGCCACTAAAAAAACCTTCCTACATTTTCGTCTCCAATCGTCTACACAGGAACCAAAAACAATCTGGAAAGATGACTTCAGGTGTTGTCTAAAATATATACCCTTTTGCATAGGCTCTCCTCATATCTCCCAGATGGCACAAATAGTACCATATCATGTGGAAGCGATGTTGGAGAACACGAGTCCACCAAAACAACGCAAACTTGTGACCATGGTTTCAGAAAATCGTTCTATCCCACTCCTCCGTGTCCTACTTCCCCCGCGTCCTAATTTTCACATATCCTATCTCCCCCACGTCCCACTCCCCGAAATGCACTACCCCGTATCCCACTCCCCCGTGTCCTACTTTCCCCGCGACCTATTTCTCCCGCGTCTAACTCCACCGTGTCCTACTTGCCCGCGTCTCACACCCCGTGTCCTTCTTCCCCGTGTCCCACTCTCCCGTGTCCTACTTCCCCGGATCCCACTCTCCCGTGTCCTACTTCCCTGGATCCCACTCTCCCGTGTCCTACTTCCCCGGATCCCACTATCCCGTGTCCTACTTCCCCGGATCACACTCCCCGCGTCCCACTCACCATGTCCTAATTCCTCTCTGTCTTACTTCCTTTACGTCCTACTTTCCCCGCGTCCCACTCCCCATGCATAGGCGGATCCAGGATTGCTGATCGGGGGGGCACCTTCCGGGGGAGGCGGCGGCACCACTTTTGACCGGCAAAACCTATCAGATGAGCGCAAAATCCTATCGGTGAGCGCTGGTTTTCGCATCCTGGGGGGAGGGTGGGAAGCGACATTTCAGGGGGTGCCGTGACCATTTCGGGGGTGCCGAGGGTCGATCGGGGGGCACGTGCCCTACTGCCTCCCCGCCCTTCCTGGATCCCCCTATGTCCCCATGTCCTACTTCCCAGCGTCCCACTCCCTGTGTCCTATTTCCCCCGCGTCCTATATTCCCTATGGCCTACTTCTCCGGCGTTTCATTCCTACGTGTCCTACTTTCCCGCGTATACAAAGGATAGCAAAAAGTTATGGTGAAAAAATCAAATGCAAGAATAGGCGTGAATTTGGAGTTTTACAGATTGTATATTTCGAACTCACGTATGAGACTGTAACAGAAACAAACAAAATAACCAGTGGTTGGTGTGTGAAATTTGTAAATGTTAGCTGAATATATCTCCTGCTGATGTGTTGTCACTTCCTGCTGTCTCAAATTCAAACCAGCTATCATTCACTCTGGCGTGCTCCGCCTCTTCTATTTTCAACCCATTGAATAGGCAGAATGCACAGCTTATTCTAACAACCTGAGGTCATAGCTCGCGAGACCATGACTAAAGTATGATTATACATACTGAGGTCTAAACAGGTTTTCCACCCTACTGACTAAAACCAGAGGTTCTATATCCCATGACGAATCGTTCGTCGTAACAAACAACTGGAATGTGGGTGCCCCATGATTAAACAACCACCTGCCAATCACTGCTGATTGCCGGCGCTACGGCAGCCAATCAGCATGCAGCAGAGATGCGTCTCGATTCTCGGTCGCCTGGGGAACGCATTAAGTCAACAATTGTTGACAGCAGTATCTAGACTTCTCGTTCAGAACCCGGACCAAAAATCCATGAATGTCCCTGGAAAATGCCATTTTGCAGGCTATACATTTTTCAACAAAAAAACAGGTAGCATTAAAATAAGAAGCAATCTATTAAGATAAAGTTAACCCATGGCTTTATATATACTACTCTATTTTTGCTCAGGCTGGAACATGTTTGGGTTCAGCTGTACAATCCACGATGTATGTACCTACATACTTTGGTCGCAATAACTGCATGCGCAGCGGCGGGCCTGACGACGAAGCAGCATTCCAAGCCATTTTTGTGTTACAGGTAATGATAAGCTCATTAAGGTCCTCTTTATGACTCCAACTGGCAGGAGACTCGTGCTATTGGGCTGCTCTTCGGGAAAATATGCGACATACCGAGAAGTCCACAGGTGGGTGGGCGTGGTAATGACTTCGGGACCACCCTGAAACATCACACGGCAACAAGAATACAGCTACCAAACAATCGTCTTCACCAGCCACAAGCCAAAATATTGCGCACCACTGACCTGCAGTAACTGGGCAGCCAACACTACAAGTTGGATTTACGAGCGGATTCAAAACTAAGTCCTGCCAAAAAAGTAATGGCATTTCCCTAAAACACCGGCATAGGAAACAGTCATACGTGGCTATTGGTTAATGTACTTCTACGCGATACTTTCTTTAAATAACACGACACTGAATGGCATGTCTCACGAAAACCCGTAGCTGAGACGGCGACGGTACGCCCTACAGTTCACGTTCGGTGTCCAGCCCGGCAGCAGGGGCGTAGCCAGGATTTCGCTCCGGGAGAGGCGGGGCCGAAGGGGCCCCTCCGATAGTACCAAAGGTGCCCCAGAAATGTCGACAAGCCAAAAAGACGTTGAGCGCGGTTTTGCGACAACTAATCTAATAGAAGTCGCTTTAAACCAGAGTACCCCTGGAATATCCCAACTAAAGGTAAAAATATACCAACTCGTCAACATTGTTGGTGAAAAAAGTAGATCCAGTCGGTGGCAAAACAAACCAGATTGTACACACCTCAGTGTGAGGAGCTGGCGCTCAGTCGGTGACAAAACAGACCAGATTGTACACACCTCAGTGTGAGGAGCTGGCGCTCAGTCGGTGACAAAATAGACCAGATTGTGCACACCTCAGTGTGAGGAGCTGGCGCTCAGTCGGTGACAAAACAGACCAGATTGTACACACCTCAGTGTGAAGAGCTGGCGCTCAGTCGGTGACAAAATAGACCAGATTGTGCACACCTCAGTGTGAGGAGCTGGCGCTCAGTCGGTGACAAAATAGACCAGATTGTGCACACCTCAGTGTGAGGAGCTGGCGCTCAGTCGGTGACAAAACAGACCAGATTGTACACACCTCAGTGTGAGGAGCTGGCGCTCAGTCGGTGACAAAACAGACCAGATTGTACACACCTCAGTGTGAGGAGCTGGCGCTCAGTCGGTGTCAAAACAGACCAGATTGTGCACACCTCAGTGTGAGGAGCTGGCGCTCAGTCGGTGACAAAACAGACCAGATTGTGCACACCTCAGTGTGAGGAGCTGGCGCTCAGTCGGTGACAAAACAGACCAGATTGTGCACACCTCAGTGTGAGGAGCTGGCGCTCAGTCGGTGACAAAATAGACCAGATTGTGCACACCTCAGTGTGAGGAGCTGGCGCTCAGTCGGTGACAAAACAGACCAGATTGTGCACACCTCAGTGTGAGGAGCTGGCGCTCAGTCGGTGACAAAACAGACCAGATTGTGCACACCTCAGTGTGAGGAGCTGGCGCTCAGTCGGTGACAAAACAGACCAGATTGTGCACACCTCAGTGTGAGGAGCTGGCGCTCAGTCGGTGACAAAACAGACCAGATTGTGCACACCTCAGTGTGAGGAGCTGGCGCTCAGTCGGTGACAAAACAGACCAGATTGTGCACACCTCAGTGTGAGGAGCTGGCGCTCAGTCGGTGACAAAACAGACCAGATTGTGCACACCTCAGTGTGAGGAGCTGGCGCTCAGTCGGTGACAAAACAGACCAGATTGTGCACACCTCAGTGTGAGGAGCTGGCGCTCAGTCGGTGACAAAACAGACCAGATTGTGCACACCTCAGTGTGAGGAGCTGGCGCTCAGTCGGTGACAAAACAGACCAGATTGTGCACACCTCAGTGTGAGGAGCTGGCGCTCAGTCGGTGACAAAACAGACCAGATTGTGCACACCTCAGTGTGAGGAGCTGGCGCTCAGTCGGTGAGAGAACAGACCAGATTGTACACCTCAGTGTGAGGAGCTGGCGCTCAGTCGGTGACAAAACAGACCAGATTGTGCACACCTCAGTGTGAGGAGCTGGCGCTCAGTCGGTGAGAGAACAGACCAGATTGTACACACCTCAGTGTGAGGAGCTGGCGCTCAGTCGGTGACAAAACAGACCAGATTGTGCACACCTCAGTGTGAGGAGCTGGCGCTCAGTCGGTGACAAAATAGACCAGATTGTGCACACCTCAGTGTGAGGAGCTGGCGCTCAGTCGGTGAGAGAACAGACCAGATTGTACACACCTCAGTGTGAGGAGCTGGCGCTCAGTCGGTGACCAAACAGACCAGATTGTGCACACCTCAGTGTGAGGAGCTGGCGCTCAGTCGGTGAGAGAACAGACCAGATTGTACACACCTCAGTGTGAGGAGCTGGCGCTCAGTCGGTGACAAAACAGACCAGATTGTGCACACCTCAGTGTGAGGAGCTGGCGCTCAGTCGGTGACAAAACAGACCAGATTGTGCACACCTCAGTGTGAGGAGCTGGCGCTCAGTCGGTGAGAGAACAGACCAGATTGTACACACCTCAGTGTGAGGAGCTGGCGCTCAGTCGGTGACAAAACAGACCAGATTGTGCACACCTAAGTGTGAGGAGCTGGCGCTCAGTCGGTGACAAAACAGACCAGATTGTGCACACCTCAGTGTGAGGAGCTGGCGCTCAGTCGGTGACAAAACAGACCAGATTGTGCACACCTCAGTGTGAGGAGCTGGCGCTCAGTCGGTGAGAGAACAGACCAGATTGTACACACCTCAGTGTGAGGAGCTGGCGCTCAGTCGGTGACAAAACAGACCAGATTGTGCACACCTCAGTGTGAGGAGCTGGCGCTCAGTCGGTGACAAAACAGACCAGATTGTGCACACCTCAGTGGGAGGAGCTGGCGCTCAGTCGGTGACAAAACAGACCAGATTGTGCACACCTCAGTGTGAGGAGCTGGCGCTCAGTCGGTGAGAGAACAGACCAGATTGTACACACCTCAGTGTGAGGAGCTGGCGCTCAGTCGGTGACAAAACAGACCAGATTGGGCACACCTCAGTGTGAGGAGCTGGCGCTCAGTCGGTGACAAAACAGACCAGATTGTGCACACCTCAGTGTGAGGAGCTGGCGCTCAGTCTGTCAATACGCTATTTAGGATTCAAAAGGACTCTCGTTGCAGAGGGGCTGGCAAATAATCTCCGTCTGATGCCAAATGTCAAAATTCTGGGTTAGAGAAGTTAAGTTTGAAATTCTGTTGACGACACATATATACTTTTTCCAGCCTCAGATCTCAACTAAGCCATGGCAACCCATTTGTGTTCCTACCACATTGTTTCAACAACAATCGTGCTCGAAAAGTGATCCTTTTCGGGAGAAACTCCTTTCAAAGGTAGATAGATTTCGGAGTGCTGCCCCGAAGAAAGTGATTGTGTGTAGAGTAGAAAAGTTGTTCATCAGCCTGTCTCCTCAAATCTAGAATGCATGATAAAGCTAAAACACAGCGATTATCTTGAAATCCATTGAATTATAAAATTCGAGGTCTCAGCTGACGCGATTATCAGGAACTTCTCCAATCAAAACATTTCACGAATATTTTGAGGAAGGGCTGTCTTCGAATATATGCTCACTGTATTTTTGCTATATTATGCATCCAGGATTCGAGGAGATAGGTCAATTAACAAGTTTGATGCCTGGTGCCTGCCATCTGTGGTGATTATCCAACTTAAGCGTTTTACCTACAGCAGCAGCACATAGCGCAAAGCGCACGCTCACGTCACTTTTCTCCTTAGCGACCTCGACCTCAGTTGGACGGCCTTCGGACATCAATAAACCTCTGGCAGCTTTATGTTTGACCTGTACGCAGCGGTAGTACACCATGGCAGCCCCCAGACCGGCCACTTCACTGCCCTTGCTGGAACCAGTCGGACGCTGGTTGGTACAACATTAACGATACCTGTGTCAAGGATGTACCGGCCGAGGGAGTGAAGAAGGCAACAGCGTACGTGCTTTTTACGCCACCAGGAATGTTGCTTAGTTGCTGTTAAAAAGGTTTTCTTTCAATTTTTCAATGCCAGAATATGGTGGTAAAGAAGGTAAAATTTCGCAATACAGTGATGTGACCAAGCTATGACCTCATATGGGCATGTGTAATGCCTGGTAATAGCTGTAAGGTTACGTCGCCCCCGATCCGTGCGTCCTGGCGGGCAGGCACCGCCCTTGACCAGTCAGGCGCACCGCTGCAGCGTGTCGTGGGCGTGGCCTCGCCCGCCCGGGATATATAAGCGCGTGGTGACCTGAGGTCGTGGTCACAGTGCTGCCACCTACACGGAGACGCTAACACTACGTTCTGAGCTCTGCCGACAGGTCTGGTTGTCTGGCGTCCGACGCCCCGCTGCCTATTGCGACTGCTGTTGGCGGCTTCTGGAGTTCCTGTGACCACCTGTTCCGAGCGCTGTTGCTGGTACCAGCCCTGCCTATCGCTGTTTCCACAGCTGACCTGTAAATATTTTCTCTATCGGACCAGGTGGAGTTGGTTTCTAGGATTCCGGCCACCTAGTACCCTTTTTCCTCAGTCCCGTCCCGCATCTTTCTCAACTATCATTTCTCTCTTCGGCCTGAAACCCGAGCGGTGGTTAGCCTGGGTGACCTCACTTGTTGAACCTCTGGTTCTTGGGTGAGGGGCTTTGACTGGACCTATCGGTCCTTCATTGCCAAAATCCCTAAACGTACGGCCAGTAGACTGTCTTTCACCCTCGCTAATTAGCAGTGAGGTCCCACACATACCCTCCACGAGCTGCGTCTATGCAAAGGTGTCACGGCACCTGCCCATAAAACACTACCTAAAATAACGTAGGTCCCAGTTAGGACCCTTTCGAGGCTAATAGCCACCTAGGTCCCTGATAGGTCCTGAGGAGGCCCCCCTGCCTCCCCCTCCGATTAGTGATAGGTCCCGAAGAGGCCCTCTGCCTCCCCCTCCGCTCAGTAACCTTCTAGTGGCTGTAACAGCCCATTGTAATCCATATCCTAGGAAATTTCAGCCGATACTCCAGATAGGATAAAATCCCACACCACGCTGTATATAGGTTAACTTCCCATTAGTTAAAGCTCTCTTGCCTAACCTTCAAATTCACCAGCATTACACAAGAGCCAGTCAGTTAGCGTCTCCTCAAAATTCTCTACTGCACAAGCACTCACCCTCCCTGCCTCATTCCCTGGCTCCGCCGTTATTTAAGCTAGCCGGGCCGCCTGGGGAAAACCGCCCGACGTTCTGACGTCACGCACACGCTCTGACGTCACACACACGCTCTGACGCCACAGCCTCCAGAACTTTCTCACGCTACGCAGAAAGCGCGCGCAGCCATAAAACTGAAAACTATACTCGAGTGGTTTTGCACGGTATAACGTAAGTTAATATAGCCAGCCATTCTCATGGATCGCCTTAACAATGCAAACCTGCCAAGCGGAGCTTGGCTGGTTGGTAGTTACGACTCCATCCACCAAAATCTTGCGAAGGAATCTACCTTCAGTCTGGACAAGGCCATCAGCCGAAAGGTGACAGGCAGCTATGAAATTATCCGGCACCAAAAAGACGTCCTTGTTAAAACCAGCAACGCTGCCTCAACCAAAGCCCTGCTTGGCATCAAAACTTTCGGATCGAAACCGGTGAGTTTCGCCATTCATAAGTCTCTGAACTTCTACCGGGGCACAATTCGTGCGCTAGAGGCTTCCCACCTCTCTGAAGACGAAATCAAACGCATCTTTAATTTTGAGGGCCAAAGTGTGCTCACCATTCAAAGACTCACTCTCCCCAAGCCCACCACCGAAAAAGCCCCTCACCGTAAAGACAATCGCTTCCTCGTCACCTTCGACACAAAGTGCCGAGATGACTGTGGCCGTGTCAAACTGGGCGACTGTGTCTACCCAGTGAAGCCGTTCTACCCCAACCCCATCTGGTGTCAAATCTGTCAAAGGTACGGCCACGTTGAGTCCAGCTGTAAAAACCCCGCCCCCCGCTGTGGCAAGTACAGTGCTGCACACCGAACCAGAGACTGCACCTCCCTTAGCCTCCTGTGTGCTTCCTGTGGCGGCGCCCATGGGGCTACCGATCCTAAGTGCCCAGCCTGGCTCCGTGAAAAACATGTAAATATGGTGGCTGAAGACGAAAAGCTCCCCTTCGACCTGGCCCCTGAACCGTCGCTTCCCACCCCCTGAATCCGCCTAAGTCCCTCTGCGTCTGCCAATGGGGGTGGGGAGGGGTGGGTAATTTTCTATACACTCTCCTCCCCTTGGAAGTTTGATCCGTCGCTGCTCCGGATATTTTTAACTTTTGCCCGATTTTAAGATGAGAGTATGGTCACTGGCGGCGGAACTGGGGGGGGCACCGTGGCACGGTGCCCTCCCTTAAATCATGAATTTTAACAGTAACCTAATGGCGTTGACTGGAAAGAAATGGGTTCAAACATGGGCGGATCCAGGATTGCCGATCGGGAGGGGGCACCTTCCCGGGTGGGCGCCGTCCGGTCAGGGGGGCGCCATTTTTGACCGGCAAAACCTATCAAATGGGCGCAAAATTATATCGGTGGGCGCCGATTTTCGCATCCTGGGGGAAGCGACATTTCCAAGGGGGGCGTCATCGACCTTTCAGTGGGGGGGGGCGCCGTGACCATTTCAGGGGGCGCCGAAAGTCGATCGGGGGCACGTGCCCCCTTGCTCTCTGCATCCGCCTATAGGTTGAATAGCTCATGGCGCGCGCCCCCTTAAATTTGGACGTTCCGCCGTCGCTTAGTATGGTAGAAAACCGTCGGAGTGTATATCTTTTCCACCGTTTCGCATGTTATTTCTATACAAATACTACTTTTCTATTACCTTTCCAATTTTTAATCAAGCGGGGGTGAAAATTCAGAGCACCAGAATAGTCTCCGCTGGTGGCATTGCTAAAATTACATCGAACTGCATCATTTACTTGACGTTTACGCTCTTTACTTGTCCCATTTGAGTATCTCCGGAATACGAGGTTAAATCATCAGCTGGCATGAAATTGTTTTGATGTCACGTGACCGTGCCACCCTGGGTCGTGGTCAGTTGGCGGCAGCCAAACCGGCAGTACGGCGGTCGCGCCTCCCGGTCTGACCACTCAGCTCGATTGGTGTAGTGTAAATATAATATTGGAGTGCATTCTGGAAGTTCTTCTTGACTAATCAGCGCGACTCGCAACATTGGCGTGGTCAGTAGGACTTGCCTACTGCTAATTCGGTATGTTTTTGTCGGGGTAGTACATTTTTTTCGATGGGAATTTTTGTGACCAGGCGGTAACGCCAGGCCAACCCAAGAGGGTGACAAGTATTTTCGGGTGTGCGGGGCGCCAATAGAGGTGTGACAAATAGCCATCGATTGGGTTTTTTTACCAGGCGGGAACGCCAGGTTAACCCAATATATTTTTTTGCAAACTTAGGTAGCCACGCCCTCTGTTCTTACACAAAGGTCCCACCAAAAATGGACAGGAAGTTTTTCATATCCTCACAGGCGGCACCCTTTTCGGGCACCGCCGGACAAAATTGGGAACAGTGAATAGCACGCCTGGAAATCCAAACCGCGGGTCTGAAGGAGGGAGAACGGGTGAATTGTCTCCTTTCACTCCTAGAGGGCGGAGCTCTAGATGCACTCTCCAGCCTGGATCTTTCAAAGAAAAATACGTATGGTGACATCAAAGCCACCCTCTCCGCCCGATTCGGTGCGAACGTAAGCCAGCTACAAGCACATGCGGAACTAACGCAGTGTCGGCAGGAGCTAGGGGAGGCCTTAGATAATTTCGCTAGCAGATTGCGCAGTCTAGGCCGGCTGGCTTACCCATCGGTTCCAACGGCACCCTCCCCGGATACGGTGGCCTCCGCCTGTGACGCAGCTGCCGAGGTGGCCTTGACCGGCTACTTCTTGGGCGGGCTGCGTGATGAGTGGCTCCAGACCAAGCTGTGCGAGAAATCGCCCAGTAGCCTACAAGAGGCTTTAAGGCTATCGAAAACCTTATTGGGACGGAAGTCGACTATCCAAGCCGTACGGCGAACGACGGATAATGCAGCCGTAGCCCTTCCTGCTATAGGGGTGCCTCCAAAAGAGAGCGTGCCAGCTGACCGGTGGGGTGTGCTTGAACAGCAGATGAAAAAGATTCAGCGTGACTCGCAGAGGCTGGTCGCGGCAGTACCGCCGGCCGTGCCCAGGGGTCCAGCGGTGGGAATCGATCGTCGTCAACGTCGACCCCTCGGGGCTCCCACGCCTTCCCAGTCTTGGGTCGGTGGGAGGCGGTGCTACCGATGTAATGAAGAGGGCCATGTAATCCGCAACTGCCCCAGGCTGGGGAACGCGCCCCCGTTCAGAGGGAGCCAAGGCGGCCCCCCACCCTCTTGTCTGGGTTGTGGCGCGGCGGGGCATTGGTTGGTTGAATGTCCGAAAGCAGGCACTATAACAGGGAGGACTGACCGACCGGATCCATCGATGGCGGACATGAGCCAACCCACCGGAAGCATGTCGGGAAACTAGGACGGGCCGGCCCCAAGGGACAGGGACCGGCCACGAGCACACCAGGGTCCGGGATCACAACCCCAGTTCTCGCGGTGTTGTTGGGCAACAAGCGGTTGTGGGCCCTGGTGGACTCTGGGGCCGATTTTAGCATGATCCGAGACGGGCTCCAGAGCCAGGCTGGGGAGGAGTTGGGTTGTCAAATGTCTACTCCATCTCAAGCGGCTCGGGGTGCCAGTGGGGAGCCTCTTGCTATCACTGGGGTCCTCCATGATGTCCCGGTCGTCATACAGGGGCAGACCTTCCTGGTCCCACGAATGGCTGCGGTCGTGGGGTTGGTGTATGACATGGTCCTTGGCGAGATTTTTGCTGTCGGTACGGTACCATCATTGACGATAAAGCCGGGCTGCTACGAATCAGAGATTTGACAATAACATTGCCAGAGTACAAGGACATACGCCCCAGCCGGTCGCAGATCCTGCTATCGAGCACAACGGTCGTACCCGCGCGCACGATCTGCCTGGTGCAGGCCCGGGTTGAGGGAGTGGACGGCGTATGGGGCTCACCCCCGTGCAGCTCAGCTGAAGGGGTGGTGGAACCTAATCAGCCCCCTGAGGGCGTCGAGGTTCTTGTCCCGAGAGAGGTGGTGACGGTCGGTCCTGATCGATTCATCCCGATCCGATTAAACCAATCCGGGTCTCCAGGAGGTTCGCGTGCTACGCGGGACCGACATCGGCACCCTTCATACGCTCGGTAATGGTTCTGGCAGTTATTATGAGCTCTGTGAGGACTCTGGGCGGTATGTTAACGTGAACACAACGTCGACCTCCCGCGTCTCGAGGGACGATCCTGAGCCGGGGGATCGGGAGACAGTAATCGACGCTAAGGTGTCCGACTTATCCGAACAAGGAAAAATGGAGCTTCAAGCCCTAGTCAATGAGTACGACGATATATTCAGTCGCGGTTCTGGGGATCTGGGCCGTACAAACCTGGTCGAGCACAAAATTGACACGGGGGACTCTCCGCCCATCAGACAGCGCCCCAGACGAGTCCCGGTATCTCTGAGGGAACAAGTGGAGACACAGAAAGAGAAAATGCTCCAGGACGGAGTAATCGAGGAAAGCGACAGCCCATGGTGCTCGCCCGTCGTACTGGCACGGAAAAAGGACGGCTCCTTTCGATTTTGTGTAGATCTAAGGGCCGTCAATGCGGTCACCAGGCCCATTGCCCACCCGCTCCCACGAGTCGACACAGCCCTTGATTCTTTGGCCGGGGCCATATGGTACACCACACTGGACATGGCCTCAGGTTATTGGCAAGTAAGATTATCGGCTGATGACCGCCAGAAAACTGCGTTTTCTACGAGGAAGGGTCTCCACCAGTTCAAAGTGATGACTGTGGGGTTGCGGAACGCAAGCGGCACGTTCCAGCGTCTCATGGAGCTGGTCCTCTCAGGGTTGGATTCAAGAAGCTGTCTGGTGTATTTGGATGATATAATCCTGTTCAGCCGGACAGAAACCGAGCATCTTGACACACTACGGGAAGTGTTTGCACGAGTAAGGCAAGCTAACCTGAAGTTAAAGCCAGAGAAATGCTTCATCGCCCGACATGAGGTGACATTTCTGGGGCACCAGGTCTCTGCTGCCGGAGTAAGTCCGGACCCAAGGAATACCGAGAAAGTCCTCAACTGGCCACCTCCTGCAACAGATCAAGAGATGCACAGCTTCTTAGGGCTATGCGGCTATTACGCCCGATTCGTGCCAGGGTATGCCGAGCTTACAAAGCCTCTTCGCTTCGCGGCGATGAACAAGGGGGCCCTTCACTGGACTGATGGGATGCGGGAGTCATTCCAAAAGCTGCGCACAGCCATGACATCCCCTCCCGTCTTGGCATTGCCATCCTTCCGAGGAACCTTCGTTCTTTACACTGATGCATGCAACTCATCGGTCGGCTCGGTGTTGACGGAACGCGTAAAGGACACGGAGAGGGTGATAACTTACGACAGCAAAACCCTAACCAAGCAGGAAGCGAAGTGGTCAACGTACGATAAGGAACTGTGGGCTGTGGTTCATGCAATCCGTCGCTTCCGCCAATATACGGTGGGGTCACAATTCGAAGTAGTCACGGACCACAAACCGCTCCAAAACATCCCGGCGTCGATCGCCGTAGAGCGAGATGGTACAGGAAGAAGAGGGCGGTGGGCGGTTGAACTAAGCTCTTATGATTTCAAAGTCATTGTCAAGCCTGGGGCCAGTCACAATAACGCTGATGCCCTTTCCAGACGACCTCAAGCACCAGCGGAGAAGGAAGAAATGGAACTGATCTCATCTGACCCTACCGCCGAGGAGGGTTCCGCCAATGCCGTAGTCAGGGTCACCCAGGGCGGCGAGGCCTTGGGCGGTCTGCCCACCCAAGGGGTTCCTGACGGTTCACTACCCATGGACACCGCTGACGAGAGTCTCATGAATGTTAACGTCGTCGGAGCCGATGCTGCTCCTCCGACATGCGAGGGACGAAGGGCCTCCCAAGCCCCTGAGAGGGGTGATAGCTGCAGCATAGGCGGGTCGCCTACACGAGAGCAACCCTGTAAAACGGGGTTGAGTGAAGCTCAGCAACAGGATCCTGGATTAAAGCACTTGCGGCAGGTATGCGAATCAGGGGGCAAGGCCCCACTTAAGGTTCTGGGAGCCTGGGGGAAGTTCGTCAAGGGTTGATTGAATCAGGTCAGGACAATGAATGGTGTAATTGGTCTCAAAACGGGAAGGGGCTTCCGCGCATTCGTCCCCGAGTGTATGAGATCAGAAATCTTGAGCATGGGGCACGAACATCCATCGTGTGGGCATATGGGCCAGAAACGCACCACTCTCAGGTTAAGACAGCGTTTCACGTGGCCTGGGATGCGTCGGGACGTCCAACGTTTCTGTGAGAACTGCGTGGTATGTCAGCGACGGCATCGGCCTTCACCCGCGCCCTGCGCACCGATGGTGACCGAAATCCCCTCAAGGCCTTTCGAACGCATTGCCGTTGATATCACTGAGATGCCGTTATCATCGAAGGGCAACCGGTATGCACTTGTCATCATGGACTACTTCTCAAAATTCGTCAGGATATACCCAATGACTGACCAGAAGGTCGAGTCTGTTGTGGAAGGTTTGCTGGACTGGGTTTATGACCTGGTGGTACCGGAACGCATCCATTCGGATCGTGGCGGACAATTCGAGTCCCATGTTTTCCAGGCAATGTGTAAAGAGTTGGGCATCAACAAAACGCGCACCACACCCTACAGACCACAAAGTGACGGGATGGTAGAACGCTTCAATAGGACTCTTAAGGACATGGTCGCTAAGTACGTTGATGGGGAGGGCCTGAACTGGGACCGGAACGTAAAGGCCTACTCTATGGCATTTAATTCCTCAGTCCATAGCGTTACCGGGTACTCCCCATTCTTCCTTGTACATGGTTTCGAGCCATGTCTTCCCCTAGATGTGGCATATGGGCCAGTCCCCGAAGTGGTTCCATTCAGAGTTATTTGGCTGACAGGCTCAGAGCTACCCGCGACGCCTTCCAGCGCTTACGAGAGGCAACGGCGCGCTGCGGTACGTGCCGGAGGGAAACAGGACATCCGGCCTTTCGACGGAGAATACAAGGTCGGAGACAAAGTGTGGGTAAGAGACTTCCGGATTGTAGTTGGCGGGAAGCCAAAGCTGGGGTTACCATACAAGGGGCCGAACAGAGTCGTCGGAAAAGTTGGGCAGGTAGTGTATAAAGTACAGGACGACCAAGGGAAAGTCCGGACCATGCATTACAATCACATGAAACCCGTCAAGAACAGAGAGCCGCTCGATGACGCTGCCCCCGCTAAGGACGATGGGGCCGGACGGAGGGAGGTACCGGGACCGACGCGGGGACTACGAGTTGACGGGGCACCTGGGATAGCCGGGGACCCAACCGAGCCTCCGGGGGGGCGCAGGATGGACCACCGCCTACCCTCAGCCCTAATGTTGGGGGAAACGTGGGGGAACTTCGCAGTGGTACTGCCAATCAAAGCCCGATCTACGGGCCCATGGCACCCTATCGGAGTATTTCCGGCCGGCTGTGTCGCCCTTTTGTGCCGAACCAGCACCAGCCGTAGAAAGGAGGGAGGTGTTTGGGTGGATGGGTCAGAACCGGTCAGAATCAGAATCGTGATAAGAAATGTACCTCATGTGCCTCGTGGTCGGTTTTGTGGCAGTCGGACTAATGTCCCTCTCAGTTCCAGGACCATGGACTTCGACGTCCTGGAGATCCTCCCATCGCCGGATTGGGACACGTTCGTCCCACGGACCCCTGGAAGGGACCTGAGTCTACCGTCTGACCCCGGGGAAACGGCCAAGTTAACGAGCGGCGGAAGTATTCCGGTGCCACCTCGTGTGGTACGCTCACCCCAAGGATCGACGACGACAGCAACATGCCTAGAAAGGCTGATGGCAGGTTTGCCAATCTCCCTGCCATCGAGAGACATGCCGGTTCCTCACCAGATGCCGCTCCCTGTGCCGGACCCGGTCCATTCGGTGCTCGTAATTGGGGATTCGATGGTGCGGCGCGCCCGGCTTAAGCCCACATCGACAGGATATCATGTACACACGGCGAACCAGTGTGTGGCTGACCAGGCGATGTGTGTGTGGCAGCACCATTCACGAGGTGCAAGTTGCCAAGCTGTTTTGTTAGATATGGAGGCGATATTTTTTTGATTTGTTTGTTTGTGATTGTGATACGTCGGGGGCGATGCTGGTGTTTATTTGTGAGTTGGTGCACCGACGATCGGTGATATATCCGGGAATCACTAACTCTGCTTTCAAGTTTGATCTCAAGGGGCTCATTTATGAGGGGGAGGAGTGTAATGCCTGGTAATAGCTGTAAGGTTACGTCGCCCCCAATCCGTGCGTCCTGGCGGGCAGGTACCGCCCTTGACCAGTCAGGCGCACCGCTGCAGCATGTCGTGGGCGTGGCCTCGTCCGCCCGGGATATATAAGCGCGTGGTGACCTGAGGTCGTGGTCAGTTGGCAGCAGCCAAACCGGCAGTACGGCGGTCGCGCCTCCCGGTCTGACCACTCAGCTCGAATGGTGTAGTGTAAATATAATATTGGAGTGCATTCTGGAAGTTCTTCTTGACTAATCGGCGCCACTCGCAACACATGTGATAAACAACATTTCCAGGAGATTAAAAATTGGGCTTTCACACGGTCAAGCGTCGCCAACTCTTTCCCGTGGAAGGGTTTCGGGAGCCAGCGCCCTAGGAGCCGCCGGGCCAACCCGGTCCGCGGAGCCAGCACCACCCCCACACCGCGCCCCCAGGAGATTCTTTCACCTTCACCAAATATTGTCTCACCTTGCAAAACGCAAAAAACGGCCAAAGTATGATTTACTGGTTGCAGACTAGTTACAGAGAACCATGCTGGACGCAGAGGGCCAGCAGGACACTCCAAATACCTATGTTTACGAAGTGTTCAGCTGGCTAGAAGGAGCCCTTCCACTGATAGCGGGATCTACGGTCAATTGTGGGTCCAAGTGGCTTCAAGGAGTCCTAGAGTTATATATACTTCTGCTGATAGTCACAGTAGTCCCAACTGGCTACAAGGGACCACGCTAGTCACGATAGCCTTGTCCCTTAAAAAAATGCCCAGCTGGTTCCGCTGGTTGTGGACAGCCCTGTGGGTTACAATGGACCTGCTGGCTACAGGTTATGGGTTATAGGGGGCCTTATAACTACGAACGTTTTTCGGGTCACAAAATGGTCTGCTGTTTTAAAGGTCCCTTCCAGCTACAGAGGTCTGTGGTGGACTTAGGGGGCAACGGGACCCTTAGTATCGCCTGTAGAGGGCCCAGTTGACTAGAGAGGGCCCTGCGGACGATATAGAGCCCTACGGAGAGAAGTCAGTCCTACCGGTTCCAAGGCTCCTCTGTTCCCGAGGGTCCTAAAAGTAAAGAGCACCCAGCTGGTCATACAGGGCCCTGACGGCCTGACTGCGAGCCAGGCCCTTCTGTCGACAGAGGGCCCCGAGGACCAAAGTGGTTAGAGGAACCTCTTTTAAAAGGGTTCCGATGGTCAAAAGTGCGTTGCTTGTTACAGAATGGGGTGCTGTGGAGGGTCTGAGAGGGCCCTGTCTGACAAGTACCACATCGGACCACAGAGTATAATGCAGGCGGGACGCCCCCCTTCTCACTATCATCAAGAGTTCTGACCCTACAGGGGGCCACCGTACCAGCCGCCTCTACTTGGCTACTCCTCTGTAGAGGGTCTAGCTAACCAGAGAGGGCCCTGCTGGCGATGGAGAGCCATGGGAAGAATAGTCGGTCATACTAGTTCAGAGGCTTCTTTCTCTTGTTAAAGAGGGTCCTGACTGCCAGAGTGGGCCCCGTGGGTAAAACGATCCCTACTACCCCCAACGGCCTCGTTACTGAAAGAGAACCAAGCTAGTCAGGCAGGTCCCTGACGGCCATAGACAGGACTCTGACAGCCTACGAGGCACACTGGGTCCTGTTGTCCAAATAGCCCCGCTGGCCATTGTGGCTTTATCGGTTAAGAAGGGCCCAGCTGACCAGAACGGGCCCTTCTGTCGACAGGGGACCCAGGCCCCCATGGTTCAAAGGGCACCTTTTTACAGGCAGTTCTGATGGGCAAAAATTCCCCTGCCTGTCATAGAACAAAGTGCTGGGCAGGGCTTAAGAGGGCCAGCGGGTCTGGTCCCAAGTCCCATATTTGGCCATAGAGCGAGTGGGCCACGCGCTGAACCCTTTGTTACGCCCCTGCCCGGCAGTGGCAGCTGTTGAGGCCGGGACCCCGTCCCTGTGGTCGGCCGGCTCTCCGACGGTCTAACGACGCGTCGCGACGGTGCGGAGTCAGGCCTCCGCCACCCTTTACCGCGCACGCCGCCTTCGCGCCGCAAAAACGCGCTGCCCCGGCGCGGCCGGCCGGGCACACTGGTTAGCGGCCTTGGCTAGACATCCGCACCAAAAAATAGCACCTGTACGGCTGCTAATGCGTAGTTTCGACCGTGTCAGTGGTCTTCATCCAGAGCGCCAAATCACCACATTTTGCTGGGGATGGCGAAGCACAGACGTAATTAATTTCACTTTGATGCAAAATACCTTGGAATTTAGGTAAATGAGGGTTGGTTCCGATAACCAAGCAAAGAAGGACAAATGCGTGAAATTCAACACTTGCAGTGGCGCAGCCAGGGGGGGCACGTGGGCACATGCCCCCCATCGGTGCCGAAGTGCCCTTTTGATCGCTAGGCGGTGTACCCCGTTTGTGCCGTGCCGCTCGAAACTTAGTGCCCTACGCCGTTGAATTTAGATGCAACTAGACTGCATTTAGCGATTAAAACTATTGTTTGATAATTTAGTGCCTTTTTTGGTCAGCTAAGGCATTCTGTCGCCTTTTCAAGCACCCGGTAAGAGTATGGGGACGTAATCTGTTTCCAGCTAATGCCTCATCGTCGCCAATAATCATACCGGCGGAGCTAATCTGGTGCCCCTTGAGCTCATCTGGTGCCCACTGAGCTGCTCTTGGCCCCTTGAGCTGATCACGTGCCCTCTAAACTAATCTGGTGCCCCCAGAGTCAATCTGGTGCCCCCTCAGCAAATTATTGTGCCTCTTGAATCTATCTAATGCTCTATGAGTTAGTATGATGCCTCCTAGCTAGCTTGGTGCCCTATTAGCTGTTTTACTGCCCCTTGAGCTGATCTGGCCCCCTGGCTTGATCTCATGCCTCCCGGAGTTGATATATTGTCCCTGAGCCAATATGGTGCCCCCTGAGCTGATCAGGTGCCCCTGAGCTGGTTATTGATGCCTCCTTAGATGATTCGGTGCCCTCTGAGCTGGTCTGGTGCACTCTGAGCTGATCGTATGTGTCCTAAGCTGATCTACGCCCCAGTTCTGGTCTGGGGGGCTAGGAACTGATCTGGCCCCAGGCTGATTGATTTGGTGCCCCCTGAGCTAATCTAATGCCCCCTGAGTCGACCTAGTGCTTCCTGAGCCATCATTGTGCCTCCTGAGCCTATCCCATGCCCTCTGAGCTAATCTGGTGCCCCCTGAGCTAGTTTGGTGCACCCTGAGCCTAGCTGGTATCCTTTAAGCTTATTTGGGCCTCCTGAGTTAATTAAGTAATTTCCTTAGAAGCTCTGGTACCCCCAAGCTGATCTGGGCCCGAAGCTGGTCGGGCAAGACTGAGCTGATCCCTTGTCCTCTGAGCTGATGTGGTGCTCCCTGAGCTAATTACACCCCCGTTCTGGTCTGGGGACTAGGAATTTATCTGGAACCCCGAGCTGATCAATCTGGTGCCCCCTGAGCAGATATATTGTTCCCTGAGCTGAACTAATGCCTCCTGAGGCAATCTGGTGCCTCCTGAGTCATCAGTGTGTCTCCTGAGCCCATCTGATTCCCTCTGAGCTAATCTGGTGCCCCATGGCTAATATGGTGTCCTTTAAGCTGACCCGGGCCTCCTGGGTTGATTACGTGATTTCCTGAGCAGCTCCCAGGCCCTGAGCTGAGCTGGGCCGACAGGTGTTGGGGATGGCCCCGGAGATGGCATGGGGTTCCTGAGCTGATTAATTTCCTCCTGACTTGATCTGTTGCCCCCGAGCTGATCTAGGCCCAGAGCTGGTTGAGGACCACTGATCTGATTGTTTGTCCCCGAACCTGATCTGGTGCCCTCTGGGCCGATCTGGTGTCCCCTGAGCAGCTATGGGGCTCCTGAACTGATTGGGCTGATTGAGCTGGCGAGGGATCCCTGAGCTAATTTGGTGTCCCTGACTTGATCTTGCCCCCTGACCTGCCTTGAGGCCCCTGAAATGATCTGGGGCCTCAAGAGCTGATCTGGGGCCCAAAAGTGGATCTGGGTTCTGAGGGTACCCTGGGCTGGTCTGGGCGCTGAGCTTGTGAGAGCCCCTTAAGTTGGCTTGAGGCCCCCTTAGGTGATCTGGCGCCTCTAACTATTCTGGGGCTTCTTGAACTAGTTTAAGGCCCTATGAGCCTATATGTGGCCCGTTGAGCTAGTCTGATGACCTCATCTCTGGGACCGATGAGCTAGTCTAGTCCCTGGGTGAAGCATGAGCTGCTCTGGGGGCTCTGATCTACATCAGGGCCCCCTGAGGTGGTCTTGAATAGACAGAGAATAAAAACACAAGGCCAACTCCCATCATCTCGGGGCGGGGTCACTGAGCTAGTCTAGTCCCTGGAGGTACAACTGGGAGGATGGGGGAAGCTGCTCTTGAGTGCTCTGATCCACACTTGGGGGCCCCAGAGCTGGTCTTGAATAGACGGGGAATAAGAAGACAATGAAACCCTCTTGTAAAATGGAGCTAACGAGGAATGAGGCATCTCTGAAACGGCTTGTGATGCCCAGGCACCCCTGGTCATATAAATTGCTTATTATACTGGTGGATTCTGGGAAAAAATGCATGTGCCCCTGAGCTCAGAGCACAGTCCCCTAAACCAGGATTTCTACTAATTAATTTGAATTAATTTTACAAATGAAGAACTAGTTTTCACCATTTTCAGCCCTGTCACACCATCCCAATCTAAGCCACCGGTCTGTTCACCTTTTCTTTACTCTTAAGTGGGACCGATCCTTGAGAATTTGGAACTTTATAAAAGCGTTCAAAAGTATCTCCCAAATCATTCCGGCAGTAAAAATTGTGTTCTTCCAAAGACACTATGCCACTCGTCGTCTAACGGCGATTGTGGGAGGCGAGGAACTTAATTCGCGTTCAGCCAGGGCTCACTCGTCAAGACAAAACCAGTGGGCATAACAAATGAATGTTCGAATCTAATATGCCTTAAAGGGAATGTGGCACCTTGGTCGAATCCTGGAATTTAGTCTTATTAGGTGTTATTTTAGCCGAAAATAATTAAACCACTCATGATTTATCTGAAAAATGTAAAATAAGCTCAATATTTTGATTTTAAAATGTTCCTCTAAGGAAAGAAGAAATATCTGCCTGTGGATGATGTCATGATCTGGCAACCACTACCATACTCGAAACGCTTCAAGGGCTTCGATTGGCTGATGCTCACCGTTACGTCAGCATATGTCGTCACACCAACAGCCATGACAACTGTGGCCTGCTGCTAAGGGTACATGAGGGGTACATTGCAGGTAGGTTTTAGTTTTTTCTACGGAAATCTCAAGTTCCAAGATAAATGATATATTGAGTACCGGGGTTTCCGACTTGTTTTACAAATTGGCTATCTCAGTTACAATCATGTTATGAAGGTGCCACATTCCCATTAACTTGCACATGGTAACAAATATCACAGGCTCCGCTGATTTCTCTGATGTTAAGTACTTGCATGAGCTGGCTGATTTGCCCTTACATCTACCCAAAAGAGTCGTGTTTTGGCTACTTCCATGACATTTTGGTGATATTTTTCTTCTTTTTTTCGGTTTTAATCGAGTTTTCCTTCTCCGTCAATGCTTCATTTGCATTTTTACTGAACCAAAGATGCCCAAAAAATGATATAAAAAGATATATTAAGTTTTTCAGGTTAGGTTAAAAAGAGCCCTTTTTCTCCCGGGGCGCCCCCAAAAAGTTGATGTGCCCCCCATACCAAAGTTCTGGCTGCGCCCCTGAACACTTGACCGAGAAAATTAGTCAAAATGGCATGTTCCGCGGAAAAAAACAAAACAAAATAAGTACACGATCAGTTTTAATCTAGGGAATTACGAATATATAAAAAGTTAACTTTCAACATAAAGATAGACAGTTATCGAACGTCTAGTTGCTGGAGAGTGTATAGGCACTAGAATGCCCATTGCCATGTTGGTGTGCAGAGTATGGATGGGTGCCGCTGGGCTGGCTTGTCCATTTTTTTCGCTCCCTTTCCCGGGAGCATTTTTTTGTTAGTAGCCAGTATCATTCATACAACGCACTCCCACTATGTACAGAGCGACTATGCCACTATGCCAGCTGCGCCACGGGGGTGGCAAGGCTGGCTTGTCCAATTAGTGTCGGACGGTCCAGCCGGAAGCGCGGCTGAATTATGGCATGCTATAAATTTCGATCTGGCGTCCAATACCAGTAATAGTCTTCCCCTTCTCCCAGGCTGCAGAGTGCGTCAGAGATAAGAGGATGTTCAGAGATGGAGGACACTCAGAGATGAGGGACCTTCAGAGATAAGAGGACCCTCAGAGATAGAGGACGCTCAGAGATGAAGGACCCTCAGAGATAGAGGATGCTGAGAGATAGCGGACCCTCAGAGATGGAGGAATCTCAGAGATAAGAGGAAGCTCAGAGGACACTCAGATGAAGGACAACTTTAATTCCAGAAGAAAAATAATTAATAGAATATGTTGCCGACACCGCCGCCCGCAGATGTTATTGTAGTGGACTGTATGTGATGTTCGGTGCGGTGATGCCGGGCAGCATTGGAAAACGGCCGTAGCGTACAGCCCGAGAAGGAAAAAGAGTATGGAATGAAAACGAATACAGATATTATTGAAGAAACAGCTTCGGCGGCTAGACAGAGTACATCAAAGGGTTAGAGAAAGAATTACTCTCTTTGCCGACAAATAAAGCAAACCCGAGCCCTGCATTCAAAATCCGGAGAAAGGGTCACGTCTGTGAGACCGAGGAAACCACCAGTCCGAGTGGATAGGAGGGTTTAAGAAGGTAGCCTAAGTGGGTGGGGAAATTTACAACTAGGGCGTTCCCCGGTCCAGGGAAACGCATAAAAGGCCTCACGTCAGAGTGGCCAAGGAGCCCACCGGTCGAGGTGAACAGGAGGGAAGGGTCACTCTTCTGAGTTGACCTGGGCTCAAAGGCAAGAGCACTCCCCAGTCAAGGGGAACGCATAAGAGGCCCACGTCAGCGTGGACAAGGAGCCCACCGATCGAGGTGAACAGGAGGGAAGGGTCACTCTTCTGAGTTGACCTGGGGTCAGAGGTAAGAGCACTCCCCATTCAAGGGGAACGCATAAGAGGCCCACGTCAGCGTGGACAAGGAGCCCACCGATCGAAGGAACAGGAGGAAGGGCACCTTCAATACCTGGGGTCAGAGGTAAGAGCACTCCCCAGTCAAGGAACGCATAAGAGGCCCACGTCAGCGTGGACAAGGAGCCCACCGATCGAGGCGAACAGGAGGGAAGGGTCACTCTTCTGAGCTGACCTGGGCTGTCACAGGAAAATACAGGGCTCTAAAATATATAACAAGCTTTAAAGAAAGATCTGAGAGCAAGAAATAAAGTGAACAGAGCAAAGTAAGAGGAAACAGTGCTGCCAGTGTAACACAGTGCGGTGCGCTAGTTGCATCGAGCGATCCCACTCATTGTCTCTTTAATCATGAATTTCACCACTGTAATCACTCCCCGCATTCACTTCTTCTAGAGCATACCTTCAAACGTTTCTTCTGTATTAGGCACGACAGCAGACAGCAGATGTGAACTAGACGACAGTCTGAGAGCAAGAGAGCGAGGGGGTGTTGACAGCGTGCTTTTATAAAATGATAAGAACCGGAGGTGAAAGGGAAAGAAAGGGTATCAGCAGCCGCACCTGCGCGGCCCACTATCTCGGCTCTCCGGCACAGAGCAAATACTGCCGGCCGGGCGGCGCGGCCGCCACGCCGGCAGCCGGCCTCAGCAGGCACCGCGCCGCACCGCTGCAGCCCACTCCTTATATCTAGCATGCTCAAAATGTCGGCAACAGAATAGAAGTAAATAATCGTATATTTTCTTACAACAATACATTAAAAAACAGTCATCTACTCCTAAATGTTAAAATAGGAGTTATTACAGCTATTTGAACTGTGTAATTTCAACTTGGAATTCAACATAATTCAAGCTGGATTTCATATCTACGCCGCTCCGTGTTAAAGTTGCCGCTCTCTATGAAACGTGATTCTGGACACAGTGTAGTTGTGCAGATGAGTGTGGTGTCAGATACGTCGCGTTTCCATTCATTTCATGAAACGGGGCCCCGCTGGCGCTAGGGGCGGCAGGTACTGAAACAGAGCGGCGGCAGCGCAGTACTGAAACAGAGCGGCGGTAGGTACTGAAACAGAGCGGCGGTAGGTACTGAAACAGAGCGGCGGCAGGGACTGAAACAGAGCGGCGGTAGGTACTGAAACAGAGCGGCGGCAGGGACTGAAACAGAGCGGCGGTAGGTACTGAAACAGAGCGGCGGTAGGTACTGAAACAGAGCGGCGGCAGGGACTGAAACAGAGCGGCGGTAGGTACTGAAACAGAGCAGCGGCAGGGACTGAAACAGAGCGGCGGCAGGTACTGAAACAGAGCGGCAGTAGGTACTGAAACAGAGCGGCGGTAGGTACTGAAACAGAGCGGCGGCAGGGACTGAAACAGAGCGGCGGCAGGTACTGAAACAGAGCGGCGGCAGCGCAGTACTGAAACAGAGCGGCGGCAGGTACTGAAACAGACGGCGGCAGGACTGAAACAGAGCGGCGGTAGGTACTGAAACAGAGCGGCGGTAGGTACTGAAACAGAGTGGCGGCAGGTACTGAAACAGAGCGGCGGCAGGGACTGAAACAGAGCGGCGGTAGGTACTGAAACAGAGCGGCGGTAGGTAATGAAACAGAGCGGCGGCAGGTACTGAAACAGAGTGGTGGTAGGTACTGAAACAGAGCGGCGGTAGGTACTGAAACAGAGCGGCGGCAGGGACTGAAACAGAGCGGCGGTAGGTACTGAAACAGAGCGGCGGCAGCGCAGTACTGAAACAGAGCGGTGGCAGGTACTGAAACAGAGCGGCGGCAGGGACTGAAACAGAGCGGCGGTAGGTACTGAAACAGAGCGGCGGTAGGTACTGAAACAGAGTGGCGGCAGGTACTGAAACAGAGCGGCGGCAGGGACTGAAACAGAGCGGCGGCAGGTACTGAAACAGAGCGGCGGCAGGTACTGAAACAGAGCGGCGGTAGGTACTGAAACAGAGCGGCGGCAGGTACTGAAACAGAGTGGTGGCAGGTACTGAAACAGAGTGGTGGCAGGTACTGAAACAGAGCGGCGGCAGGGACTGAAACAGAGCGGCGGCAGCGCAGTACTGAAACAGAGCGGCGGCAGGGACTGAAACAGAGCGGCGGTAGGTACTGAAACAGAGCGGCGGTAGGTACTGAAACAGAGCGGCGGCAGGTACTGAAACAGAGCGGCGGTAGGGACTGAAACAGAGCGGCGGCAGCGCAGTACCGAAACAGAGCGGCGGTAGGTACTGAAACAGAGCGGCGGTAGGTACTGAAACAGAGCGGCGGCAGGGACTGAAACAGAGCGGCGGTAGGTACTGAAACAGAGTGGTGGCAGGTACTGAAACAGAGCGGCGGCAGGTACTGAAACAGAGCGGCGGCAGGGACTGAAACAGAGCGGCGGCAGGGACTGAAACAGAGCGGCGGTAGGTACTGAAACAGAGCGGCGGTAGGTACTGAAACAGAGCGGTGGCAGGGACTGAAACAGAGCGGCGGCAGGGACTGAAACAGAGCGGCGGTAGGTACTGAAGCAGAGCGGCGGTAGGTACTGAAACAGAGCGGCGGTAGGTACTGAAACAGAGCGGCGGCAGGTACTGAAACAGAGTGGTGGTAGGTACTGAAACAGAGCGGCGGTATGTACTGAAACAGAGCGGCGGCAGGGACTGAAACAGAGCGGCGGCAGGTACTGAAACAGAGCGGCGGCAGCGCAGTACTGAAACAGAGCGGTGGCAGGTACTGAAACAGAGCGGCGGCAGGGACTGAAACAGAGCGGCGGTAGGTACTGAAACAGAGCGGCGGTAGGTACTGAAACAGAGCGGCGGTAGGTACTGAAACAGAGCGGCGGCAGGGACTGAAACAGAGCGGCGGCAGGTACTGAAACAGAGCGGCGGCAGCGCGTACGAAACAGAGTGGCGGCAGGTACTGAAACAGAGCGGCGGCAGGACTGAAACAGAGCGGCGGTAGGTACTGAAACAGAGCGGCGGTAGGTACCGAAACAGAGTGGCGGCAGGTACTGAAACAGAGCGGCGGCAGGGACTGAAACAGAGCGGCGGTAGGTACTGAAACAGAGCGGCGGTAGGTACTGAAACAGAGCGGCGGCAGGTACTGAAACAGAGCGGCGGTAGGGACTGAAACAGAGCGGCGGCAGCGCAGTACTGAAACAGAGCGGCGGTAGGTACTGAAACAGAGCGGCGGTAGGTACTGAAACAGAGCGGCGGCAGGGACTGAAACAGAGCGGCGTAGGTACCGAAACAGAGTGGTGGCAGGTACTGAAACAGAGCGGCGGCAGGTACTGAAACAGAGCGGCGGCAGGGACTGAAACAGAGCGGCGGCAGGGACTGAAACAGAGCGGCGGTAGGTACTGAAACAGAGCGGCGGTAGGTACTGAAACAGAGCGGTGGCAGGACTGAAACAGAGCGGCGGCAGGGACTGAAACAGAGCGGCGGTAGGTACTGAAGCAGAGCGGCGGTAGGTACTGAAACAGAGCGGCGGTAGGTACTGAAACAGAGCGGCGGCAGGTACTGAAACAGAGTGGTGGTAGGTACTGAAACAGAGCGGCGGTATGTACTGAAACAGAGCGGCGGCAGGGACTGAAACAGAGCGGCGGCAGGTACTGAAACAGACGGCGGCAGCGCAGTACTGAAACAGAGCGGTGGCAGGTACTGAAACAGAGCGGCGGCAGGGCGAAACAGAGCGGCGGTAGGTACTGAAACAGAGCGGCGGTAGGTACGAAACAGAGCGGCGGTAGGTACTGAAACAGAGCGGCGGCAGGCTGAAACAGAGCGGCGGCAGGTACTGAAACAGAGCGGCGGCAGCGCAGTACTGAAACAGAGTGGCGGCAGGTACGAAACAGAGCGGCGGCAGGACTGAAACAGAGCGGCGGTAGGACTGAAACAAGCGGCGGTAGGTACTGAAACAGAGTGGCGGCAGGTACTGAAACAGAGCGGCGGCAGGGACTGAAACAGAGCGGCGGTAGGTACTGAAACAGAGCGGCGGTAGGTACTGAAACAGAGCGGCGGTAGGTACTGAAACAGAGCGGCGGCAGGACTGAAACAGAGTGGCGGCAGGTACTGAAACAGAGCGGCGGTAGGTATTGAAACAGAGCGGCGGCAGCGCAGAGCGGCGGCAGCGCAGTACTGAAACAGAGCGGCGGCAGGTACTGAAACAGAGCGGCGGTAGGTACTGAAACAGAGCGGCGGTAGGTACTGAAACAGAGCAGCGGCAGGTACTGAAACAGAGTGGTGGTAGGTACTGAAACAGAGCGACGGCAGGGACTGAAACAGAGTGGTGGTAGGAACTGAAACAGAGCGGCGGCAAGTACTGAAACAGAGCGGCGGCAGGGACTGAAACAGAGCGGCGGCAGGGACTGAAACAGAGCGGCGGTAGGTACTGAAACAGAGCGGCGGCAGGTACTGAAACAGAGCGGCGGCAGGTACTGAAACACAGCGGCGGCAGCGTGGGAACAATGTTAGTCCACAGGGGAGGCCGCTCGTCCCTTATGCAAATGGGGAATACCTGGCGTGATCTCATCTGGAATTGAATTTCCCATCATCCTATCCCATACATTTTCATGAATCTCTGGACGCTGCTCAATATACGAGCCATTGAAATCACTGCCATCGTTGGTACCATAGCCCACATGTACCACCCTGCTCACGCCCTGCTCTCTCTCGGCCCGCCCATCGTTCCGGGAAGTCTGCAGACCCGCCGACCTCCCACCCAGCCCGCCATCTGCAGTGCCCCGCAGCCCGCCCAGCCATACTTACCCACCCAACAGCGCCACGCTTTTAGCCCCACAGCCATTAGGCGGGTTTTTGCCGAGGTTGGGGCGTCAGATCAGCCCCGCCCTGAGCTACTCTGAGTTGGGCTTCATATGCCTATTTTCAAAAACAACATTTTTCTTGAAGCCTTGTTGGCGTCCGCCATTGGTGTTGGAATGGTATCAAGTTCAATATACCGACGAACGTTCAGCATCTGAACTGGTTTTAGTGAAGCTTCCGACGGCTCGAGTCGAGGAACTAGTCAAGATCCCACGTGGCAAGCAAATTCCACGTGGCGCCCGCGCTCTGACATGGGTGCCCGTGTTTTACTTTTCCGTCATCATCAATCACCGTTTGGGCTCTACCAGAATGTCTCATCTCATTTCTGTGTGTTTGGTTTTATCCCAGTGTACGATTGCACAAATATATATGCATATATGCAAGGGAATATTATTGTACGTGGCGCTCCATTGCATTAGCGCTGGATGAACAGCGGCGGACTGCTGGGCAGATCTGGATGTACCAGTATGCCGACACAGTCTCCTGTCAGCACCAGGACTAACGATAATGATCATGGACTTTCACCGGAGGGCTAGCGTATTAAATCGCCTGGCCCGGCCGTTCTACCAGCCAAACAAATTCCGGCCGGCTCACCGCCGCTAATGGCTGCGATTAGCCAATCAGCGGAGGCCGTCTCCAGGGTCGGCGCCGGCGCCGGCAGAGGCCAACCGACGCCACTGTCCCGGCTGTGATAATGGGATCAACCGAAGGGGCCGAGGCGATGTTTAACGCCCAGAGAGCGCCGCCGACGCCACGGTTCCGAGCAGCGCGGCGCCGACGCTGAGGTCACCAGTAACTGCTCTATTAGCTCTGGGCTGAGGCGACGTGCCAGAGGCGCTGGCACGCACGCTAAGGTGGTGCGTCAACAACAACGGCATCTGCATGCCAGGGAAGAACGCACGGGTCAGGACGGGAGAGGGTCACTGCTGGGGAGGAACGCACGGGTCAGGGTGGGAGAGGGTCACTGCCGGGGAGGAACGCACGGGTCAGGACGGGAGAGGGTCACTGCCGGGGAGGAACGCACGGGTCAGGACGGGAGAGGGTCACTGCCGGGGAGGAACGCACGGGTCAGGACGGGAGAGGGTCACTGCCGGGGAGGAACGCACGGGTCAGGACGGGAGAGGGTCACTGCCGGGGAGGAACGCACGGGTCAGGACGGGAGAGGGTCACTGCCGGGGAAGAACGCACGGGTCAGGGTGGGAGAGGGTCACTGCCGGGGAAGAACGCACGGGTCAGGACGGGAGAGGGTCACTGCCGGGGAAGAACGCACGGGTCAGGACGGGAGAGGGTCACTGCCGGGGAGGAACGCACGGGTCAGGACGGGAGAGGGTCACTGCCGGGGAGGAACGCACGGGTCAGGGTGGGAGAGGGTCACTGCCGGGTTGTTCGCAACGCCAGAATCACCACGCGTGCGCATGCGCCGTAACACCAGCCGAGAACGGTCCGTAATAATGGGCCAGTGCCGCCGGGCCCCCGACGCCTGAGTGGATGGATGAGTTCGAGATGGATGGCCATGCTTCCGGCTGAGGGCAGCACAGAAATGAGTTTGGCAATGATCAGTCAGACGCTTCTGTTGGATATGACAAATTGTCTCGGCCGAGAGGCGCCATTGTGCTTGGCTCGGGCACTTGTCAAACTTGTAAACGAATTTGCTCTCGCCAGCAATATGAATCTGCGTGGCTCGCAGTCAATCATGCACACTGCACAGTTTATTGATTCAGTGCCTGAACTATCCTTGGATCTCTTCACCTCATCTGTTGCACATGATTTTGAGCGATGAAAAAGAGAAAGAAGAATTCAGTACACATTCTACCTTATTTCAGGAAGGCATTATGTCAACCACGACCGTCATCATTGTCATCATTTGTCATCAGGTTAATATCTTATATTTAATATCTAATATCTTGCCCTGATTACGTCCTCTCACCAATCTCAAACACCAATACTACTCCTACATACACCAACACCGATAACAACATGATAACGCCGCACAAAACAAAATTATCCCACCCAGCCACAAACTAAAACATAACACCCATAGAAAAAGCACCAACGGTGATATAGGAAAAGTAAGGCAGCTAAGGTTTTCTGGAGGTATAACAAACTGTGTCATGTGCGAGAAGATTTTGGCCCTTCCAAATACAAAAGATGGCGCATCATTTTTGTCCCATGCTGGCTTGGGATTGGCTGCTACCTGATTGCCAGGCGAAGGAAATACTTCACGTGGGTATCTCTTCAGTGAGGTCGATTGGATCGAGGCGCATTCGTTTTCGTCCACTTTTAATTTTCGGCAATGATGCGCATTAGAATAGGATACAAGTGGCACTTGAAAGAGTCAAAATAAAACGTAGATTCCTATCAAGACCAGCAATAATGTCAAAATAATATTATAATTTCAACAGAAGCCGCCAAAGAGAACCCTGATTCTTAGGCTATCTTTTAATGTCGGTGACATTGATGAATAAATTAAGCCATTTATCATTTTACAGAACAAAAATTGGAAAAAGCTACATTTTTCCTACAGAAAAAATTACCAATTCCTAAGTAGTATTACTATGGGATTTAAGAGTGTCTTTGAAATTTTCGACGGCTCTACATCGTCATTTCGGTTAAAATCTCCACTTCACAACGGGGCCACTTCACAAGTGTGGCCGTTTGCACAATTCAATATATTTATTAAAGTAAAAATTTATTTTTCTTTTTGATAATTTCTTCAAGTAAAATGCTTGAACAACATTTCTCGCGTTCGATTACCCTCAACAGTGCGTTTATTGATGATAAATGGGATTCCAAAGACCTCCAGGTAACTGAATTGGCCTCAATGAAAAGGCCTTGGCAGGATTTCGTCCATTCAGAACAATGACATCACTTTGTCGAATTTGGGGAGTCAAAATGATCTGGGGTGTCATGCATGGGTGCAGGTAAGTGCAAGCAGTGGGTTTCTTCGTAACTCCGGTAACCTTGGCGTGTCATGTCTTGAGGCGTGAATATCCCAAAGGCGAATGAATAAATAATTTTTTAGTGAGTGCGTGGAAAGAATTGGAGGTTGCTGTTGGAAAGGGATATTGTAAATGAGGGTTCATTTCTTATCCCTGATACTACAGCTACCTTTCGGAAAATTCACGATCAATTGAACGATTTCTCCCATCTTAAAAAATCTACAGTAGATAGGTAGGTACCCAAGATACCTTTACTTAGTAGGTACCTACCTACTCAGTACAGTACTGGGTGGGGTCATAATACCTTGCAAAAGTTTTCCACATGTTCAAGTATTACACTTCTGTGACGGGGGCGCTGGGGTCGCGGGGCGCGTCGCTCGGTGCGAGTCGGGCTGTGTCGCCGCCGCTGATGTGGTTGTTGTTCGGGCCGACCTCTCGGTGGTCCGCTGTGGCGGCTGCTCGTGGCCGTGACCCGCTCGCTCACGATGGTGGCGACGTCGCACCCGCTCCCAGCATCACACTAAATTTTATTAGAGAGAGGTCGTGCTCGTCGCGTGCGCGGTCGGGTGGCGGGCCTAGTTGACGGTGGGAAGTGGACAATGGCGGCTAGCTTGGCCGAGTCCTCCAGACGGGCGAGTCTGTGTCCCGACACTCCCACTCAACACCCTTTGGTTCCAGGAAGGGAATACAGCTAGTGCCGAGCTTTGTAGCCCTCCCTGGTAGCAGAAGTCCCACCCGCCTCTTACGATTTTGGGGGCCCATCTAACCACCCGTACACCAAGTATTACCCGCATAGAAGCGGCACCGAAACCGTCAATCCTCTCCCCGCCCCTTTAAGTGCCCGCTAACTCTCTTATTTCCCTCGGACCTATCATCATAAGTTTACATCCCCCCTTTCTAACCGATTCTTCCATAGGTACCTTAACTACTTGCCCTTTCGTATCCTCCTATCGTGGTTCTCTGAGCTCTACTGACTTCTCGCCTCAAACATCGTCTATCTCGGTGGGCTATTTCCACGTACCAGGGGTCCAGTCTCTCTGGGAGCGGATTTGTTTTGCCTACGCCAGCACTTTTCAGCTTTGTTAACCCCTAAATCAGTCCCCTACCTTAATACCCTCCTCCCCTTTTTCTGTCACGTCATCCGTTCCGGCGTGTGCTCTCACTGTCAGATCCGGAACGAATGCCCTCAGTAAACATTCTCACCACCGGGGCCTTACGCTAAGCACGCACTCATAAATCACCTTGACCTAGGGCCATTCTTTCTCGCGCCTCTCACTTGTTCTAAAAAATCTGAGTCCCTCCCCAATTTCATATCCCCCCGGTGTTTCCGAGATCTGACGGCTAGAGCCCCGTCGGCCAACGCGAGCGGTATTTAGAAGGTTACACTCCTCCTATCCGTGATCGTGGTAGGGTCTTTATTATTCGTGAAAGGGCGTGCATAGAGGATGGCCGATTCGGCCCCATCTAAGCCCCATCAACCAATTAGGCCGGGCTGCACATCCCCCGGCAGAAAGAAGTGGGCGAATTCACCTGGGGCTATGCTTACGCTTTGCTACCGTTTGCGGGCGCAACCGATGGAGGGGCGCGAGTGGTGGGATCCCCGGTCGGTCAGACCAGTACGGCCCGCTACCTGCAGGCCGCTCTAAGGCACCAAACGTTCCTCGTTCTATGGCCTGTCACTCACCCACCGCCAGTTACTCACGCGCACCCACACCGGCGGCCGCAGCTCCCAGGGCTTGGCTAGAGCCCAACAGGAGGTAACTCAGCTCCGCCCTTCCCCGATGATCCAGTGCTCCTCCTTCCCGCCTCATTTTCTTCCTAAACAGAAACTTACTAAACGCTGGCTGCGTCAAATCCCGCCTGCACGGGCCATGCTATGGGATGCGTCGATGAGCCGTTGCCCCTAGGGCTTGGAGCTGACGGACTGTTTGACCATTAGTAGCAAGAGAGGAGGGCAAAGCCCCAAAGACCGTGAAGGAAGCATTGAGGGACCGCAGATTTATTGTCCATTTGAGTACCACCTCACCCGGCCGGCCCGTCCTCGCCGGCGACTACTTTCGCATGAGTTGGATGACAACGATGGAGAGGAGGAAGCGTCAGAGGAGACTCTTGCAAAGGAACCGGACCCGAAAGGGGCAAATCCGTCTATTGTGGAAGGTGAGAACAAGGACGCCAGGGAGGAGGAGGACCTCGAGACACCGGATGCGCCAACTCTCCGCTTGGTTGCAAATCAGGAAGCGCAGATATCGGCAGTTCGGCGACGATCATCGTGGTTACAGGACAACAAGGACAGCAAGCCGTGAGAGGAGCAGCAAGTAAACTCGACTGGGATCGAGGCGATGCATCAAGAAGCGGAGACTGGGCATCCACCAAGCAAGAGTGCATGACGAACGATGACAAGGGTGGTACTGATGCGTTAAGGGGGCAGGAACGCGGAACAGAAAGCCAGTCAGCCGGTACCCGGAAGCGAATTGGCCAATGGGAAGGCCCCACGGAACCAGCGAGATAAGCCAGGCAAAAGCTCCGAGGAGAGGAGGAGAGAAAGGTGAGAGGAGGAAGACATTCAAGGAGAGGCCGGCGTTAAGGAAGGAGGTTAGAGACTCAAGGCACCATGTGAGGCGGAGTGATTCGGCCAGGGGCCGCCGTGTTAGGCGCAACATTGGAGGGTGTACGGTTGCAGAGGTCAGCATTGAAGACAGATTGATTGGAGACAAAAGGGCAGCATATGAGACAAACAGATTCGGCCAGAGGGCTCGGTGTGAGACGGAGAGACCCAGACTTGGGCATGGGAGTGAAGAGGGCCCTCTCTTCTGAGGCGGCGTGCATAGAAAATTCGGTCGCGGAGTTTTAAGAGCGTCGCAGGAAGCCGACAAGAGAACCCGGGCAGCAACAATCAAACAAGTGAGTCTCTACCGCCTCCCATTCCCCAACCCTCAAAATTTATGCACTATAGCAGAATGAGCCGAGCTTTGGAGCGCCTTCCCGGTGGTAGGGGGAATGGATGAAGCTCTGGGGGACGGGCAGGGGTTGATAAGTGTGTGTGTATACGAACGGGGGTCACTGGTGCGATTTTAGCGAGTCTGAAAAATGTACTTGCTTAAGTGGGGGGTTCGTCGCCATGTTATTTTGTTTATTTTTTTGCGCCACGTTAGGCTCACAACAACCACATCAGCGGCGACGCCGAAGCCCGACTCGCACCGAGCGACGCGCCCCGCCGACCCCAGCGCCCCCGTCACACTCCCACGCTATTGAGGTGGCTTTTAAAGTGCTGTAATGAGTATGACGTGATTATAAACTATGGAAGGGGATGGTAAGGATGAGGAAAGGTAAGGATAAAGAGGATGAGATTCTCGGAGGAAAGCTCAGACTGTCTCTTTTGCGGCTCATGATTTTTAAGGCGGTGTATGGTTGCAATTCTCTCCATTTGAACTGGTTGTACATACAAATATAGGCATGTGGTTTTTACACATTGAATATATCTTGGCACATTGAAATAATCTTGTACATAATAATAATCTTATACACATTGAAATAATCTTGGCAGCGATTGAGTCTTTAAACCCAACGTCTTGCATTAACCCTCACCCCACGGGGGCATCGATGGCCCCCTAAGGTTTTTTGGGATAGCAGAAAAACGACGAGGCACAGCACCGCGGTTTGAGGGCTCTATCTCTGACCTCATCATTTTCTCACCATCCCTGAAATTTTCAACCCCGGTCACGCAAAGTCAGGTCACCAGTCAAGGTCAGTTTCAAAGTTCTTACACTTCATGACCACCCTTTCACGGATCCCAGGGGCCATGTTTTCCCTTTGACCTCTCTGAGGTCATCCAAGGTCACCAGGGGTCAAAAACAGTATTTTGACAATAACTTTTGACCTAATTAGGCTAGAGCGCTGAATCAATTATCATCGTGTATATCTTGTCACTAGCTTTCATTTAATATACGGCAAGGTTACTTGCTGACCTTTCATGACCTCAGGTCATATTAGGTCACGAGGTGACCTCTGGAAGTCAAATCACCGATGGAAGGTCATTATGTTTCAAATAGCGGGAAAATGTCTGCTGGAATTTTCCTATCAAATGTACTTTACCAGATTTCAATAGCTCTAACGGCATGATAGCTATGCCCAGTTTGCTTAAGCATTGCATATTTTAGTGGGACCTCTGGAGATCAAACCATTGACCTGAGCGCTTAAGCATGCAGAGTATTTATTGCCTGCATTCACACGAGCTTTCTAATGCATTTTGCAGATTTGCGCTGATCCCCAATTTTCGGAGATAGAGGGGGCCATCGATGGCCCCCGGTGGGGCGAAGGCTTGAGGCCGGCCCTCCGGTGGGGCGCGGCTTAAATCGTGATAACCTGTGTGGTGCTCGGATGGAGGAAAGCTGCAGAATATCACAATGAGGGGAAAAGGGATTTTATCTGCTCGGTTATTTACCATGACATCAAAGCCAAATAATGCGTTCTATATACAAACATTAAAAATTAAATGGCTTCATAGCTGTGTGTTAATAGTTTAGAGATTCAGGGTTATAAGCCTATCTATTTATGAGGTACCTACAATTGTGCAGTGTCAGAATGTTTTCATTCCACTAGGAGGTAGCAGTATGATTATTCTTCATTTCCGTTCTACGGCAGATATTTTCATCTACCGCCAGTAAAAAAATTTGGTGGTAGTTGATGCATGTATTATGAAGGCATATACTTACAATCCTTAATCAATAAAATTATTCTGCTGATTTGAAGGTAATTTATTGAACGTGTCTTGCAGATTTCACAATCAGTAAGTTTTGGTTTGGTAAGAAGCAATACACAGGTCCAAGAAAAAGGCCATGATGAGACTTGTAAGCCTGAAAATACTAAATGACAAAAACGGGACATGTTAACCCACACCCCGGTGGGCCTACGAGCCACCTTCGCCCTGGTGGGAGGTGTTTGAACAGCCCCCCTCGAACTCGGCTCCTATGCGGGATAGCAAAAAAAAACGCGAACGCTGGTGCATAACTCGTAAAAAAATTCATGAAGCAGCTTTATCAGTCACTTTTTGGCTCAGGTCAATATTGAGGTCATGACAGGTCAAAGACAGTGTGATTTTGAGCATAGTTTTGGGGCTCTAGCGTCTGACAGAGTTGAGCTGGAATCATATTTAGGCACCGTTCGCTTCCTCTCGTCTCGGCGAATCGAATGATGTATAATATGACCATATTAGGTCAAAACACAAAAATGACCTGACCTCAGGTCAGGCCAAGGTCACTTTTTTACCTAGCATAGTCAATATGCATATCTATCGACTCGCAATAGCAATCTGAACACAATGATATCAAAATAAAAACTTTATTATCATTTCATGCAAAGTTATTGACCTACGTCTGAAAACTGCTTAAATAGCCCCGGATGACCTCTCAGGGGTCACAAGTAAAAAAATTGCAACATGAACCTGGAAAGGGGTTCAGGGCACTACGATTTAGAGAATATGAAGGTTTTATCAGCAGTATCTACACAAATACAGCCCAATTTCTTTTTCCAATAGATTTATGTATTTCCAATGGAAAGGTCATGGTCCGTACTTGACCTTAGGTCATCGATATGAAAAATCCCGGAATATATGTCGTAGCACTCAGTGGGCGCATTATGCGGTATAAGTTTCAATACGATAGATTTATCCATTTCTTACTTATGCCACCTTAAACACTTTTTTAGGTGTGGTGACCTGACCTGAGATGACAAAACCTTAATTTTTTTAGAAAAGTTGCGGAATCGTTCAATGATAAGGTGTGCCAAGTACGGCGGCGCTTCACGCCGCCATTTTTTCAAGACGCTGGAAAAACCTGAGGGGGTTTTCAAACACCCCCACTGGGGCGAGGGTTAAGCAAGCGGGGGATTTTGGCCTCTCTTTGGGATTTTGGTCTCACTCTCCACCTTGCGTGAAAGCAATTTCAGGACCCTGTAGGATTCATACCACAAAAACCTATTTCTAGCCTTATTATGATCAATTCGAAAATATCATTATGTTTGAAACACCCTTTAGCTTGTCCCATATGGTGTAAGGTTGTTTCAGGGCTTTAATTTTCCTTTTTATTCCAAGGCGAGCACGGCTTCGCACCAGATAGGCAGTCCATGAAGCCTCCTAGCCGAGGTGGCGAGCACAGCTTCGCACCAGAGAGGCAGTCCATGAAGCCTCCCAGCCGAGGTGGCGAGCACAGCTTCGCACCAGAGAGGCAGTCCATGAAGCCTCCCAGCCGAGGTGGCAGCACAGCTTCGCACCAGAGAGGCAGTCCAGAAGCCTCCTAGCCGTGGTGGCGAGCACAGCTTCACCAGAGAGCAGTCCATGAAGCCTCCCAGCCGAGGTGGCGAGCAAGCTTCGCACCAGAGGCAGTCCATGAAGCCTCCCAGCCGAGGTGGCGAGCACAGCTCGCACCAGAGAGGCAGTCCATGAAGCCTCCCAGCCGAGGTGGCGAGCAAGCTTCGCACCAGAGAGGCAGTCCAGAAGCCTCCCAGCCGAGGTGGCGAGCACAGCTGCACCAGAGAGGCAGTCCATGAAGCCTCCTAGCCGAGGTGGCGAGCACAGCTTCGCACCAGAGAGGCAGTCCATGAAGCCTCCTAGCCGAGGTGGCGAGCACAGCTTCGCACCAGGTCATTTCAACCAACTTTAGAGGCGGACAAAGGTGTCATGCACAGAACGCCTTATAAGAAGTCCTTAGGTAAGTAAGTCATTTCAACCAAACCAGTCATCCAAGCATTGGCACATCATATATTTTAGCTCTGGAGAGCGGGTGGCGGCTAAATCTCCAGGGGGCCTCCCATATGAAAAATGAGCCCCTTTATAGTACTCGTGAAAGAAGAGGTGTGAACATCAACAAAAAACAAACGCCTTACGTGCAACCGGGGACAACTGCTCACGGCTTGAGCTTGGTGGTTCGAGGGCGTCAGGGTCTCCTTCAGTGGCGGACCCAGGACCTCACTGGAGGGTAGCTAGGGGGCTCAAGCCTCCCCTGCCATTGCCTCGAATCAGCCTCAGCCAATGTATTAACTGTAGACATTAGGGGGATGTGTTTGAGCCCCTAACCCCCCCCGATCTGCCACATTTTTTTAACCCGCAAGTCCCAAAAACGTTTTCTTTGCGACGAACGAACATTTGTCCATACCGTATTGCTGCTACTACTCCTGCTGCTAGACGTGCAGGCCTCGGCGAATTTGTAACATTTTTTAGGTGCGCGGGCACATTTTGGAAGCTATCCACGAAAATACCATGTTTTTACTTATGTTATGGTTAAAGGAACAACTTTGGAGGAGTATTTTCCTATTTCAGAAAAACGTTTCCAAGACTCTTTCCTACTCTTTCCATATTAAATACGGGCAGTGGAGAAGGGTCTGGCGTCAACGCGCAGTGGTGGGGGTCCTAAAGCCCCCCCCTGAGATCTCGGAAACCAAGAGAGTTAGAAAAATTACCGTTGTGGGGGGCAGCTGTGGGGGCAATGGTGGTCTATCTTATGGCGAAGTCTCATTGACCTAGGTCAATATCTTCAACGTCAAACAAGGTCGTAAAGGTCGACACTTGGCCGTGCTGGAGATCTATTGGGAAATGCCGTGGTTATGCAGAAATACCAACTGAGCTACCGCCGCCCCGGTAGCTCAGCTGGTAGAGCGTTAGGCTCCGGCCCGCTGCTCAGAAGCATGCAGTGGCAGGGCATGTTCAGCCTTGGGATCGGTTCCCTTGAGACGCTCCAGCGCTCAATTATTTGCCCGATGTAGGTCGGCTGGCAACTCATTGGTGAGAGGGTGACCTGAGCAAGGTGGCCGTCCCTGTCTTTGTGGGACGTTAAACTTTGGTTTCTAAATTAACCCTTCATTGTGGGAGCTACTCGTTCGGGTGGTGGGGTCGGGGTTTCCGTGACAAGTCTCTGGAGGACTTAACCCTATTTCCGGCAGGGGGCTAATATTGCCCCCCTTCAGGTTTTTCGAGAATTTCTCCGAAACGGCTTGCGATAGAACTTGAAACTTCCGACTTTTCCTAAAACTAGTACAGGCAGGTTTTCTGAAATTTTCAAGATTATATATTTACCAGGGGCGGAGCTATGGCAGGGTTTTGGGGAGTTTCTATCCACAAACCAAGTATTATCGTATGCGATGGGTTTTTGTAAAAGGAAGCCGTCTCGCTGATCCTGATACCAGTTATATGGTTTTATTATATCATTTTTATGTGAGATGATAATGCATTCACAATTGTCACTATTTGTATTCATCAGGGGCGGTTACAGCGTTCAAAATGGGAAATGTTACAAGAAGGACTAAACGTTAGTAAGTGAGAAGACTGCTTACAGCCGTGCCAGGGCGAATACAATTGGGTATATGAAAATTCAAAATAGTTATAACCCAATTCTAGATTACCAGAGGCGTGTCCAGTCACTACACATTTTCAAAATGTATATTCCCAGCCAGTATCACCGCCGTGACTCAATATCGTTGTATATTGAAAATGTGTTTCCAATCACCCCCACCCCCCACGACGAGTCCTTGATCCGCCTATGTCACCCCCTTTCCCAGAGCTGCCATGGAGGGTAAAATTATCAGAAATTAAATTTCAACTAGTCGAGGACTAATATACTCATGCATACCATTCGCATATTGTTGGTATGTATTTTACCCCACTGTTTTACCTACTGCATCCGCCCCTGATGAGTTTTTCACTTTTTCTCATTTATTTATGTGTCAAAGATGCCAAGCAGTATATGACGGCTTCTAATCCGCGTAACAAAAACTTTTAGGTTGTATATATTTCCCCTCATAGTCCTGGTCCTGGAACTGCCATTGAATTTCGAATTTTGCGTAACTCGAGTATATGAAAATTTTGGGTCAATTATTTGTAAATCTGAACTAGTTTTGTGAAAATCGTACAACAGAGACAAGGGTTATGGAAAATCTAAAAATATACACAAAAATTGTATATTTTTCACGACCTTCTCCTAAAAATAAAAATTTTGAAATTTTCTTTTTCAAAATAAAGTTTAGCAGCAGAGAATCTATGGCACTTTGAATTTTCAAAATCGGCCGGTTAGATTACGAGATCTTAGGGGCCGATATTGCCCCCTTGCCGGAAATAGGGTAGCCGGAGCCTGACGGAAATAGGGTTAAGTGAGACTCAGACTCCAGCAGCCTTACTGGGAACAGCTTGGACAAAATTTATCTCAAAATACAGAAAAAGAATCGGGGAATACACCAAAAGTGAACCAAGGTAATAGAAGAAAGGTAGGTACCACACAATAGGTACCACACAATGTTCTCTGAAATGTTGAGGTTAAGGCCATTCAAGGTCAATGACCAATGACGTAACAATACGGCATATTCCCGATAATGTACAATATAACTGGCACCATAGCTGCCTTTGCGTGGGAAAGGAGAATTCGACTTTTAAAAATATCTTTGAGCTTGACCTATGACCTTGGCTTTGACCTTGAGTAGACTTAACTATAAAGTCATAGCATAGCATACGTCATGCTGAAAAGTGTCATCTGACCGGAGTACTAGGGTCAATAACCCTGATCTGTGACCGTTGACCTTGAACCTCATGTGGGTTGACCTTGGCATATAACCTGACTATATGACGTTATAACATCACCACTCAGTCTACAGTGCAGTCGAACGGGTGCAACCGCGCTATTGGGAGGGTCTCAAAAGTAGGTCTGACTTTGAAAGCCTATAAGTCAAAATATTATCACCTGATTTTCACAAATGTCTTCACAAATCAACACACAAATTCTCTCGAATTCGAACATGTAGTTTTCCAGCGGCGAACGGTTCTCCAGTCACCACGGTAAAATAGGCAGAGGCACTTTAGGAGCCCTCCACTGCGCGTGTTCATTTACACTAAGTTAAATAAAAGTAGTATACGCAACTCGATTCAAATTTGTATTCCTTTGTTTCAAAGGAGTTTTATGGGTTTCATATCACTTTCGGACAAAAACAGTAATTTCAACTAACTTCGGGTCACCGTAGAAAAACTACGTAAAAAAGTGACTAACAGATTACGTGACTAACACCTTCACAAACTGAAAATCCTCACTGGCCAAAATACATTTTGGTCAATGGTGTTCACAACACAAAAATAATAACCTAACCCATATCATAACATCGGAATCACGGGCCATTGAAGAAGCATCCGAGGGCCTTTGAAAATTGACTGGGGCCATATCCCAGAAGGCAAATTTGCATCAATTTATTTGGTGCTTCCAATTGAATGAGTGCTCCTAAAACCTTAAGTAAACCAAGTTTGAAGGAAATAATAGTCCAAAGCGTATGCTTTTAATGTTCTGGTCGTATTATGGTGGCATACCCCACTTACAAAATGTTTATGTTTTGATATCAGCAAATACTACCAATACTTTTGCGATCTTTGTCCTTAAGAAGCAGGAAACAAACGTCATTTCTCACCCAAATTAATCCAAGGTTTGTTTAATGGCATATCTTTGATCGAAGTCCATTCATAAAGCAAAAATTGTTGAGCGTCATCCACAATAAAAGTGATACATCGATCCATATAGCTTTCTTTGCAATAACACATTAATATAAATGCAATTCATTATTGAAGCTTAATTAATTTCTTTCAAAAGTTAAATGTTTATCTGTCATCTCTCTTAAACTGTTCTTCGTCAATTACGAAAATAAGTTGAAGCGTTCCTGTGGTCCAGTCTCCGTTAGAGTCCTCTAGCTCGAAAGCCGCAGGCTCCCCAGGTACGGCCGACTTGTTGACTCTAAACGAGATGACCTCCCTCTTCAATTGACGGCGGTTGTGCATGGTTTGTTGCAGACCGCCACTAATTCACTGCAATTTAGTCGCGCAGCACGTGTAATCCAATAAACAGCCACACATATGGGCAGCACCAAGCATGAATGAAGCTGCAGTGGCCAGCTGTGTAGGTGGCGACGAGGGAGGGCAGCGCCAGCTGTGTAGGTGGCGGCCAGGGAGGGCAGCGCCAGCTGTGTAGGTGGCGGCGAGGGAGAACAGCACCAGCTGTGTAGGTGGCTGCGAAGAGGACAGCACCAGCTGTGTAGGTGGCGGCGAGGGAGGGCAGCGCCAGCTGTGTAGGTGGCGGCGAGGGAGGACAGCACCAGCTGTGTAGGTGGCTGCGAAGAGGACAGCACCAGCTGTGTAGGTGGCTGCTAGGGAGGGCAGCGCCAGCTGTGTAGGTGGCGGCGAAGGGAGGACAGCGCCAGCTGTGTAGGTGGGTGCGAGGGAGAGCAGCGCCAGCTGTGTAGGTGGCGGTGAGGGAGGACAGCACCAGCTGTGTAGGTGGCTGCGAGGGAGGGCAGCGCCAGCTGTGTAGGTGGCTGCGAGGGGAGGGCAGCGCCAGCTGTGTAGGTGGCGGCAAAGGAGGACAGCGCCAGCTGTGTAGGTGGCGGCGAGGGAGGACAGCGCCAGCTGTGTAGGTAGGTGCGAGGGAGAGCAGCGCCAGCTGTGTAGGTGGCGGCGAGGGAGGACAGCGCCAGCTGTGTAGGTGGCGGCGAAGGAGAACAGCTCTGCATACCCAGGCTCTTCCGACGCGGATGCGCAGCGGCGACTTTGAGGAGGCGTGCAGGCCGCTGTTATTGCGGGGAACATGTATTTAGACTGCAGAAACGAGTAGGACAGTAGCCGGTGAGCAGTGCGGTACAGTATACCCACAACTTGCCCGAGCGTTTCGCCAAGTCGCCCATCACGATTGCTTAGCTGGTCTAAATATTTTCGATGGAAAAGTAGATGGGCTAGCCAACGCCGTTTACCGTTTTTCGCTCCCTAGCGTGGTCCTCGAGACCTTACGGAGGGGGCGGGTATCCACCTCCCCCTGTCAAGGCGAAGGTGGCTCAGACCCCCGTCAATGTGCGTATTAAATGACTTTAAAGTGGTTTTATACGGTTCAACAGGCCTATCGCAAGGCTAAAGCACACTTTATTTTATGCTTTCCCTTTCAACCTGGCAGTAATTTACATGGTTTCAAATTTCGGTAACTCAACTCATTTTCAAAAATTCCCTCCCCTGTCGGTTTAATTTGTACGACGGTGTTAAGGGGCCATGGGCACCATCCGATGGTCTGGGTTTGTGGTCATCACATCACGCTTCATTCTAAATCATCATAACGTATATTCTAGCATCTCGTAAGCATTTATCAAGCAGCGCTGCTGCCCAGCACATTCATTAACTCGCCTCACGAGGGCGACTAACCTTCCACTCTTCGGACGTGAGACTTCGCGCCTGCGACGGCTATTGGATCTACTCACAGTTTCTGCAGGCTGGCGAGGCTGGCGAAGATCCCCGGGGGCAGGTGACGTATATGGTTGTTGTGGAGCCGCCTGAAACGGGCAAGGCAGGAGGTAGCTTCTTCACACCCAGAGCCGCCGTTCAGCCAAACACGCACGCCAGCTTAGGGGAGAAGCGCACCACAAAAAAACAGACAGTAAACGCAACCTACGGCTAGAGCCCCAAATGCCAGCCTCCCAGCACCGAACGAGAATCAGATAAATGACAATTAGTTGGAACTTCCGACGACTGCCAACAGCACGGCGAATCATTGGAACACCACGGCGAGCCATTGGAACACCACGGCGAGTCATTGAAACACCACGGCGAGTCATTGAAACACCAAAGCGAGTCATTGAAACACAACGGCGAGTCATTACAACACCATCGTGAGTCATTGAAACACTACAGCAAATTATTGGAACACCAAGGCGAATCACTGCTACACCACGGCGAGTCATTGGAACACCAAGGCGAGTCATTGGATTACCACGTCGAGTCATTGGATTACCACGTCGAGTCATTGAAACACCACGGTGAGTCATTAGAACACCACAGCGAGTCATTGGAACACCACGGTGAATCATTGGATTACCACGGCGAGTCATTGAAACACCAAGGCGAGTCATTAGAACACCAAGGCGAGTCATTAGAACACCACAGCGAGTCATAAGAACACCACAGCGAATCGTTGGAACACCACGGCAAGGCATTGGATTAGCACGTCGAGTCATTGTAACACCACGGCGAGTCATTAGAACACCACAAGGGCATTCCACGACAAATCGACAAGTCGATAACACCCTCATGTCGCAGATTTCGGTGTATTTTTTGTCAGGGGGCTATTGATGGAGCTGATCACGATCTTCGTATTCATTTTCCTCCCTGATTTACGGTTTGGAAATTATAGCCTCAGGCATTTTGACCATACCCACTTTCATGTGTTTTTTAACCCGCGCCCCACCGGGGGTCTGGCGCCACCTTCGCCCCACCGGGGGCCATCGATGGCCCCCCTCTAACTCCGAAAATATGGGGGTTAGCGCAAATCTTCAAAATGCATTAGAAAGCCTGCGTGAATTCAGTAAGAAATTACTTCTCATGTTTAAGCACTCAGGTCAATTGTTTAACCTCCAGAGGTCAAGAAAGGTCACGATAGGCTATTTTCACTCAAATATGCAATGCTTAAGAAAACTGGGCATAACTCCTATTCCATTAGAGCTATTGAGATCTGGTTAAGTACATTTGATAGGAAATTACCAGACCTTTTTCCACTATGTGGAACGTAAAGAACTCCCGCCAGTGGTTTGACCTCCAGAGGTCACCTCGTGACCTAATATGACCTGAGGTCACGGATGGTCAGAAAGTGACCTTGCCGTATATCAAATAAACGCCAGTGACGAGACAAACACGATGGTGTTTGTTTCAGCGCTCTAGCTTAATTAGGTCAAAAGTTATTGTCAAAATACTGTTTTCGACCCCTGGTGACCTTGGATGACCTTGGAAAAGTCAAAGGGCAAATACAACCCCTGGGATCCGTGAAAGGGTGTCCAAAAACGCTGTTCTGAGCAGTCTTAATATTTTCAAACATTTTTGTGGCTTTTTTTATCATGAGACAGCTTTTCCCCATGCTTTTCCAATGGGAGAGGTCGCCTCGTGACCTGACCTCAGGTCACGAAATCGAAAAATCCCGGATATACACGTTGTAGACCCTGGAAGGGTCATGAAGTGTAGCAGGTTTCAAATCGATCAACTAAGAAATGTAGCTCTTATAGAGCTTCAAACTTGAAGTGAGGTGACCTTGGTTGACCTCGTCTGGTGACCTGACCTTGGGTGACCCGGGGTAAAAATTTTTAGGGATGGTGGAGAAAATGATGAGGTAAGAGATAGAGCCCTTAACCGCGGTGCTGCGTTTCGTCGTTTTTCTGCTATCCCGAAAAAAACCTTAGGGGGGCCATCGATGGCCCCGGTGGGGCGAGAGTTAAAGACGAAATTTTACCTGTATGATTCTACAAATGCCATATAAACTTGATCTAGGTATCTTAAGGACGAATTAAACATTCTGGCTCATGAGAAATATAATTGAAAAAATTAAATTTTGAATATATTATACATTCTTCAACTTTTTGAACTCGATAAAAACTATTTTCCTATGAATTGTTTTAAACTTTTTGAGACTCATGTTACTCTTTATACTTCTCTCTATAAGATCCAGTAATAAAAAGAATGGAAACTTTAACACAAAGCGAGATCTGAGCTCCCAAACGTCCCGATCCCCACTTTTGTGAGGTTCGTGCGCCAGCGCGGCCCGCCGCCGCTGCAACTATCAAACGTCTCTGGTCACGAAAAAGGTGTCCATGGTGGAATTTGTCGGACATGAAAGTAAGGATGTATTTAAAACAATACATTGTTATCAATTTACCATTCCTTAACACTCGCACTGGTGATGCGTCCGACACTTACGCCCACTGGAAGGGGGACTGGTAGGCCCCCTGAGCTCTCGGAAACTAGGAGGCTCAGAAAAACTCCGGTTGAGGACTGGGTGGGAACTGTTGAAATCTATATTATGACTGATTTTAATTGACCTAAGTCAGTATCGTCAAGTTCAAACGAAGTCATAAAGGTCAAGTATTAGCCGTGATTGGTATTCATCCAGAAATGCCGTGATTAAGCTCAAAGAAGTCCAAAATGCACTGAAAACAGAGCAAGGTCATAGTGAGAACGTCCAAAGAAATGTTAACTTAATGTTTGGGGTTAAGGTCATTCAAGGTCATTGACCTATGACGTCACAATATGACATATTCCCTTTAATTACACCATAAATAGCACCATAGAAACTGTAGGACGGGAAATGAACATTGACCTTTACCCATGACATTTCAATTTGACCTGTGACCTTGACCTTTACATTAAGTTGTTATCTTAACTATGACGTCGTAGCATAATATATGTCATACTGGGTAACGTCATGCGACCAGAAGCACCGGACCAATGACTTTGAGAATGCTGGTATGGCCTTGAAATGTGACCTTGACCTTCATGAGGGGTGAACTTGACATATAATCTCGTTTTATATGGCGGTATAACGTTGCCAGTTGGTCTTTGATGCACGCGAACTGGTACAACCGTGCGATTACAGCGATCTCAAAATAAAGTGTTTAACTTTGAAAGCCTTTAATTCCAAAATTGGGGCCGATTTTCAAGGTTATTTGACCTATCGACGTGCCATTGAATATTCTCAAAAGTAGCGAAATAGTGTTTTTTGGCCACGAAGGGTTCTCCGGCCACCTAGAAAAAGTATGTGGGGGCCTCCGAGGCTCCCCTCCAGTGTGCTTTTTAACACGCGCCGGTATGAGGCCCCGGGCCACCTTTACTGGCAGGAGGGTTACCCATCCCTTTACGATCTCAGCAACCATGCTTGGAAGGGGACGCGGAAAGCAGTGTTCCATTGCTTGCCTCGATCTCTACCGAAAATGCTTCAACAAAAAGTAATCAAATTAGTTACTGAGCTCAGCAAACGCTTCGATAAGGCAGTCGCGAGAAAAAGAGCATTGAAGATTCACAAGTTCGTACCGGTTAATTCAAAGACCGTTATTGTCCATGAGGTCTCGAATGATGAGGGACAGAAGGTTCGAGTTTCAAATTGAATCTGTGAAGTTCAATGGCACCATGTGATGGAGTCCTTATTCCGATCCGGGGGCCAGATCTTAAATAAATCAGCATGTCTTAATCTTATATGTTCGAAAAGCAGTTGTCGGCGTGGACGCTATGTGGCTCTTTGTTTGTGATGTGTGCTTACTAATACAAATTGAACTGGGATACATGCAACTTTTTTAGGGTATGGGTATCAAAGGAAACTATCTAAAAAAACCTAAGATAAAAGTAATAATCGGCTTCTGACGCATAATCCTCCCACTACAATTTCCAGCAAATGCATCAGAGTTTTGGAATTGTTCGAATGTTGCGGTAATACGTTCAGTCTTTTTTCGGAACGGCTCATATTTTTATGTTAGCAATAGTAGCCTCCACACCACATCTAGTTCATTCACAATGTCACCGAAGCGCAGTCTTGCTCAGTTCTCCCCTCCCCGTTAACCCACTTCCAACCGGACGCGTCTATGCGGCGTGCCGACTGCAGGCTGAGTGGCCGGCGACGGTGTTGAGCTTGGTCTGCGGTGCTCGTTACTGATTTTGCTCTGTAGTCTCCATTCTTTTTATTGGCGTTTTATGTAGTTTAAGCAATGCTCTTTCACATGAAATTGTTTGGAAGTCAATAAAAAGATAGGAAATATGTATGTTTATCTTTGCAAAAGTTTGGAATTTTATTATATATATATATATATATATATTCGAATAGTTCGGCAATATGTTCTCTTTGAGGCAATGACAGTTAAATTGAATAGCACTCGCGCATAGATATTTTTCTGTGGAGTTTTCTATTTTTCTTACGTTGGTTTTAATGTCAGTCGTTAATTCGTTTAAAAGGTCACCAAAACTCATTAATTAGGACTAGTTTCCACTGTATTATCAACAGTCATCTTCAGCATTAAATATCTGCTCATAGTTTTCATTTCACATTTCGAAAACATTTTTAAATATCGCGAGAACGAGCATTATAACAGTACCACTTCCTTATTGGCTACCTTACCTATTATAAACGATGCATCTAGGCATTCCTATAAGAACATTGACATAGTTTGAGCATATAACACTTACATTTACTACATTTCAATACACGAATTACATAAATAATTGCATTTTACATTAGTTACATGTGGCATATATTCATTAACAATGAACATTGATCATCATCTCATCCCCCAAAGCGTAAGTGTTCGGTGTGTGTTTATCTGCATGTTGAGTGAGGGCTTTTGTTCGTGTATGTGTAGTGCTTCGAGGACTGCTAGTTTTCGTGTGTCATTGGTGGAAGCGATGATGTGTGTGTTCTGCACTAGTGTTTGCCTCGTGAGTTCAGTGTTGTGTGTAGTTTGCATGTGCTGCTTGATGGCTCCATCCTGCAGATGCATGGTGAGCCGTCGAGACAATGTCGTTGTAGTCACACCAATGTAGTGTTCAGCATGAGGTCTACAACCCTCATGTGGACATAAATTTATACACCACATTGGTGCGCTTCAACGGCACTGTCTCGACTGGCTTGTTAGTCATGACAAGGTTGCGTGTTTTCTGTGTTTGGTAGTATATGTGAAGTTGGAGTCTTTCTAGGTTTTTGCACTCTACGTTGCGCCTAATGATATCCTTAAGTATTCTCTCATCTGTTTTGTGTGCGCTGCTCATGTTGTTTCTGTAGTAGATGTGATGTGTCTGTGTGATGGTTGTCTCTGTTTTTCTGTTTTCGATAGTTGTCTGTTTATTTCTGTGTCTATGTCATGATTTGTGTAGCCGTTGGATACTAGAAGTTGTTTTGTGCGATTCAGCTCTTCATGCATCTTTTGGTAGGTAGAACAGTGTTTAAGGGCTCTTCTAATGAAGGCTTTAAGTACGCTACGCTTATACTGCTCAGGACATTCACTATCTGCATTCATTGTAATACCTTGGTTTGTGGGTTTTCTATACACACTGGTTAGAAATTTACTGTCTGTTGCTTCAATGAGAACATCTAGGAATGGTAGCATGTTGTCACGGCTGAGCTCAAAAGTGAACTTGAGCACCGATGCTTGTTCAAGTTTATTGATAAGGTGATTGAGCTGTTTTAAGTCTGTGATTTCTGTAAATATGTCGTCAACGTATCGAACATATGTTAGTGGGGCGGTTTCCGTTTTGCGGGAAACGGAAACCGCCCCACAACCATATGTTCGATACGTTGACATATTTACAAAATCACAGACTTAAAACAGCTCAATCACCTTATCAATAAACTGAACAAGCATCGGTGCTCAAGTCCACTTTTGAGCTCAGCCATGAACATGCTACCATTCCTAGATGTTCTCATGAAGCGAACAGTAATTTCTAACCAGTGTTATAGAAAACCCACAAACCAAGGTATTACAATGAATGCAGATGTGAATGTCCTGAGCAAGCATGGCGTACTTAAAGCCTTCATTAGAAGAGCCCTTAAACACTGTTCTACCTACCAAAAGATGCATGAAGCTGAATTACACAAAACACTCTAGTATCAACGGCTACAAATCATGACATAGACACAGAAATAAACAGACAACTATCGAAAACAGAAAAACAGAGACAACCATCACACAGACATCACATCTACTACAGAAACAACATGAGCAGCGCACAAAACAGATGAGAAATAAAGGATATCATGGCGCAACGTAAGTGCAAAACCTAGAAGACTCACTTCACATATACTACCAAACACAGAAACACGCAACCTTGTCATGACTAACAAACCAGTCGAGACAGTGCCGTTGAAGCGCACCAATGTGGTGTATAAATTCTTATGTCCACATGAGGGTTGTAGACCTCATGCTGAACACTACATTGGTGTGACTACAACGACATTGTCTCGACGGCTCACCATGCATCTGCAGGATGGAGCCATCAAGCAGCATATGCAAACTACACACAACATGAACTCACGAGGCAAACACTAGTGCAGAACACACACATCATCGCTTCCACAATGACACACGAAAACTAGCGTCCTCGACACACACACACGAACAAAAGCCCTCACTCAACATGCAGAACACACACCAACACTACGCTTTGGGGGGATGAATGATGATCAATGTTCATTGTTAATGAATATATGCCACATGTAACTAATGTAAAATGTAATTATTGTAATTCGTTATTGAAATAAGTAGTAAATGTAAGTGTTATATGCTCAAACTATGTCAATGTTCTTATAGAATGCCTAGATGCATCGTTATAAGGTAGCCAATAAGGAAGTATTACTGTTATAATGCTCATTCTCGCGATATTTAAAATGTTTTCGAAATGTGAAATGAAACTATGAGCAGATATTTAATGCTGAAGATGACTGTTGATATACAGTGAAACTAGTCTAATTAATGAGTTTTGTGACCTTAAACGAATTAACGACTGACATTAAAACCAATGTAGAAAAATGAAAAACTCCACAGAAAAATATCTAAGTGCGCAGTCTATTCATAACTGTCATTACCTCAAAGAAAATATATATATATATATATATATATATATATATATATATGTATTCGTGCCAATTAATATAATTAAACTTACATATTTGTAATGTTCAGATTTTTGTTATTATTTTCATGTAACCTCTTGAAGGAATATCTTTAATTTCAATGGCTAAAAACGCTAATCAATGGCTATTATTCATAGAGTTTCAATATAAACATACAGCGATTGCAATTCCTGTGAACACCGGTCATTGTACAAAATGCCCCCGGGTGGGCAGTTTGTAAAATGACCGGAGAGGCGGGCACTATGCAAAATGCCCGGGTAGTTTGCAGACTGACGAAATGGCCGGACAGTTTGCAAACTACCCAGCTCTCTGGTCAGTTTCCAGAATGCCCGGGCAGTTATTGGCCGTAACATATGCACTACGCTTTAACCCTCGCCCCACCGGGGGCCATCGATGGCCCCCCTAAGGTTTTTCCGGGATAGCAGAAAAACGATGAGGCGCAGCACCGCGGTTGAGGACTCTTCCTCTCACTGCATCATTTTCCCACCATCCCCGAATTTTCTTACCCCGGGTGACCCAAGGTCAGGTTGCCAGACGAGGTCAACCAAGGTCATCTCACTTCAACTTTAGAACTCCGTAAGAGCTACATTTCAAAGTCGATCGATTTGAAACTTCCTACACTTCATGACCCGTCCAGGGTCTACAAGGTGTATATCCGGGATTTTTTGATTTCGTGCCCTGAGGTCAGGTCACGAGATGACCTCTCCCAATGGAAAAGCATGGGGAAAAGCTGTCTTATGATCTAAAAGTCACAAAGACGATTGAAAATGCTCAGCTTGAACAGAAAAGCGTTCTTGGACACCATTTCACGGATTCCAGGGACGATATTTTCCCTTTGACCTCTCCAAGGTCATCCAAGGTCACCAGGGGTCAAAAACAGTATTTTGAGAATAACTTTTGACCTAATTAAGCTAGAGCGCTGAAACAAACACCATCGTGTTTGTATTGTCACTGGCTCTCATTTTATATACGGCAAGGTCACTTTCTGACCTTTCGTGACCTCAGGTCATATTAGGTCACGAGGTGACCTCTGGAGGTCAAACCACAGGCGGGAGGTCTTAACGTTTGACATAACGGAAAAAGGAATGACAATTTCCTATCAAATGTACTTTACCAGACCTCAATAGCTCTAATGGCATAAGATGTATGCCCAGTTTGCTTAAGCATTGCATATTTGAGTGAAAATAGCCGATCTTGACCTAATTTGACCTCTGGAGGTCAAACCATTGACCCGAGCACTAAAACATGTGAAGTAATTCCTAACTAAATTCACGCGAGCTTTCTAGTGCACTTTGCAGATTTGCGCTAACGCCCATATTTTCGGAGTTAGAGGGGGCCATCGATGGCCCCCGGTGGGGCGAAGGTGGCGGCGGACCCCCGGTGGGGCGCGGGTTAAGATAACGCAGCGAACTGGCTACAAAACGTTCAATTCAGAATCAAGCGTATATTTTCCCACAAAACGATATCCTATGCATCAGATGAGCTTTTGATGATCCATTTTGTGACCATTGCGGCAAAATCGAATCCATCAAACACTTTTTTCCTGGAATGCGATTGCGTTCGTAACTTTTGGAACATTTTTGTGTCAAGGATGAAACAAAAGCTAGATCCCCGGTGGCGATTTGATATGAAGGAAAAAATGTCATTTTCGGCTCCACAGCAGCAATTTTTGATTTTATAGTACTAAACGAAGCACAGTCTATCAAAACTCAACGCCTCCGGAATGGATTAATTGGCAAAGACTTCCTCCCTAGCTTAACGAAAATGTGCAAAATTGAATCATCTACTGCACATAAAAAACGACGAACCGACCAGTGCAAATCTATATGGCATCCTCTGTTGACGAAAATGTCCGACTGTCATTATAAGCATTACAAACGGTAGTTCACCACATCGGCAAACGAAGCGCAGGAGACAGCCACGATGAAACACGTAACACCCTACTGTGGTTGATATAGTGGGGCGCGGGGACGGCGGCAGGGAAGGTGGTGGTTTGAATGGCTGGATTTAGGACATGATATTCTTGAGAGCGAAAGCAGTGAAGATAAAAACATATAAAAGTAACAGTGTTTATGAATGTTAAAATATTGTTTGTTGTGACCCGCTGCTTGCAAAAAAACCCAACATTGTTCCGAAATATGGAAACGCTCAGGGCCAGTTTTTTTAACAAAACTCAACTGGCCAACAGAAAATAAAATAGAATGTCCCTTGTACAGTTGGTCGGCACTATTTGTCAAATTTTAAGGAGCTTTATTTGAATTCCTGAAATTCAAGATCCATCCTTTCATTTATGACTGATTTTCTTAACTTTGTATGCCGTGTTTTGCCATCATGCATCGTATCCTAGGTGTAACAGTGTTGGCAATTTGAGTTCTGGTTGGTGGCAGATTTGACCTTTTTCCTCCCCTGCGGTAATGTGACAGTGAGCAGCACGGAGTGGAGCGGTAATGTGACAGTAAGTAGCACGGAGTGGGGCGGTAATGTGACAGTGAGCAGCACGGAGTGGGGCGGTAATGTGACAGTGAGTAGCACGGAGTGGGGCAGTAATGTGACAGTGAGCAGCACGGAGTGGGGCGGTCATGTGACAGTGAGCAGCACGGAGTGGGGCGGTCATGTGACAGTGATCAGCACGGAGTGGGGCAGTAATGTGACAGTGATCAGCATGGAGTGGGGCGGTCATGTGACAGTGAGCAGCACGGAGTGGAGCGGTAATGTGACAGTGAGCAGCACGGAGTGGGGCGGTCATGTGACAGTGATCAGCACGGCGTGGGGCAGTAATGTGACAGTAAGCAGCACGGAGTGGAGCGGTCATGTGACAGTGAGCAGCACGGAGTGGGGCGGTAATGTGACAGTGATCAGCACGGAGTGGGGCGGTCATGTGACAGTGAGAAGCACGGAGTGGGGCGGTCATGTGACAGTGAGCAGCACGGAGTGGGGCGGTAATGTGACAGTGAGCAGCACGGAGTGGGGCGGTCATGTGACAGTGATCAGCACGGAGTGGGGCGGTCATGTGACAGTGAGCAGCACGGAGTGGAGCGGTAATGTACAGTGAGCAGCACGGAGTGGGGCGGTAATGTACAGTGAGCAGCAGGAGTGGGGCGGTAATGTGACAGTGAGCAGCACGGCGTGGGGCGGTAATGTGACAGTGAGCAGCACGGAGTGGGGTGGTAATGTGACAGTGAGCAGCACGGAGTGGGGCAGCAATGTGACAGTGAGTAGCAGCTCGTCGGGTCGTCTCTCTCCCTGGCGACCAGTGAAGCCGCAACAGTAAACACCGCCGTCACCTCACCGCGCTGCCAGACCGGGCACCATGCAGGCGCGCCTCAACAGCCGCACCTGACCAGTGGCAGGCACGGACGAATGAGGCGCGTGATTGGTGCACCAGGCTTGTGTTGGAGGCAGTCCGTGATACTCAGTGAGGCGTGTGTGGTGACTGGGAGGGATGCCAGTCCAGTCCGTGATACTCAGGCGTGTGTGGTGACTGGGAGGCATGCCAGTCCAGTCCGTGATACTCAGTGAGGCGTGTGCGGTGACTGGGAGGCATGCCAGTCCAGTCCGTGATACTCAGTGAGGCGTGTGTGGTGACTGGGAGGCATGCCAGTCCAGTCCGTGATACTCAGTGAGGCGTGTGCGGTGACTGGGAGGCATGCCAGTCCAGTCCGTGATACTCAGTGAGGCGTGTGTGGTGACTGGGAGGCATGCCAGTCCAGTCCGTGATACTCAGTGAGGCGTGTGCGGTGACTGGGAGGCATGCCAGTCCAGTCCGTGATACTCAGTGAGGCGTGTGTGGTGACTGGGAGGCATGCCAGTCCAGTCCGTGATACTCAGTGAGGCGTGTGTGGTGACTGGGAGGCATGCCAGTCCAGTCCGTGATACTCAGTGAGGCGTGTGCGGTGACTGGGAGGCATGCCAGTCCAGTCCGTGATACTCAGTGAGGCGTGTGCGGTGACTGGGAGGCATGCCAGTCCAGTCCGTGATACTCAGTGAGGCGTGTGTGGTGACTGGGAGGCATGCCAGTCCAGTCCGTGATACTCAGTGAGGCGTGTGCGGTGACTGGGAGGCATGCCAGTCCAGTCCGTGATACTCAGTGAGGCGTGTGTGGTGACTGGGAGGATGCCAGTCCAGTCCGTGATACTCAGTGAGGCGTGTGCGGTGACTGGGGGCATGCCAGTCCAGTCCGTGATACTCAGTGAGGCTGTGGTGACTGGGAGGCATGCCCAGTCCGTGATACTCAGTGAGGCGTGTGTGGTGACTGGGAGGCATGCCAGTCCAGTCCGTGATACTCAGTGAGGCGTGTGTGGTGACTGGGAGGCATGCCAGTCCAGTCCGTGATACTCAGTGAGGCGTGTGTGGTGACTGGGAGGCATGCCAGTCCAGTCCGTGATACTCAGTGAGGCGTGTGCGGTGACTGGGAGGCATGCCAGTCCAGTCCGTGATACTCAGTGAGGCGTGTGCGGTGACTGGGAGGCATGCCAGTCCAGTCCGTGATACTCAGTGAGGCGTGTGTGGTGACTGGGAGGCATGCCAGTCCAGTCCGTGATACTCAGTGAGGCGTGTGCGGTGACTGGGAGGCATGCCAGTCCAGTCCGTGATACTCAGTGAGGCGTGTGTGGTGACTGGGAGGCATGCCAGTCCAGTCCGTGATACTCAGTGAGGCGTGTGCGGTGACTGGGAGGCATGCCAGTCCAGTCCGTGATACTCAGTGAGGCGTGTGCGGTGACTGGGAGGCATGCCAGTCCAGTCCGTGATACTCAGTGAGGCGTGTGCGGTGACTGGGAGGCATGCCAGTCCAGTCCGTGATACTCAGTGAGGCGTGTGTGGTGACTGGGAGGCATGCCAGTCCAGTCCGTGATACTCAGTGAGGCGTGTGTGGTGACTGGGAGGCATGCCAGTCCAGTCCGTGATACTCAGTGAGGCGTGTGCGGTGACTGGGAGGCATGCCAGTCCAGTCCGTGATACTCAGTGAGGCGTGTGTGGTGACTGGGAGGCATGCCAGTCCAGTCCGTGATACTCAGTGAGGCGTGTGCGGTGACTGGGAGGCATGCCAGTCCAGTCCGTGATACTCAGTGAGGCGTGTGCGGTGACTGGGAGGCATGCCAGTCCAGTCCGTGATACTCAGTGAGGCGTGTGTGGTGACTGGGAGGCATGCCAGTCCAGTCCGTGATACTCAGTGAGGCGTGTGTGGTGACTGGGAGGCATGCCAGTCCAGTCCGTGATACTCAGTGAGGCGTGTGCGGTGACTGGGAGGCATGCCAGTCCAGTCCGTGATACTCAGTGAGGCGTGTGCGGTGACTGGGAGGCATGCCAGTCCAGTCCGTGATACTCAGTGAGGCGTGTGCGGTGACTGGGAGGCATGCCAGTCCAGTCCGTGATACTCAGTGAGGCGTGTGTGGTGACTGGGAGGCATGCCAGTCCAGTCCGTGATACTCAGTGAGGCGTGTGTGGTGACTGGGAGGCATGCCAGTCCAGTCCGTGATACTCAGTGAGGCGTGTGTGGTGACTGGGAGGCATGCCAGTCCAGTCCGTGATACTCAGTGAGGCGTGTGCGGTGACTGGGAGGCATGCCAGTCCAGTCCGTGATACTCAGTGAGGCGTGTGTGGTGACTGGGAGGCATGCCAGTCCAGTCCGTGATACTCAGTGAGGCGTGTGCGGTGACTGGGAGGCATGCCAGTCCAGTCCGTGATACTCAGTGAGGCGTGTGCGGTGACTGGGAGGCATGCCAGTCCAGTCCGTGATACTCAGTGAGGCGTGTGTGGTGACTGGGAGGAATGCCAGTCCAGTCCGTGATACTCAGTGAGGCGTGTGTGGTGACTGGGAGGCATGCCAGTCCAGTCCGTGATACTCAGTGAGGCGTGTGTGGTGACTGGGAGGCATGCCAGTCCAGTCCGTGATACTCAGTGAGGCGTGTGTGGTGACTGGGAGGCATGCCAGTCCAGTCCGTGATACTCAGTGAGGCGTGTGTGGTGACTGGGAGGCATGCCAGTCCAGTCCGTGATACTTAGTGAGGCGTGTGCGGTGACTGGGAGGCATGCCAGTCCAGTCCGTGATACTCAGGCGTGCGGACTGGAAGGCATGCCAGTCCAGTCCGTGATACTCAGTGAGGCGTGTGCGGTGACTGGGAATGCCAGTCCAGTCCGTGATACTCAGTGAGGCGTGTGTGGTGACTGGGAGGAATGCCAGTCCAGTCCGTGATACTCAGTGAGGCGTGTGTGGTGACTGGGAGGAATGCCAGTCCAGTCCGTGATACTCAGTGAGGCGTGTGTGGTGACTGGGAGGAATGCCAGTCCAGTCCGTGATACTCAGTGAGGCGTGTGTGGTGACTGGGAGGAATGCCAGTCCAGTCCGTGATACTCAGTGAGGCGTGTGCGGTGACTGGGAGGCATGCCAGTCCAGTCCGTGATACTCAGTGAGGCGTGTGCGGTGACTGGGAGGAATGCCAGTCCAGTCCGTGATACTCAGTGAGGCGTGTGTGGTGACTGGGAGGAATGCCAGTCCAGTCCGTGATACTCAGTGAGGCGTGTGTGGTGACTGGGAGGAATGCCAGTCCAGTCCGTGATACTCAGTGAGGCGTGTGTGGTGACTGGGAGGAATGCCAGTCCAGTCCGTGATACTCAGTGAGGCGTGTGCGGTGACTGGGAGGCATGCCAGTCCAGTCCGTGATACTCAGTGAGGCGTGTGTGGTGACTGGGAGGCATGCCAGTCCAGTCCGTGATACTCAGTGAGGCGTGTGCGGTGACTGGGAGGCATGCCAGTCCAGTCCGTGATACTCAGTGAGGCGTGTGTGTGACTAGGAGGAATGCCAGTCCAGTCCGTGATACTCAGTGAGGCGTGTGTGGTGACTGGGAGGAATGCCAGTCCAGTCCGTGATACTCAGTGAGGCGTGTGTGGTGACTGGGAGGAATGCCAGTCCAGTCCGTGATACTCAGTGAGGCGTGTGTGGTGACTGGGAGGAATGCCAGTCCAGTCCGTGATACTCAGTGAGGCGTGTGCGGTGACTGGGAGGCATGCCAGTCCAGTCCGTGATACTCAGTGAGGCGTGTGCGGTGACTGGGAGGAATGCCAGTCCAGTCCGTGATACTCAGTGAGGCGTGTGTGGTGACTGGGAGGAATGCCAGTCCAGTCCGTGATACTCAGTGAGGCGTGTGTGGTGACTGGGAGGAATGCCAGTCCAGTCCGTGATACTCAGTGAGGCGTGTGTGGTGACTGGGAGGAATGCCAGTCCAGTCCGTGATACTCAGTGAGGCGTGTGCGGTGACTGGGAGGCATGCCAGTCCAGTCCGTGATACTCAGTGAGGCGTGTGTGGTGACTGGGAGGCATGCCAGTCCAGTCCGTGATACTCAGTGAGGCGTGTGCGGTGACTGGGAGGCATGCCAGTCCAGGAACGGATCTAAGTCCAACGGTTGGGGGGGCAACCTAGAAAACTAAAAAAACGGTGCTCGACATCAGTCGAAGTCGATAAAATTTACCGCTCTGCAGGGCATTGCGGGATTCCCCCTTCCTTCCCTGAGATATTCAGCAACACACGCAAGTATCGCTTAGCCTGCACTGCCATGAGTAATTTGCGGACTGGGAGGTTTGCGGACTGGACTGGCATTCCTCCCAGTCACCACACACCCTCACTGAGTATCACGGACTGACTGGCATGCCTCCCAGTCACCGCACACCCTCACTGAGTATCACGGACTGACTGGCAGCCTCCCAGTCACCGCACCCCACTGGTATCACGACTGGACTGGCAGCCTCCCAGCACCACACACGCCTCACTGAGTATCACGGCGACTGGCATGCCTCCCAGTCCCACACACGCCTCACTGATATCACGGACTACTGCATGCCTCCCAGTCACCACACGCCTCACTGATATCACGGACTGGACTGGCATGCCTCCCAGTCACCACACACGCCTCACTGACATCACGGACTGGACTGGCATTCCTCCCAGTCACCACACACCCTCACTGAGTATCACGGACTGGACTGGCATGCCTCCCAGTCACCGCCACACCTCACTGAGTATCACGACTGACTGGCATGCCAGGAACGGATCTAAGTCCAACGGTTGGGGGGCAACCTAGAAAACTAAAAAAACGGTGCTCGACATCAGTCGAAGTCGATAAAATTTACCGCTCTGCAGGGCATGGCGGGATTCCCCCTTCCTTCCCTGAGATATTCAGCAACACACGCAAGTATCGCTTAGCCTGCGACTGCCATGAGTAATTTGCGGTCTAGTATTTTTGCATAACAAATCTGGCGCCTCGAGTACGGTTAATAATGCTCCGTCCGAAAGGATCTACAACAATCTATAACTGAAAACATGGAGTTCTGGAAATTTCCAGAACGGTTCTGTAAAAGTACATAATGTTAAAAACTTTTAATATAGCGGTGCTATTTAAATTCAAAAGTGATGTCCCTGTCATGACAGTCAGCTTCTGTTTTGGGTACCATGCACCTCTCGTTAACTTGATGCTAAGGTACGAACAGTTCGAGAAAAAAATATTGTGCACTATAAGCATTCAACTTTGAGACATTTGGTACGCGGGCGTGTGCGGGGACTGGGAGGCACGCCAGTCCAGAGACGGATCTAAGTCCAACGGTTGGGGGGGGCAACCTCGAAAAAAACGGTGCTCGACATCAGTCAAAGTCGATAAAATTTACCGCTCTGGAGGGCATGGTGGGATTCCCCCACCCCTCTCATGAGATATTCAGCAACATCACGGCGGTTCAGTGCTGAAAGGCATGGGGAAGACATGGCGTGACGACTGACTCGTGTGAAATACAGCTGAGAAATGAGCGCGCCTACTGGCATGTTGGTGAAACACCCTGTCAATGAAGCTGGAATATAATTGAGGCATCAGACAAGAGCAACTGCCTAGAAAACCAGCACAAATCACCAGCCACCGACCCCGAGGACATGCATTTCCATCAGGAACGGTCGGGTCCAAGCGACGGGGTATGATTTCTCCACCAAACAGGGCACAACTTCCACGAGCAGAGCAGGTGGAGAACGGCACTCACAGTTTCTCCAGCCGGACAAGGTCGCTGAACGACTCCGTCTCTATCAGGTGGATGTCGTTGTGTGCCAGGCTCCTGAAACCACGAACAGATGATCGATCAGATACGTGCGTCCAGTACACTCAGACGCGCGCGTCCATCACACTCAGACACGTGCGTCCAGCATACTCAACGCGCGTCCAGCACACTCAGACACGCGCGTCCATCACACTCAGACACGTGCGTCCAGCATACTAAGACGCGTGCGTCCAGTACACTCAGACGCGTGCGTCCAGCATACTCGGACGCGTGCATCCAGCATACTGACGCGTGCGTCAGCACACTCAGACGCGTGCGTCCAGTACACTCAGACGCGAGCGTCCAGCACACTCAGACGCGTGCGTCCAGCATACTCGGACGCGTGCATCCAGCATACTGACGCGTGCGTCCAGCACACTCAGACGCGTGCGTCCAGTACACTCAGACGCGTGCGTCCAGTACACTCAGACGCGTGCGTTCAGTACACTCAGACGAGTGCGTCCAGTACACTCAGACGCGTGCGTCCAGCACACTCAGACGCGTGCGTCCAGTACACCGCGTGCGTCCAGCACACTCAGACGCGTGCGTCCAGTACACTCAGACGCGTGCGTCCAGCATACTCGACGCGCATCCAGCATACTACGCGTGCGTCCAGCACACTCAGACGCGTGCGTCCAGTACACCAGACGCGTGCGTCCAGCATACTCGGACGCGTGCATCCAGCATACTCAGACGCGTGCGTCCAGCATACTCGGACGCGTGCATCCAGCATACTCAGACGCGTGCGTCCAGCACACTCAGACGCGTGCGTCCAGCATACTCGGACGCGTGCATCCAGCATACTCAGACGCGTGCGTCCAGCACACTCAGACGCGTGCGTCCAGCACACTCAGACGCGTGCGTCCAGCACACTCAGACGCGTGCGTCCAGTACACTCAGACGCGTGCGTCCAGCATACTCGGACGCGTGCATCCAGCATACTGACGCGTGCGTCCAGCACACTCAGACGCGTGCGTCCAGTACACTCAGACGCGTGCGTCCAGTACACTCAGACGCGTGCGTTCACTACATGGGCTTTTGCGGAGAGTCTGTACGGCACACCTCAGTACCTCTGTGAGCCAACCGCAGCCTCTCGTTTTTTGTTGGAAACGCGTGCACTGTGGCGTATTCCAAAGTTGAACCACTGTTTCAAAATGGCTTTTAATATACCTAGATTCCGTGCTCTACTCTAATTTTAGTCATCTGAAAAAATTATTGGAATCAATCACCGGCAATTTAGATTATTTTTAGCCGCTGCAAATCGCACTACCGTTTTTGCCCCATTTAATGATGTATGAACCATTGACGAGGAGCCTATTTCCAGTGACTGCGGAACGTCCGAATTTAAGAAGGGCACCGTGGTCTTTTTCGACCAATATCTTTATTTCATTTTTACATAATAGCAGGGAAACAGATACAGAAGTGAACAGCAAGATAGAAAGCACACATTTCAAAAGTACATGGTACGGATTACATAGGGTCATATCGCAGTTGAACGTGTAAAAACCGATCTCGCCCGACCTCAGCCGCACTCAAAATCGCACACCCATGCTCGCCGAAAACTGCTCAGAAATGCCACTCAGGGGGACGCCCAGATCAAGTGCACACTGCCAGTGCCGAAAGCGCCGAGCGGACCAAGTTCAGGATTCAACAGGGCCAAAATGGGTGCAATAAAGCTGCTATAAGCCAAAATGGTCACCATTTCGCTTGGAGAGCGGGAACGCGACCAGCGGTACCGGGGGTGTCTCATCACCTCGCCGACATCCGCGCTCTCCCGTCACCCCGTACCCAGCGGGTTGTTTTCAACCCATTTCATTCCAGTCAACGTCATAGGGTTAATATTTATTATTTAAGGAAGAGGGGGCACCGTGCCGCGGTGCCCCCCCCCAGTTCCGCTGCCAGTGCCTGTTTCGGGCCACAATCATTGTTATGGCCGGCGGTTATTGCGTGAGCACAGTGGGCCAATTTGACTCTGCTTGGCGTTTTGGTATCTCGTTATAAGGCAAGAATACTTTATATAAGATTGGCCCATTAAATGAATCTCGTAACCAAGTTGACGTCAAACGTCACATGGTAGCAATACGGCCGCAGAGCTAACTTCAGGCGAACATATTTTTTTATTAATTTGAAATATATCCTCTTAAGAGGATCAATTCTGGACACAAAATTAAAGCTAAGACTACGATAAAGCAAAGTTTGAATCCATGTGATGCCTCCTATTCCTGTGAAGGGCCTTCCTGTGAAAGGCCTTTGAACTTGATCAATGTTAACATGGGACCCTATGGGTGAAGGTAAACTGTATCGCCAGTGTGACGTCACGGTATAGGAAGCTGCGGTTGGGTGAGTGTGGCCCTGACCGCAGGCGAGGTCGGTTGTGCCGAGCTGCGCTCCGCAGGCCACTGGATTTTTCCGCTGCCACCTCGGCTGAGCGTTATGAGGCTGTGAAAGGGTCGGCACTAGAAACTGGAGAAAATCCGTGACGTAGGTGTGAGGTCATCACCTGGTATGATGTCACACAAGCGAGGAAGAAAAAGTTTTGCTGGGTGCAGGGTCACAGCACAGGAGGCCTGCAACAGCCACAGCATAGAAGACCTGCAACAGCCACAGCACAGCAGAACTGTAACAGTCACAGAACAGGAGGCCTGCAACAGCCACAGCACAGGAGACCTGCAACAACCACAGCACAGGAGACCTGCAACAACCACAGCACAGGGGGACCTACAACAGCCACAGCACAGGAGACCTGCAACAACCACAGCACAGGAGGCCTGCAACAGCCACAGCACAGGAGACCTGCAACATCCACAGCACAGGAGACCTGCAACAGCCACAGCACAGGAGACCTGCAACAGCCACAGCACAGGAGGCCTGCAATAACCACAGCACAGGAGACCTGCAACAACCACAGCACAGGAGACCTGCAACAGCCACAGCACAGGAGACCTGCAACAGCCACAGCACAGGAGGCCTGCAACAGCCACAGCATAGAAGACCTGCAACAGCCACAGCACAGGAGGCCTGCGGCAAACAGCCACAGCACAAGGGACCTGCAACAGCCACAGCATAGAAGACCTACGGCGAACAGCCACAGCACAGGAGACCTGCAACAACCACAGCACAGGAGGCCTGCAACAGCCACAGCACAGGAGGCCTGCAACAGCCACAGCACAGGAGACCTGCAACAACCACAGCACAGGGGACCTGCAACAGCCACAGTATAGAAGACCTGCAACAGCCACAGCACAGCAGAACTGCAACAGTTACAGCACAAGAGGCCTGCAACAGCCACAGCACAGGAGACTTGCAACAACCACAGCGCAGGGGACCTGCAACAGCCACAGCACAGGAGGCCTGCAACAGCCACAGCACAGGAGACCTGCAACAGCCACAGCACAGGAGGCCTGCAACAGCCACAGCACAGGAGACCTGCAACAGCCACAGCACAGGAGGCCTGCAACAGCCACAGCATAGAAGACTTACGGCGAACAGCCACAGCACAGGAGTCTCGTTATGTTGATGGGCCCGGTCTGTGAGTGTCGGAGGAGGCGTTTTTGCTTACGTGCCTGTCAGATGGATCAGAAATGAGATGCCACAGATGTCTTGAGCCACGTAGCTGATCGCCGTTGAACGGCGCTGGAGAGTTTTTGTTGTTCCGGCCCATTAAAATCAATGTCCATTAGACTGATCCTACCGGCTGGGACGACCAGCCACACACTCGTGTCGCGACCTCTTCCGAGGACGCTGCCAGAGTCCTGCTCTCATATGCCCAAAATGTGATTCTTTAAATTAAACTCTTCAGTGAAGGGAGTGCTCTCTAGGTAACAAAGTAAGAGGAATACTTGACTGATGGCTTGATAGGGGTGCGTTGTTAGCTTGTGCACGACTTTTTGGCGCTGACTGAAGCCATCAGCTGGGCTCCAACACGAAATCCCACGCTGCCGAGGTTCAAACAGCTACAGCAGCAGCTGGGCTCCAACACGAAATCCCACGCTGCCGAGGTTCAAACAGCTACAGCAGCAGCTGGGCTCCAACACGAAATCCCACGCTGCCGAGGTTCAAACAGCTACAGCAGCAGCTGGGCTCCAACACGAAATCCCACGCTGCCGAGGTTCAAACAGCTACAACAGCAGCTGGGCTCCAACACGAAATCCCACGCTGCCGAGGTTCAAACAGCTACAGCAGCAGCTGGGCTCCAACACGAAATCCCACGCTGCCGAGGTTTAAACAGCTACAGCAGCAGCTGGGCTCCAACACGAAATCCCACGCTGCCGAGGTTCAAACAGCTACAGCAGCAGCTGGGCTCCAACACGAAATCCCACGCTGCCGAGGTTCAAACAGCTACAGCAGCAGCTGGGCTCCAACACGAAATCCCACGCTGCGTTTTCATGCTGTTGATTCCTGACTAATGATTATTTTGTCTCCAATCCTCTATGGGTATAGAAGTTAATTATTTGTGAAGGGAATGCCTGTGGCCATTATCTATTGCTTAACAGGGGGAAAAACAGAATGAATGTCTGCCGTACCCGTCGCGTTACAAATGATTCTACAAAGCTTCACTCCATGTGACAATACTCTAGCCCAGGCAGATTCGTATGCGTATCTAGAGTTTCATGGCATGAACGTATGTACGTATCCGTCCGATCTAATGAGGTCATTCCACGACATTTCAGCATTGGCCTTACACCCTCTCATCCCTTTTAAGCTTTGTACATCGGGTTATCGACAGGCGAAAACACGCCTGTGACATATTTATGTTTCCAGGTGGAGGTGTGGTTGTATTCATGTTGAGGTCAGCACAATACCAAGGTCACGGTTGAAATTGTTTGGGTTTATAACTTTTGAACGAAACAAGGGTCTTAATTTTAGTACCATAGAGATGAGCATGACCCAAGGATTTGAACGATAAGCAATATGATTTTGGAAGGTCATTATTTGAACTTAACCTGAGGCCAAGGCCATAATGTTACCTTACAAAGTCATGCCGCATATACTTTGAATCCTTGGGTCAAGTCAGACACATTGATATGTTTATTTTTCTCTTTATATCATGGCTCCCGAGTTGTAAGGAATTTTCTTATTGGGCCTAAATTTGACCCATTTTGGCTCACTGTGACGTCATGAGCCAACGGATATGGTTCAAACTGGGCTCCAGAGTGGAATACGGCGAGGCGCTTCCATTGCCTTTCGCGTTGTCTGTACTACTTCCGGTTCTCGAGATCGTAGGGGTCCGATCGGACCCCCCAGCAGAGTTGTGCGACTCGCGAGCCGGTGTCGGAGTTTAACTCAAATTTAGACTCGTTCGACTATGAGTTGAGTTGATTTGAGTAAAAAAAATTAGACAGGTGAGTTTAGCTGAACTGAGTTGTGAGGACACCGAGTCAAATGAGTCGACAAAAAAGTTGAATCAGCAGGTAAATATGATATTTATTAATAAGTTGATAAGGTGAAGACGGACCTTTCTCCTCGGATCCTGATGTAAAAAAAAACACTTAGTGTGTATATTCGGGCAAAGCCCTTCATCAGAATCATGCATGTAATGTCACAAATTCTCAGTCATAGCGTAGCCAGACCTCGAATTGAGCTTCATAAAAATGCCTTTTAGAATGAATTAAAAAAATTGATGCTGTGACAAGAACGATCTTAGTACCTGTAACCTAAGGGTTAAGCTCACAATACAACACAACTAGATTGTTGTATAGTTTTGAACTTACTAAACTTGCTTAAAACTAGATTGTTGTCTAGTTTTGTTGTATTGTGGGCTTAACCCTTAGGTTAGAGGTACTAGGATCGTTATTGTCAAGACATTCAATTTTTTTAATAATTCATTCTAAAAGGCATTTGTATGAAGCTCAATTCGAGGTCTGGCTACACTATGACTGAGAATTTGTGACATTACCTGCATGATTCTGATGAAGGACTGTGCCCGAACATACAATCTAAGCGTTTTTTACATCAGGTTCCGAAGAAAAAGGCCAGTCTACATCTTACCAACTTATAATCATGCTCTTCGCCGCATCTCTCTAAAACCTATCAACGTTAAATAAGAAGTGTTAAATAAGAAACGTTAAGTAAGAAACATAAATAAGAAGCATAGGCTCAAGCTTAAGTAGCTCCAGGGCAAAAAAGTGTAAAAAACACGTGATCATTCATAAAGTGATGAATAAAAACGAATTGTCTTCTCTTTGCCGACGATGTCAAAATTTACCACAAAATAGTCTCTGTCCAGGACACAGAACTGCTCCAGGCCGACCTCACGTCTTTGGCTAAATGGTCCAACGATTGGAAGTTGAAGCTGAATCCTGATAAATGCAAATCATTTAAGATTACCCTGAAGCGAAAACCGATCCAAGCCACGAACAAAATTCAAAGTACTGCTTTAGAAAACGTTACCAAAATTCGCGATCTCGGCGTGTGGCTTGATACAAAATTGACTTTCAGCGAACACATTGACACGACAATTAGCAAGGCGAACAGAGCATTGGGCGTGATGATCAGGACTCTCCAGTCGAACCATGCTGTGGGAGGACTGAAACCGGAACCTCTTCTGGCAGCATATTTCGGCAACATCAGGTCCGTTTTAGAATTCGGTTGCGTCATCTGGGGGAGCTGCCAGGACACATCTCGACAGACTCGAAAAAATTCAGCATAAACTTCTTATTTGGCTCGCTGCTACGGCCCGCGTTCCCTCAACATCTTTGGCATACACAGACCTTCTGAAATTGTTCAAAATCACTAGTCTTGCAAATAGAAGATATCAGTACGATGTTCTTTTCGCTCACAAAATTCTCACTGGCAATGTGGACTCTGCCCTCCTGCTCGGGAGCTTCCCACTCCATGTACCTGCGCGAAACACGAGAGTGGGAAATATAACTTTCCTACACGTACCATATGCCAGGGTGGAAACGATAAGATCTGGACTGTTCTGTCGTGCTGCCTCTGCAGTGAACTCTTTCTCACTGCCTGCCAACGCGCAGACCCTTTTAGATCCACTTTTGGCCAGTTCAGATCTCAGGTACGCACGTATGTTAAACAGATGCCTTAGTGATTCATGCGTGTTTTGTTTTTATGTTTTATCATGTTTTTTACCGTATACCATTGCGCTGTTCATCATCTCATCATGTATTTATCAATGTGTTTACCCAAATTTTTAATTTACATCTAGACCATGGCCGTTTATTATTGGCATACAATACATTTTAGTCATTCGTGTATGCCATGTCCACCTCATCGGATATTTTAAGCTCATGCATGCTGTGATATTGGTCGCCCACTAAGGGTTACATGAGCATCGGTCATTTAAGCGCTTATTTACATCATCTCTTTTATTGTGTTTTGTAAATATGTGTGTTTTACCAGCGTGACTTGAGCTGTAATTGGGGTTTACCTGTTGCTCATCAACGATGAATAAATAAATAAATAAATATTTATTTAATTATATAGATATTGTTTCTTTTGTCATATATGCGCCGTCTGCAGCTTCTTTCTTAATTTTGCCCCTTAGAAGCAGATATTGCTATAAGCATTAAAAAGTTTGACCTCTGGTTTGGTAAAAACGTTGAGACGCCGTTTTTGCACAATCAGAGAAATTATTTTCTTGCTGCTGGTTTCACCTGATCAGTGACTCTTGCTTGGCGTCAGTATTTTATTTGGAAAGCCATACATTAGCAATTTTCTATGAAACCGTTTCTCCATTTTGAAGAGCGATAGTAACGTACGGTATTGGAGGTTTTCAAGCTGAATATTGGATTGGGTTTTAAGTATGAATATATTAAAATGCAAAACGTTGATAAATTTTTATTTCTATTGTCCTTTCTTTTGTCTCCAAATCCTAGAAAGGTTCAACGCCGTTGAGCCACCGCCCCGATGCGCATTCTCACTAGTTGGCCAAAGGCAATCAATACATTTTCATGTTTGTGGCGGATCCAGGGGGGAGAGAGAGAGCAAAAAGGCATTTGCCCCGAAACGTAAAATCTCGGGGCTAAACTATGTTTTCCCGAATGCTGTCAACCTCCTTTTGCCCGACTCATATTTATTTTAAAAGCAAGGTTCTGGTGCTTCAACTCTTAATTTCAGACAGGACCATTCAACTTCAGTGTAAACACTGGACCTTAGAGAACAAAAACAAATATTTTGGCCACATGTTTCACCCCGTGACAATTTTTTAGCTTATTGACTTTTGGGTTTACCCTCAAAACGTACCGTCCAGTTAAATCATGACATGATGCTGTTTCACCACATGACGCTTTTTCCCTTTTCGACTTTGGCTTACCCTCCCCCAAACCTACCGGCTAGATCCGCCACTTTCAACGGTTCCATACCACAGCACTTGAACTCAAACTAACAGCAAGCCGAATTGGCACGACTTACCTCTCAAGTGGTTTCTTATTGTTATCGAGTTTTATGAAAGCCAAATATTTATAGGCTTCCTAAAATACCTATATCACTCGGGCACGTCACCCACAATGCACCCTCTTAGTGACGGCACGAGTTCAGAGAATCCTTCTGTATCCTCGCCCAGTGCTCATCCGGGCTGTTCTTGTTCACCGTTTCGCACTCGATAACGCAGGATGGAACTGTTCCAGTCTGCCAAGGCCCTGTAACCCAGGTGGTTCCGCCAAACACGGGTATTTGCACGAGGATGGGCGACCTTGAACTGATGGCCTCGTGTATGGGAAACTTGCGGCTCCTTGATCAGTAGCTCCTTTGACACTCTCGTGCGGTTTTGCATTTTCTTTCAGATAATATTCATGCTGCCGATTATTCACGGAGATCACAACGGGAGTCATCGAACCGTGCGGCCGATCAACTCAATATGGCTGCCTCAATGGCGGCGTGGTTTGCCTTCCACTTAATCCCATCTCCATCCCATAAGGATGGAGATGACTCCTTTGTAGAATCGGACGGGGCTTCTGAGGGTGTCTCAGCACGCTCGAAACGGGTGTCTGACACCCGTAAACAATAATTGAAAGATGTGGGGAATACGGACAACTCGGAAGTGGCACCATTTATTGGGGACTGACCCTTTCCTTTAAGACCAGCGACGCTCTAGGCTGGGGTCGACCACTACAATTGGAGCCGCAGACTCCGCAGCAGAGAGTCACAGCGACATTGGGTGTCACGAAATTTTTCAGTGTACCGAACCGTGGTGGACTACCAGGGTCCAAATGAACACCCAGCTACTGGGTTTTTATTTATTTATTTATTTATTTATTTATTTATCTGCATCATTGCCAACGGGATGGCCCCAATAAAAGTCAAAGTACAAGAAATAAAAGATTAAACATGTACACCATAAGAGTAAAGATGCCACAAAACGTGAATAAAATGCCCAAAGAGGCACAAGGTGACCACATAAGAATAGGAAAACCTATTGTGGCAGCACACACAAAAATTAAAACCCTAAAAGCGATACAAACTCTAAGAGCGATAAAACTCCATAAAACCACCCATAACATAAGATGCAATCACTGGCTCATACACAACTACAACGAGGCGACATAGGTTTTCACTTTTCCGCGGAACGATTGCCAGGTATCTGAAAATACATCCGCGGCCGGGCACATGCGTAAAAACATGTTCAGCTGCCTCGGAAGCCTCGTAAATATACCTTCCTTATCAGTGCCAACCCTTGCATAAGGTACACTTAGCAGGGTCCGCAGTTGCTGACGGGTGACACGAGTCGGAACATGCAAGTGGAAGGACCCGAGAAGAGATGAAGATGAGATTCGTCCTTTAAAAATATTTCGGATGAACATGAGATCGTGTTGCTGTCGCCTAGCGCTTACTGAAACAAGGCCAAAGTGCCTCAAGAGGCCTGTGTAGGCCAGCGATTGGGATCGCTGGTGACTGTGCGCATTGAGCCACACTACAAACTTATGTTCTACGCGGCTCAGTCGATTAGTGTAGGATGCAGCCGCTCTATTCCACACAACGCTACAGTACTCCAAGTTCGACCGCACATAGGCAAAGTATGAAGTTAGGACAGGCGAAACGCTGAGATATCCTCTCGGGTTGGCTTTCTGAAATGATCTAATAAGAATGCCAAGCGCACGATTTGATTTCTTCACGGTTTGATCAATGTGTGGCCTAAAGGTTAATTTGGTGTCAAGGATTATGCCTAAATCACGAATGTGTTCCACTTGTTTTAGAATAGTGTTTTCTTTAGTGTAACTTGTTAGCAGTGGATTCTTTTTCAATGTCATCCGAAATGATTTACATTTAGCTGCGTTCAATTTCAGTTTCCAAATTTTTTACCACTGGCAGAGGTGAAATAGGTCCCGTTGGAGAGCGTTGGCATTTGCGTGGTTTGTGATTTCCCGGTATATTTTTGCCTCGTCAGCAAACATAAGAACCCGAGAGGATATCCCAGCTGGAAGGTCATTTATATACAGTGCAAAGCACAGTGCTGAAATTACCCCACTTTCAGGCGTCCCAGACTCGACCTGACACCACTCTGAGCACTTTCCGTTTACAATAACACGCTACTTTCTGTTGTACAGGTAGGATGAAAACTAATTTAGAGCTGGGCCTGAGAGATGATACGAATTTTTCAGTTTATGAACTAGGAGAACTAGGAGAGAGAGGGTTTGACCAAATGTCGCCGGAGGTCATGCGACAAGTATTCGTGGAACACTGGACTGGCATGTATCGGAACCACGCATTGTTCTATACCAATGGATCGAAGAGTGTTGACGGCACTGGATTCGCATTTGTTGGAAATGACGTTCAATGACGCTACGCATTTCCCCTAGTAGCCTTGATCTTCACAGCGGAACTGTAGGCAATAGTTCGCTGCATTGGTCAGGATTTACAGTCGAGACGGGATCGGTTGGGAATTTTTAGTGACTCACTCTCGTCATTACATTCACTTCAATCGTTTTACCACAACCCATCGAGCTCATGTCTTTTACCTCTTATCAGACACAAGATACACCCGACAAGATAAACTAGGCATCCACGCGGGAGTCACTGTGGCACCAGAGGAAATGAGAGAGCTGACAGGGTGGCTAAAGGAGCAGCAAGCAGTGACCTTCTTTCTGGAATTCGCATTCCATATTTTCATATGCTCCCGTGTGTAAGAAACTACCTTTCGCCAATCTGGGAGCAACAATGGGACGCTGACCCCAAAGGTAGAAATTTAATGATTGCTCCCCCGGTTTATATCTGCAGTTCTGTTTCACTTTAAATCGGCTCGCCAGTGTTGTGCCTGTTCAGGTATCTTTCTTTTAGATGGCTTTCTCCTGTCATTGTGTGTCACGTCCAATATCAGCGGGCCGCGACCAGCATACATACGTCAATATTAGTTACCATTGCGATTTACAACCTATTGCCACGGGTATGTGATTAGATCATTCCAGGCAGGCGTGCCACGGAACGTCATAGTACAATGGTACAAGTACTATGTCAGGGAACATGTACCCTGTACGTACTGGTATACGACGATGAGGTAGCTGGACCGTCATCGATCCATTATCTGTTTGCCTGAACAAAGCCACCAAACTCCAGCCCTGGAGGGACACTTCTGACTCGACTGCCCGCGCGGACGCATCTCCTGTGGTCTCTTCACCACTGAAGACTGAAAATGACCTAAGACCTTTGATTCAGGCACAGAATGGATCGGCGTCGTTTCGGCCTTGCACGTTTTGCCTGGTGTGTGCTGTTTTGTCTTCATACAGACAGCATGGGTATAAATTTAAATATCCATTCTAAATTTGATCCAATACAACACCGATCAGTGAACCGAAAAGTGTTTGGCCCACGCTGGTAAAGCAGACCACTAGACAGACGAAAACGGCACCGTACTCCGAGAAGAGGAGGAAAAAAACAACGCGAGAAAGGTCGACTGGAACAAACTGAAACTAAGGCCAACCAGTACTAACTGACTTCAATCGTTACACAAACTAAGGGAATTAAAGCCCCGGATAGGACCCTGATCATCTAGCAATGCAAACAACAGAAAAGACGAGGTTGCTATCTCCAGATTAAGACTAAGGCAGACTTACTCCAGTCACTTGTATCTCCTGACTGGCGACCGCCCGCCGGAATGTCCAGGTTGCGGCGAAAGACTGACGGTGAGGCACGTCCTGGTGGAGTGCCGTGACTTTGAGTTGGAGAGGAGACGCTACTTGCCCGGCTCACCGTCGCTGCAGTCGCTCCTCGGGGAAACTGCCTCCGTTAGTTGTTCAGGTGTAGGAACATATCTGAGAGCATTCATTTCAAGATTATATATTCCACGTAGCTGGGTGGCTGTGTGCGTTTTTTATTTTATTGGATGACCTCATCGATCAACTTAGTTAATTCGCGCGAGAAAAGGGGAAGTTGTCTCCCTTCTAGTTACGTAACGAGTAGACGCGTGTGCATGTGCTACAGCTTTAACATGTGCATAGTGGCTGTGTTAAAGGTATTCATTTATCATTGATTCAACTCCAATACGAAGAGGTTTAGACCAATAATAGGAATAGTCATACGTTAAAAGTACAGCGGGACGTAAATTTTTCAATTAACTAGTAAGAGCATAGTCATTTAATGCCAAAAAACGTAAACCATCAAAAGAATAAAACGGATTGGTTAAAACCTGTTTCTTCGCTGTCCATTCAAAGCTCGCAAAGGAGGCGGGGAATGAACCGCTGCGGGAGACATGGTAAGTGTAGCCGCACAACTCCCACACAGTTTCTGGAAACGGGCCGCGTTTGACACGAGCCTGATTGACCTGCTGGGCCGCTGGGAACAGGATGGGTCATCGCAGCCCGTGTCACGGTTAGTGGACTGCAGCTTATTTCTATTAATCAACCAACGTGTAACTGTACAAGCTTCGGCGTTGTACAGTCCCCCGCAATTGAAATTGCCATGACTAGGCTCGACCGGTTTAGGATGAATATCTCGCAACCTATGGCGTCTATAGCTTTATAAACGGGTTCTTATTATGTATTTTTGCAAGAGCTTTCCAGTGGTTACCATTATTTCCTAATCTGACATCTGCGTGAGAAAATATTACACAATTACTGATTTTGCTGCATTTTGACGGGGTAGTCTTCGGCTGACTTGCCACCGCCCCTGATAATCCCCGACCCTTCGCTCGACTGGCACGCATACCTGGGTCACGTGATTACTACGTGTTTACAACGACAGGTGCAAGGCCACACGTAGTAAATAGTGTGTGGCAGGCAGGGGGCACAGTGTTTTGAACTGAGGTGATCAGTACTGTCTCGCAGGTGTCTAGCCCCAGGCGGTCCGTCCAGTGACCGAGGCGCCTGGGCACGAGAGTCCAAGACTGGGTATGTCTGAGTTATGGCTTCAAACAATGTTTCCAGCCTCATAAGGCTCACAGGATCACTGCTGAAATATTTTTTCTGGGGGATTAGAGTTCATGGGGTTTAAAACGACACCCTGTGGCCGAATTTTGTTATTTAACACCCGCCCCGGTGGGTGTCCGAGCCATCTTTTGCTGTAGGGGAGAACACTTCCCCTCGAACCCGGCTCCTATGCAGGATAGAGGGAAACGCGAACACTGGTAGATGGTTCATAAGAATATATCGCGAAACTACATTACTCACTTTTTGTCTCAGGTCAATATTTAGGTCATGACAGGTAAAAAATGTGATAGGGTGTAGAGGAGTTTATGGGGCCTATCGTCTGACTGAATTCAGTTAGTATAAACTGTATGGCGCCATTGGCTTCCTCTTTTTACGGAAAATTGAACCATGTATAATATGACTATACTACATGAAATCATAAAAGTAACGTGACCTAAAGCTGGGTCAAGGTCTTTATCTGATCTAGCATAATCAATATGCATATCAATCAACTTGCAATAACAATCCAAACGTAATGGTATCAAAATAAAAAAACTTTTTCATCATTTCCTGCGAAATTATTGACCCAAGCCAACCTGTTTAACCCTCGCCCCGGTGGAAGGTGCTTAAACATCCCCTCGGGTGTTTTCCGGCGGCACGAAAAAACGGCGGCGCGAGGCGCCGCCGTACTTAGCACACTTTATCCTTAATTGATTCCGCAACTTTTCCCCAAATTTTAAGGTTGGGTCATCTCAGTTCAGGTCACCAGTGCAGGTGACCTAACCTCCAAAAATGTTTAAGCGGCGTAAGTAAGAAATGGGTGAATTTATCGAATTAAAACTTATTCCATATAATGGGCCCACCGAGTGCTACAACATATATTCCGGGATTTTTCATATCGATGACCTAAGGTCAACTACGGACCATGACCTCGCTATTGTAAATACATGGGAAAACAGAAATTGGACTGTATTTGTGTACTCAACAGCTGAGAAAACCTCAATATTCCCTAAATCGTAGTATCCTGGGACCCTTTCCAGGCTCCTGTTGCAATTTTTGACCTGTGACCTCTGAGAGGTCATCTGGGGCTATTTAAGCAGTTTTCAGACTTATGTCAATAACTGCATGAAATGATCCAGCTTTTATTTTGATGTCATTGCGTTCAGACTGCTATTGCGAGTCGATTGATTGCATATTGACTATGCTAGGTTAAAAAGTGACCCTGAGCTGAGGTCTGGTCATTTTTAAGTTTTGACCTAGTATGGCTCGTTCGATTTTCCGATTTGATTCATCATTTGATTTTCCGTGACGAGAGGAAGCGAATGGTGTCTCACTCCAACTCTCCAGACGCCAGATACCAAAAACTCTACTCAAAATCCCACTTCCTTTGACCTGTCATGACCTCAAAATTGACCTGAGCCAAAAAGTGACAAATATAATTTCCTCATGAATTTGTATGAACTATCCAACAGTGTTCGCTTTTTTCGCTATCCCACGTAGAGGCCGAGTTCGAGGGGGTGTTCAAACACCCCCCCTCCCACCAGGGCAAAGATGGCTCGTAGGCCCACTGGGGCGCGGTTTAAGCAATCCAAGATAACCTCTCAGAGATCACAGGTCCAAACTTGCACCATGAGCCTGGAGAGGGGCTTAAGCTACTACGATTTGGAGAATGTGAAGGTATTCAACTACATATCAACATAAATAAAACCATTTCCCTCAATTTTTGTTTTCCCATGCATTTCCAATGGAGAGGTCATGATCTGTATTTGATCCTAGGTCATCGATATGTAAAATCCCGGAATATGTTTTGCGCTAATTGATGGGGCTATTATGTGATATGAGTTTTAAGAAGACAGATTCACACCGTTCCTACTCATGAAATCTTAAACTTTTTGGAGTTGAGGTAACTTGACCTGCACTGTTGACCTGACCTGAGATGGTGCAAACGTAAAATTCTAGAAAATGTTGAAGAATTAATTACGGATAGGGTGCGCCAATTACGGCGGCGCTTCGCGCCGGCATTTTTATGCACAGTCGGAAAAATCTGAGGGAGGGTGTTCAGACCCCCTCCCTCCGGTGGAGGGTGAAGACGACGCCAAGAAATTTTTTATTTGGCTGAATCCAGTCAGGTGCAAGGGATAATAATGGGAAAAGCCAAGTATGTCAACCAGACACCACCTGGCCTCTTTTCGCACCCACTACGACGTGGGGCGTCAGTCCATCTCCCTTTCCCCTGTTAACTCAAGAGGCAAAGGTGATACGAAAAATAGAAATGGCGCTGGAAGCTCCTTGCCGTCTTGTTCTTAAGATATGAGCACAAACAAGCTCGAAACTATGACCTCCGGTGATCCCTGGTAGCGTCTTTACTGACGTGATCTCAAAATAACTAGACGATATCTGGGAAATTTTTATTTCGAAGAGCTTTTGAATGAGGAGGAAACTCGACCATGGCATGCTGTAGGAGTCGCGTTTTTCCCTTGCTTTGTCGTTCTTATCTAAGAAAAACAAAAATGACCCACATGGGCGTGGAAATCACGTTAAAACTCGTTCACCTGACCTGAACTGTTATCAATTTACAGTTATAAGTTGTCAGGCTGATCACCATAAATTGGTGTAAGTCGACTAGTCTCTCATTTAAATCGGCTCCGAATAACTCGCCAAAAATGAGGATGGAGCCCGGGAAGAGCACCAAGGCGATTAAAATAATGTAAATGGGCATATTTTTTCCTTTATATTCCCCGCTTAGCTTATCAATGGAATGGCCAGGGGTTGTGGGGTAAGTTTGAATTCAAATTGTTTATCAGGTTTAACATATATGCCTGTTCCATGGGTGTCTGTTCCTGTTGTGAATTATGCTGATAGTATTGTCACCATTGTGCTGCAAAATAAATAAATAAATATCTCTTTATTATATGGTAATCAGGACTTATGGACCAGAAAATGGTTAAAATGAAAATGATTAACATATTTGGCTACAATTCATGAACGCTAGGTCGCTAAAACTCCTTATGAAGAACAAGAAGGGAGCATGAAAAAGTGCCGTTTGGCTAATGGGGTCTCAATCACAAAAAATGGTAGATAAATGCATGAGGTAATGAGTCGAAACCTGCCACTACACTAAAAATGACTAAAACTATCGACTTGCAAGTACTGAATCCTCATATTTATTTGAAATGTTTCGAAATTAGGAGCAGATATTCTGCCTGAATTTTATTCCACTGTTTTCTTGTTGCTCATGTGTCCAGAGCGAAATACACACATTCAGGTCTTGCTTGTTTTCGCATTTTTCCAGGGACAAAGGAAGAAAATGGGTTCAAAGCAGCTTTGGGGGTTTACACGCACCGACTGTTGAGGCTATATAGTGTCGCCAACTCTCATGTTGCTGGGAGATGGGCACAAAGGGAACATTACATGAATCGAAAAAGAGCTATTGTTTTCTTTATTAGGCTCTTCGGTTTCCTACCTTGCCCTTGCTTGCCTGGTTATGTGCTCATAACGACCTTCCTCAAAGGTCACATTAGCCCTTGCCAAACGGGAAAGGCCTTCAGGTATTTCGAGCTAGAGGGGTACTGTTTGCCAGTTAGGGAAAAATTCCAAAGGCTGGGGACCATTGGTAGGGGCTGCCAACCAACAATGGTCATCAGCTTATATTCAAATATATGCTGATTTGCACAAATCAGTATTCAGATAGAGGGATGTCTTCAATTCCAATTAAATGCTAGAGACGCTGTATTGGAGTGGTCAGCGTAGCTGGATTCCACCCAGCCGACCCGGGTTCAAGGCCCGGCGGTTTCCCTGAACAAGGAGCAAGCTGGTTCCCGGGATGTCTTTTCAACAGTAAAAAAGTTGGCGACACCATATGACACTGGCAGTTGGTGCATCGATAAGCCCAAAAATTATTTATTACGTATAATATCGTATAAAGTTAGTGATAAGGGGATGAGGTGGCTTAGTGGATAGCACCCTTGTCTTCTAAGCCACCGGTCCCGGGTTCAAGTCCCGGCGGAGCCTCTGAATAAGTCGATCTGATCCCCAAAATCCCTTCCAACAGGGTGAGAGTTTGGGACGCCGTATGACCCTGGCAGTTGGTGCGTCGTTAAACCCCAACAATTCTTAAAGTTAGTGATAAATGCTTATGTGCCTCTTTCCGGGCGACCAAAACCAATGCAGATACGTTAAGTTGAGATGGCAGCTAAGGATGCACGATAGTTAGGGGCCTCTGAGCCAGCTAGGCTTTCGAAAGATTGCACGAGCTTAAAAACACCCTTTAGCCCAAGGGGCTCTATATTAGGCTGCGGGAGTTCTCAAAAATTTATCGAGGCTAAAGATTTAAACTCAATGAAATCCCAAAACAATATACTGATAATAATCTCTCGAGCTAAACCAGAATCAGACCAGCTTAACATTCGTTTCCAGTCCAATTTTAGTCTTGTTGGTAATATACCCTCTCAGGTCAAGGGAGCAGCGTAGGCTTCAGGGGCGTACGCAGACCCGAGTTTTGGGGGCAAACCCATGTCTGCCTGTCCTCCTGTGGGGGGGGAAGGGGGTGGGAGCGAAGATGTTTTGCTCTACATACCTATTGTAAACACCTTTTTCAGTGCTCGACAGATCTAGTATAAGCTACCTCTCCAAGTGCATGATCGCTCTCCGGGGAGGGGGAGGGGGAAGCGAATATTTTTGTGCTCTACAGGCTTAGTGTACACACCTTTTTCAAAAATTTCTCCGGCGTTTGGGGGAAAGATAGTTTGGCCCCCTCCAGCGCTTTGGGGGCCATGACCGGAATGCCTCCCTGCGGCCGCCAAAGGTAGGCTTTGGTTACAAGGTCCCCCGGGTAATATTCTGGTTTCGCCCAACCAGAATATGTAAACAATATTTATCCTAAAATATTTTCATTTCAGCGACACATCGAACAATTTTAACATCAATAATAGCTGGAACCACTGTCGTGCTAAATTTCGAAGAGTAGTAGCTCTCGAGTTGGTGGATTTCATCAGAGAAACATTCACTATTCACTGCCATTTTACCCTCGGTGGTCGCACGTGGCAACGAGACCCCTCAAACAGCACCCAGTTCTAATGGAGGACCCAAGGGGAGGGGGACAATACGTATTTTCTCCCCAAACGAAAAAGCTCGGAGCAAAACCATAATGTTATCCCCCTCCCCAAGCTGTCGACCTTTTCCCCGGCTCCTTTAAAGTTCATAAGCAAGGTGTTGGTGCTTTAACTGAAGAAATCATTTTCAAACAGAACCAGTCAACTTCAGTGTGAATATTGGAGCCTGCTCCTCTTGATATTTAAAATCGTATTTGGATGAATGATCCTTGGATATCGAAAGCAAGCATTTTGTAGCCACATATTTCACCCAGTGACGCCTGTTTGTTTTGCTTTTCGACTTATATTTACTCCCCACTCCCCGCCTCCCCAACCTGCCGGCTAGTTAGATTGTTGCAAAAGCTTTCACTGCGCGACGTTTTTTCTTGCGTTTCGATTTTTGTTTGTCCCACCAAAACTACCGCCTAGATCCATCACTGACCAATTTTACCGCTAATGATACTCTCAACAACGATCACTATCACCGCTAAAGCTGCTACATAGGCTTTTATACCTTTGTAATACTGCTACAAATTATCTAATATTTTCAGCATAAAATATGATCATATCCTTCCGACAAGTGAGGGTGCTGCCAAAAGGCCGCAAGAAACCTAGCGCTGATTCCCTGGCTCAACTCCCCCGGGTTCAACTCCTTGGGTTCATGTCCACTGTAGGGTGCATCAAACGCCCCGACTTTTGAAATTAGCTACGCGGCCCGGCCCAATTTTTTGCCTTGGACCTTGTGAGTCCAAATATGAAATATTTTGAAATTTCGAAAGGGGCTAGGGGTGCCACCTAGCGGCCAAAGTTTTCAATTTTGACAATTTTTGGATACACTTTGGATTGGCCGCAGAAGTCGCCTCATTTTATTAGTGGACTGTTTTGTGACCAAACACTGTTGCGCTGGCCTAAAAGCAATTGCATGCCCAATTTCATGGATTTTAGACATCTTTTAGGGGTGCCTCCTAGCGGTGAAAAAATCAATTTTGACAGTTTTTTACCATTTGTTTCATTAAATGTGTGGACAGAATCATTGTGTATTTTGGTCCAGCTGAAACGAGATTTTGCTGAATCGACCTCAGGGTACTTGCGAGACGGATTTCATGCATTTTGGATTTCTTTATATGGCACTACCTGGCGGCCGAAGTTAAAAATTTACATTGGTTTCTGTTCATCCGTTTTTATTTAGAGGACACTGGTCCTGCTTGCAGCTAATATTTTGGGCGATAAACTACCGTTTTACTGTAATTTGATGCCTTCTCGTACACACAAGGCTAAGAACGAAGAAAGACGGAAACAAGTTGTGGGGAGCGGACATGGAAACTAATTGCTGGTTACACCGTGGTAGAGTAAGAGAACGAATGGAAAATACGGCTCCCCCATATCGAATTTGACGGTTGAGCTTCTTGAACGGCAGGAGTGCTCAGACGCAGTGGTGAACATGGTGTTTGCCTCAACAGGGTCGAACACAGGTCATCGATCAGCCGCCTACATCCAAATCCAAGATCGGCTGAACAAGGCTCTGCTCTGGTCTGCGGACAGGCACTAAGTCGGGGGAAAAGTCCACGTCAGTGTTTTGAACAGACTCGATATTGAGAAATTCTGCTTGCCTAACCAATAATTCTAACAAAAACCGACTTACGTTCATTATACACTGAAGAAAAACGGGCCAAAAATTAACAATATTTCGAAATTAATTATTTATCAAAATAAGCGAAATATGAAAGACGGTTGAGTTTATCTTTCAAATAAACTCAACTTCACCAGAAAGTCGCCCGTTCCTGACGGAACTCAAATAGAACCTCCTTCAAACTGTCTGTCCGAAGCAAAGCCGTGATGACCACGAGGAGTTCAGAGAACTAGGAATTACTTTCCTTGGCTCAAATAATCCAGATGTATATTTTCGACGCTCAGGAGCAATGCGTAGAGCTAGATGGATGAGCAGCCTGCCTTATGCGATGAAGATATGCACGTCCGAGCACCACATTCCAACGTTCAAGACGAAAAAGCCCCAACGCAGGAACTAATGTCAAAGCTTTGGCGGTTCGGGACCTCCATCTCCTCCGTCTATGGCTTGTAATGCATGATATGCCAGGACGCAGTGGATTCCCCATGGCATGATCTGAATCTTAATCAGCACTTGTCCTGTTATGGGGACTGGGTGAACAAAGTTGTCAGCACCGGTGCACTGCTGGCTTTCAGCCATCAGCGGTACTTCACCTTAGAGATGGTTCTCTTGCTCTTTTCAGCAACTTGACATCTCAGCCTGTGCGAAGTCAGCTTGCAAAACGTTTTCTGGTGGTGAAGCTCAAGATCATACCCGAGGCACCTCTCAGTCGTGAAGGAAGTGGGTCCGGGAAACCATGTTTTTTATTTTATTTATTTTTTATTAGGGCCATTCCCAACAGGCAAACTTGCCCAATTACAGGGAGTATTGGCGTGGGTGTTAAAGGATCTTCTCTTCCGGGTCAAATCGGACACGGAAGGCGGTTTCCCGCCGTGGGAATTGAACCCACGTTAATCCATGCTATCCGATCCAAATACTGGCAACAAAGCCACTGGGCCACCCCGGCCCCAGAGTTTGCAGAGATTGAGCAAAGAGACTAAGTTGGTAGACCTGGCTGAACCTGAATCGTGGTCTAAATTCAGACTCCTGAAGCTGGACACCGGGTTCCTAGAGCTGGATGTCAGTGACGGGCCTGACTCATCTACCTACCAGGCATCAAGGGTAAAGCCCAGGGCCATACATGTTCCCAATGATACCGCTGTAAAGGGAGGAAAGATGGCCTCGGACTTTCAAACGACAGCGTAGTCTAAGCGACACTTGCAAAACATTCTGCAAGCGGTCGGGGAAAAAAACGAAAAGGCAACCTGATCTACGCTCAAGGAACCCGAAACACAAGTAATCTGTGTGCTCAAAAAAGGGGGTTGTGTGAATAGTAGAAATAGAAAGTCAAGTGTGACTATCAGTGGTCAAAACTAGCGCAACTGAACATGACGTCTTGTCGAGGCCATGAGTTGTGAGCGCGGCAGTGGAGTGGTCAGCGCAGCTGGCTTCCACGCAGCCGACCCGGGTTCAAAGCCCGGCGACTTACTTGAACGAGGAGCAAGCGGGCTCCCCAGAAACCCTTCCAAAAGGGAAAGAGTAGGCGACGCCGTATGACCCTGGCAGTTGGTGCGTCTATAAGCCCAAAAATCAATCAAACAGGCCGTGAGCTGTGCTATGAATGTCTCTTACAAATCTCGTATTTGTTATCGAAAGATCGGTGTTATGTTAACTACAATAATAACATAAGCCATAACCCAAAGTAACATGATTACAATAATCTAAGACATTTGGTGTCAATTTGGAAACATCGGCTCTTGGCGTTAATCATCGTACATGAGCTTAGCTTCCACAACGGTGCTTTTCATGCAAGGTACTTAAGCTGGAACCTTCAAGCATTTCAAAGATTGATGAATCAAGATGTTTTGGTCTCAGCATTGTATAACTGGCCTTGTATTGTAATAGGAATAATACCTCAAATCGATGAACGATTGGGTTCTTTCCCGAAATATCCCAACTTAGCCGCCCACTGTGCTCCGGTGGATTACTGAAATGAGAGGAGGTCGTGCGAGAACTCCCAAAAACTATGAAAAACTATGGAAGAAAATGGATGATTTGTTGAAAAACAACGAAAAAGGAAAATTAAATATTGGTCCGGAAATTTTGAAGGTGATATCTGACACTTGAGAGGAATTTGCAACACAAATTATCGTTGGAACTCAACCAAAACTTCTTACTCATTTTTGTCATAGTCACTAATTTATTAAAAACTTAGAAATTAATTTCGGCCACCAGATTTTACTCATTGCCAAAAGTTGTAAATGCCTTTAACAGATACTTTGGACCTACAGGAGCAGTTCATAATTACAACAAAGTTCAAATCCAGGATGGTTCAACAATTATTTTCGATAAAAACTCACCAAAACGCCAAACGTTGCAAACTTTTACCGTCAGGTGGCACCTAGCTGGCGTCCAAAATGCGCGAAAGTGACTGCACAGGTAATTTGGAGCTTGGAAAACAGTATTTGACAACTGCTGGGTCCGATTTTATGATAATACAATTTCCACGGGCGATCCAATGCATATTAAAAATTGCAAAAATTTGAAACTTTGACCGCTAGGTGGCACCCCTAGCCCAATAGAGATTTTCAAAAAATTGGGATTTGAGGTTTTCATGTCTGAAACAACAAAATGTGACGGGCCGCTAAGCTAATTCATCAAAAAATGAAAATCATGGGGCGTTTGATGCACCCTAATGTCCAGGCAGATTCTCTGAATAGGTATGATGATCAAATGCACCAAATCTCTCCTTACAGGGTGAGAGTTGGTAACGCCATATAACTTTGAGAGCTGGAGCGTCGTCTAACCCCAACAATTTTTGTTAGAGACTATCGCAAACGCTATGCCAAGCTTGCACCGTGTGATGTCAGTCTAGAGGCCAGTTCATGGAAACTCCATCCTCCCCAGTTAAAGCAATGGCTGCCGTTCGTTGAGAGGAGACGACTGCGTGATTTTAGTCAAGCGAGGGGCACAGTTTTATGCTCCCGAGAAATAGGCTCTACAAAGGTTCTCAAGCTGGAAATTTAAAAATTCTCTGTGGACGGAATTAAGCTCATTTAGTTGGAAGCAATTGTCCCATAATAAATAATCGCCGCCACCGACGAAACAGTGATAGAGCCAGTGAACCGTCACCCTTGACAAGAAAATTTCCCATCTAAAAACAAAACCTCGTCAGGTTCAGGCTTCTTGAGACCTTCGCAAAATGCTGCCCACACAATGCCCGATTTTCCTATTGTTTCTTAAATCGCGATGTTTAATGAAAATTGGGGGCCTGCCCCCACCATAGGGGGATCCAGGATCACCGATGGGGGTCACCTTGCCGGGGGTGGGACGTCATCCGTACAAATTGGGTGCCACTTTTGGCCGGTAAAAGCTTTCAAGTGGGTGCCAAATCCTATGGCGGGGTGCCGATTTTCGCATCCTGGGGGAGGGGTGGAAGTGACATTTCAGGAAGTGCCATCGACCGTTTAGAGGAATGCTGTGATCATTTTAGGGACGCCGAGGGTCAATGAGGGGGACCTGCATTCCTTTACCCTTGGATCCACCTATGGCTCCAACTGTCCCCTCTTCTGACGAGTATCTGAAAATATTATTTTAATGAAACCTCCAAACAAAGTTGTATCACTGTATCAGCCGTTTTACCAGAATCCTGTCTAAATAAACATGCAGGTGAGGGGAGCCCGGCAGCCAATTACAGCTTACATGTTTCGCAACCCAAGCACAAGGGCGGATATAGGAGGGAAAATTCGTGTGCTTCCCCGCAGCAAAATATATTCCGATGGTTTGCCCCATCTGTGCCCATCTTATTGGATATTGCTCCCCCTCAAAAAAGCAACTCGTGGTTCTGCCACTGCATTGCGTGGTTCTGCCACTGACCGGGGCCCCAGGTCAGTGACGCCAGTTGTCCAGCACACAGCAACACAGTGGGAGCAATTGCAATACGAGTGCCCCTCAGACACGACAAGATTTATGAGAGGGATGAATGAGCTGGCACAATGCCAACCGCCCATTCATCTGTGAGGTCACGTGGTCCAGGTATGGGCGAGAGGGTCAGGGATTATCAGAGGCGGTGGCAAGTCAGCCGAAGACTACCCCGTCAGAAAGCAGCAAAATCAGTAATTGTGTAATATTTTCTCACCCAGATGTCAGATTAGTAAATAATGGTGACCACTGGAAAGCTCTTGAAAAAATACACATGATGCACCCGTTTCTAAACCTATAGGCACCATAGGATGCAAGATATCCATCCTAAACCGGTCGAGCCTAGTTATGGCAATTTCAATTGCGGGGGACTGTACCTATTATATCGACACTATTGATTGGCCTTTTTCTGTTACACTCCGTTTTACCCAGAACCGCTTTCCCTTGGTTTCATGAAAAAGGCCGCCACCAACTTCTACATTTCCGTTCAGTGGGATAAGGATGAGGACAAAGCATGCACGGGATCTCAAATGCTCCAAACCGGCAACAAGTAGTTAGACCGGGAACAGAAGCCAAAAAAGCAATATCCCCTACCTAACCACCCTACCAGCAAGTGCTGCTGATCACAGGCAGGCTACCAGCCAAGTGGCCGCATTTCAAAGACCCTGCATATTCCGACTAGCTTGGGTGCCTACCCATTAGACGACCCCACCTGTGAGAAACAGTTATCCATGCCCAGGTGGTTCCATGCAAAACCAGCCTGCTACTGGCGACTTAGGCACCCTCAGCACCTGTTTTGGAAACTCCGATTCACCCCTGCTTATCGTCTGGGATATGAAAATATAGCCCATGTTCTGCACGATGGTAAAACTTCAAACAGCACCTCTGTTCGCTGTCAGTAAAAACACTCAGTTTTACAGTTTTACAGTAAGACAGCAACCATCCACCGCGAAGCGCTTCACCGAGTGAATAGTAAAAGACATGGCGCGTGGTGCGACACGATACATGTACAAGTACATAACATCCTGCGTGAGAACCCCGCTGTTTATTAAAGTGTTCTCAGCTGAGAGGTTTACGAAACTCGGTGATTGTTTCGTGCTTTTCAGTACCGTCTCGGCCATCAGGAAGGATCTTTGAAAGTCATGCCATGCATTACGATAACTATGGGTATTCTCTAAGATCATTTGAGACTCGTGCTTGTTTTTTATAACATTTTGAAAAATTTCTCCAAATGTTATCTCATTGTTTCTCGCCGGTTATGGTTTCACGGCACTGGAAGAATGACATGTCGCTCTGTGCCACTAACCTAGCCCTTTCCTTACAGGAAAGTTGGCTCGGCAGGCAAAACCTCCCGACGCCCGGTGCACCAAGACTATCGCCGAGGTGAGCCCAGTGTACATACATACACCCATGGCTAAGCTTGGCCGCGCAGAGCTCGACCCCTCCCCAGCCCGGACTCACCTCGGTAATAGTTATTGTTGGCGTTTAACGATGCACCAACTGCTAGAGTTATACGGCGCCGCTCTCACCCTGTTGGGAGGGATTCGGGGGATCAGATCAATGTACTCAAAGGCTCCGCAGGACGTGAACCCGGGACCTGCCACTCAAGAGACTTTGATACCATCCCCTGAGCTACTCCCTATCGCCTGCAGAGGTCTGGCGCAGCGCCCTGGCGACCTCCAGCAGGTCCCTCCAGAGCCGCCTGGCTACACTGCGTTAGCGGCCCTGGCGACCTCCAGCAGGTCCCTCCAGAGCCGCCTGGCTACACCGCGTTAGCGGCCCTGGCGACCTCCAGCAGGTCCCTCCAGAGCCGCCTGACTACACCGCGTTAGCGGCTGGAAGGACCAACAACAACAAGCCAGCTCTGACGCTCGGCAGCACGGTTGCCACATGCAGCCCATCAGCCTCCAGCAGCGGCTGTGCGGCACGCGCAAACACGCACCCCGTCGCCAGCCAAACAGAGCGACGTTTTTGCCCGCTCGGCGTGGCCGCGCCGGCCGCGGCAGTAGGCTGTCGTCGGCGACCGGAGCCCGGCGGTCGGCTGTCGTCGGCGACCGTGATGCTGCGCGAGGCTTCAGCGCGGCGACCTCGGACGCGCCGAACAAAGCCTGTGGCAGCGGGTGGTGCCGGAGGGATGCGGAGGACTCGACGGAGCGATTGATCTGTGGCTCTCAGCGAGACAGACGAGCGCCGATTAGCACCGTGATTTCCACTGTGGCTGCACGCTTGTCCACTGTGGCTGCACGCCGGCGCGACAGGCTGATCACGCCGACTCCAGCGTCGGCCCGGGCTCCGCTGATACCCCGGCAATGCCGACTCCAGCGTCGGCCCGGGCTCCGCTGATACCCCGGCAATGCCGACTCCAGCGTCGGCCCGGGCTCCGCTGATACCCCGGCAATGCCAACTCCAGCGTCGGCCCGGGCTCCGCTGATACCCCGGCAATGCCGACTCCAGCGTCGGCCCGGGCTCCGCTGATACCCCGGCAATGCCGACTCCAGCGTCGGCCCGGGCTCAACTGATACCCCGGCAATGCCGACTCCAGCGTCGGCCCGGGCTCCGCTGATACCCCGGCAATGCCGACTCCAGCGTCGGCCCGGGATTCACTGATACCCCGGCAATGCCGACTCCAGCGTCGACCCGGGCTCCACTGATACCCCGGCAATGCCGACTCCAGCGTCGGCCCGGGCTCCGCTGATACCCCGGCAATGCCGACTCCAGCGTCGGCCCGGGCTCCGCTGATACCCCGGCAATGCCGACTCCAGCGTCGGCCCGGGCTCCACTGATACCCCGGCAATATACCCTGGCAATGCCCATGGACGCCTGGACGCTGAGAGCGGCTTCAAGCCAAATGTGAGGGACGCAACGATTCATAGTTAATTGGCTCTGGGGTATCCTTACAAGTCTATTTCAAGCCAATGACGGTCCCTGCGCAAACTTAGGAGGAGTTTCAGGCGTGTTTCGCACGCCAATATCCCAGTTACAGGCACACCCAGATCAGCTTGGGGATTATCGGCCCGATTGACCGGCGAAAAGACGCATAAATAGCTCGCCATTTCGGTGACGCCATGGACCCCTGACAGTTGTTTTGAAGCGGCCTTCCTGGAATGCGGATTTCGGCGACCAATCGGCTTGCGACCAGTGCCTGCTCGGCCAGCCTCGGGCAGCGGCGGTGGTGGTGGTGGCGGGAGGCTTTCACATGGGCCAGGGCGCCGCTGCTGCCGAGCTCTCGCGCCACAATTGCCACCCCACAGGCTCCTGACAGGAATGAATAGTGCCAAGGCCAATAAACGTTAAAATACGTAACAACGAGGGAGAGTCGGAACATTGTGAGAAAAATACCAGAATGCGACTACGTGCCTGCGGGTCGGAACGGCAGAGGTCGAAAAAGTAGCTGAGTGTCACCAACGGGATTTCAAAGGAAACTTGTGTTACCAAGAGTGTTGAGATTTGGGACCAAAACAGGACCATTTTTCAGACACTCTGAGTCATTATAAATCATAAAGAAGGTATTGACAGACTCAACGTCAAATCCTGCTGGTGAGCACAGTCACACATTTTAAGCACACATTTGGTTTTGGCCACCAACTTGAGCTATTTTTGTCACGAACATTGTTACCAGGCTGGCAGATTTTCAGATTTTTCGACCTTTTCTGAGCGGGTTGGCTCGCCTCTCTCTCCCTCTCTCTCTCTCTCTCTCTCTCTCTCTCTCTCTCTCTCTCTCTCTCTCTCTCTCTCTCTCTCTCTCTCTCTCTCTCTCTCTCTCTCTCTGTCTCTGTCTCTGTCTCTGTCTCTGTCTCTGTCTCTGTCTCTGTCTCTGTCTCTGTCTCTGTCTCTGTCTCTGTCTCTGTCTCTGTCTCTGTCTCTCGTCTCTCTCTCTCTCTCTCTCTCTCTCTCTCTCTCTCTCTCTCTCTCTCTCTCTCTCTCTCGTGGAATTTAGAGCCGCCCATCCGCGGCAGGTCATACGGAGCAATGGAGATCACTGCCAGCGTTGTCCATAGAGTTGCCGTCATGGTGTTTAGGCCGATGGTATTGCCAGTGTCGGGAGCGGCCATTATGTTCCTGACATATGCCATGGATGGTTGCGGGCCACTCCCACACACACTCAGACAGGCATTCAAATGCTGTGATGTAGCGCGCGCGCCCAGATAAGAATGCGACCAGGTGGTTGAGGCTTGGCTGACGCTACCGCGGATTTACTGACCCCGGCTCATCTGTGCTGCACTGCTGAGCGATCCCATCCATAGGCAGATCCAGGATTGACAATGGGGGGCACATTCTCGTAGGAGGGGGGGCATGCCAACCAGGGGGACGCCGCTTTTGACAGGCAAAACACATCAGGTGGGCGCTAGATTCTATCGGTGGGCGTCGATTTTCGCATCCTGGGGGAGGATGAGAAGGGACATTTCAAGGGGGCGCCGTCAACCTTTGGGGAGGCGCCGTGAAAATTTCAGGGGACACCGAGGGTCGATCGAGGGAATATCTGCCCCTTTGCCCGCCCCCTCCCGATACGCCTATGATCCCATCGATAGGTTCTACCTATGCCTCCCATTCATTCTCCTTTTGAAGGCTTCAAGCATTAATGGCAAACTTAAGTCTATTGCAGGTGATTGTGGATCCAATAAACCATCCATAGCTACAACACAGCGAAAACTAGGTACATACTCAGATCGTCTTTTGAGAGAATGGCCCTTACAACAAAGGCGCCCAAACACACGTCACATTGTAATTCTCGGGGTTTAAGGACGCACCAACAGCTGATGTCATATGAAATTGGAGGGGAAAGAGAAATAAGCTAGACGTGAGCTAGGGCAGAGAAACAAATCCTGCCTCTTGGTGGGCTGGAACCCACCACACCACGGCTGGCAGCTGTTGGTCATGTCTGAGGCGGCTGCAGCCATACCCGCCACGCTGGCTCTCACCGAGTATTGCTGAGGCCGCCTCTCTCACTGCCTTTAGCATCCTCTCTATTGTCTATAAAAGGTTCCAACTTCCAACGGGACACTCCGAATCCTCTCGATGGCTTCATCACTGAAGGTCATGGCAAGCGGAGGATCGGTGATGGGCGTCCCAGCTGAAGAGCTAAGTGAAGTCAGAAGCGTCGAAGTTAACACCCGGGAGCACTTACCAGCCAAACTTTCAGCTGGGGTTGCTACCGGCGCCTCTGGATAGCCAGCGAGACCCGATCGCGCAGCTGGGGTTTCCGATCCGAGGCCATCGCTGGCAAAACCGTCTCGGGGAGGCACCAGTAGGCATTGCGCTGTGATTTTTTATCGATTATCTGCCACAGCAGTTTCTACGAAACTGCTATGCTGCCAAAGCTGGACGTCTCTGGCGAGCTGGTAGAGCAGCAGCTAGCCAGTGCTTAGGTTGTGGCTGGTTTCTCTGGCAATGAGGGCACGATACGTGTTATCGATGTCCCAATCGACAGTCGGGAGCGTGCTCCTCACTGTCGACTGAAATGCCTTCTCTATCCGAGTTCTCATTCACCGCACCGTATGCAGCTGTTTGAGGATCCGGAGATTAAAAACGACGCTTCTGAACACGCTGCCCTCACGAGATGGCCCAGCCTCGCTGGTGGGAGGGTAAGTATTATCAAGCCTGGCGAACGCCTACCCCGCCGGCCGCTCATTCTCGTTCAGCATCGTCCTCCGGCACGCTACTGCTACACGTCTCAACGTTTTGTTTTAGTCAGCACCACCCAAAAACATCCATCGAGATCCTCTCTGGTCCTTGAGGAATCTGTCCTCGGCTACCAGCACGCGGTTATCCCCAAGGCAGCTGCAGCGGCTCAGGTATCTGCAATTGCCCAGGGCGATGAAGCCGCCAGCCTTTTGTCTTCCTGTCCGATCCATTGCAACATTTCTTTGGGAGTGTGTTCGTGGCTTAAAACTGTTTGTACCACTCAAGGGGTTAATTGGAGGGATATGAATTGCATTTAGTCGATAGGAAAGCACACTTTAGTCGAGTAGCAGGTAGAGGAAAGGTCTTATTCAATAGCGTAGTCTGCTGGAGCCTTCACATGACACCAAACGTGAATTCATTTCTATGTGAGTGTAAGTCATGATGCATTATAACTATTCCCAATCAATGCTTATAAGGTCCATATTAAATCCAAACATTTCTGCCGAACGCATGCCCTGTGGTGAAGCTCATATACGGGGTGAACCAAAAAAAAACAGTCATCACTAAAATTAAAAAAGCGTACAAACTTTCTGCAAATGTGCTAAAAATCGCGTCCAAACAAATGTGCTCAACATCCAGCAACTTTCAAGTCTCTGGCTTTAAAAATCTGATTTTTACTGCCGCTTCAAGATGTGCTCCAAATGAGCCCCCCGCCGCTGCAGGCGGTGGCCCAAAAAAACAGTCATCACCAAAAGTCAAATAACGTCCAAAATTTTATTTCGATCATGACCAAACTTCATTCACATTATGACAAGGCTATGTGCTTAACATTCAGCAACTTTCAAGTCTCTGGCTTAAAAACTCGACTTTTTATTGGCGCATCAATATGTGCTCCAAATGAGCCCCCACCGCTGCAGGCACAGTTGGATCCGGCGGGCGAAGTTCTCGATGACCCGCCCGCATTCCTCCTTTGGGATCGCTCTTATGGCTGCTGTGATGGCTGCCTTCAGGGCAGGAATGATCTGTGAGTTGTCTTCATACACCCTGTACTTCAGGTACCCCCACAGATAAAAATCTGGGGTTTCAAGTCCGGTGAATGCGGCGACCACTCGGGGTCACACCTGCAGTTGATCAGTCGGTTAGGGAAACGCTGCTGTAGCCATGCCAGTGATTCGTTTGACGTGTGGGGGTGGCGCCATCCTGTTGGAATCACTGGAGGGCCCTGATGACCCCTCTCCGTCAACCAAGTAATGTCCAAAACTCGCCAAGCACCTGGACATACCGCTCGGTGTTGATTGTCACAGACCTGCCCGATCCAACTGTGCCTGCAGCGGCGGGGGGCTCACTTGGAGCACAGCACCAATAAAGATCAGAGTTTTTAGGCCAGAAACTTGAAAGCTGGTGGATATTGAGCACATAACCTTGTCATACCGTGGATGAAATTTGGTCATTATCCAAATAGCACTTCGGACGTTATTTGAATTTTAGTGACGAATGTTTTTTTTTGGGTCACCCTGTACAGAGATCCAATTTGGCAGGTCTATAAGAACGAAAGGGAAGCAGACATTTCCTCTCCGACGTATTGTAGTACACGTCAACCGGGTCAGTGTTGTACCAGCCACAGAAGCTCTGGTTATCATGATGAATATACTGCTCTTTAAGCATTTCCATATTTGAAGATCTAATCATCAGCCTTCGGGTCTTCCGAATAGCTCTTTTTTTAGAGTGGAGTTGAATGAAATTGGGATGTGTTAGGATTTAATCCCGCAAGTTTATTATTCGGGAAAGCAACAAAGCCACTCGTACCTAAGAGGGAAGTCATGCTTCCGTTCTGGAGCTAGATTAGCCAAAGGAGATAGCTTATAATATAAAGACCATACCTAAATGGAACATGCAGCATGATTTTCAGAAGCTTTCTAGAGCGATTGAATGCTGTTAGACTCACTAACTGCCATTTGTATCTATCAGTAATCAATCTAAGGCCAGACAACTACAGTTGAGTCCTTAGTTTTCAATACAGCCACGGGGCAGCGCTAGTGTGCCAATGCTAAGAGATACCCCTATTTTATCCTGCTACGAGCAGGCTGGAGTTGAAACTTAAGAAAAATGAATGATGTGGCATTGTTCCTAGACGTGACGGACATGATAAATCATAGACACGGAACAAGAGCGGCGGTGGTGGCTACTTACACTTGCACGGAGCAAGAGCGGCGGTGGTGGCTACTTACACTTACACGGAACAAGAGCGGCGGTGGTGGCTACTTACACTTGCACGGAACAAGAGCGGCGGTGGTGGCTACTTCAGTGACCCAAAATAGGTTTTGAGCTAGGGTGTCGAGCGGAAAATTCAGCTCGGAATATATGGTGAGTGAGTGGAAAATTCCCCTCAAAATCTACGGTGGAGTAAAAATTTCCCAATTTGGGTACTCAGGTGGTAAACTCTCAGAGCCCTTTTTTAACTGAGGGATGGATGCTTTGTTTAAATTTCTCAAAGTAAATATTTGTAAATTGTCGCCAAGCAGCATTGTTTGACCATTACCATGTGAAAAATTTGGGTTAAACACGTAAATCTTTACCAACTGAAACCACCTGATGTATTCTCCAATTAATTTTTAAGGCATTGGTGAGTTGTGACGAAAAAAATTTTTTGGGGGGCCTCTGAGACCAACCTTCGGGGGAAAGAACTCTGGGAGCCACCAAGACTAACATTTGTGGGATGAAGACCAACTCTTGGGAGGCTTCCTAGACCAACTCTTGTGCCCCTCCTCTCCTCTCCCATATGACCAGCTCTAAAAAGCCTCTGAGACGAAATATCGGGGCCCCTTAGGCCAACTCTGCAGAGGAGGCCTCCGAGACCGGCAGGTAGTGAAAAATAAAGAAGGGATTTTTCATGCAATACATAGTGCCTAAATTTATTATCTAAGCATACACTGTATAGTTTTTCTGTCCGGGACAACGCCCCTCCTATACCTATAGTTATCGGAATTTCGGAGGCCACTCCTGACCTCAATCACTGCACCTCGCATACACCCATGCTAGGGCCCAGTAGAGCCTTTGCTTACACTAAAGTAACCCAGACGAAACTACAGACTTTCTATCGTGGCAATAAACTCTTCCAGACTCTTGCTTAAAGTTTCTTTTCTTTACTTGTCAATTCCCCTGCTCCTCTTCACATATATTCTCACCTTCATATGAGTATGCTGCTTTGTATGAATCTAATCGAAGCTACAGCCTTATTTCTGTTTTGTTTCTTCCTTTCGTCTACATCAGCCAGGCGCGGCGGGTTGCGACCGTTGCGACAGCGTCAGAGCGACTACTACTTTAAATTTCTGATCGCTTACTGCCCGCCGGTCGCCTGAGCTACATAATTTGCATTTTAAAATTGCCCTAAATTAATTTTCTGAATCCTTATAGGCTAGAAAATTTTACAGATAAAATCACACAAAGAGGAAGACAAAATGTTTTGTCAATAACGAATATGCCACCTGCCTTTCAAAAATCCTAAAGATGCCGCTTTTATTTACTGGATGTAAAGACGGCGTTTCGGTAAGTCCACGCCGTAGACTAGTCATACAAAAAAGTGCCGATGTTTGAAGCGTAACTGGATGCATTCTTGTCAGAAAAATTCATTTAATGAAAATTTAGAGTTTCAATATATTCAAATACCGAACACTTTCAGTTCAACTAAAATATCAGCGTTTTTATGCCTAGGGTGTCGTAGGGTGTCGTGAGTGGATTTGGGTGTCACACGGCGTGGACGCAGCGATGAAGGGCTGATACGGATAAACATGATTTTCTTCGCAATAAATGGTCAATTTTCTACGATACAATGTAAAAAATATGCTGCTTAGCATACAAATTTCAAGATAATTGCTTCTAACAAAAATATGACCAAAAATGATTTTTCACTATTCTCGGTACCAGAAATACGAAAACAACTTTTCAAGGACGTAAGCCTAGAAATCATGTGCACAGATAAACTACTTTCCAGAAATGTATCTCTCAAAGCGGTCAGTTCATTTCTTTGGGAACACAAGGCTAGGGTGTCTAATTTTCCACTCACGAATTTTGTGAGTGGTGGAATTTAGTGGCGGTATTCACCCATTGGAACTTTCTCTGGTGGGGCAGGGGGCACTGAGCGTCTTGCCTGCGCCAGAATTTTGATTATGTTGTTCCACTGAAATCGGTGGAGATAAGGATGCCAGGTATAATTGGCCAGAAAAATAGAAATCGCCAGATTTTCTTTCAGAAAAGCGAAAGAAGCCCATAAGAGCCGAGTTAATTTGGCGATCTTCTAGTCGATTCTGCTGCTCTCTTTTTCCAGTGGACGTTGGTAGAGGAGGCAATGGAACTGGCCTTTGTTTGTAGTAAGTATTGTGAAACCATACACGTGTATTGAGGCCACACAGGTTGGACACTAAAAAGGCCGGACCCGGAAGGGAAGGCCGGGCCCCCCGACGCGGCGCGCCTAAATTACGCCGGGGGAACCCAGAAAACTGGACAAGCATCGACAAAAATATAAACACTAGGAACACTAGGAACACTAAAACAACACAGACAGTCAAGCGCACGCAGTTTTAAAACCATCTGGTAAAAGAGCACAACCTGGGCACACGCAGACCAAGCCAGACGCAGTCGCCAATGCGGTCTAACTTATTTACCGCGGTGGGTCGCATCAGCGAGCGGTCACCACACGCACGCCACCGACTTCGGTACGGAACCCGCACGCTCCCGCCAGGCCGGCACCCAGCGCCGCCGCATGTCCCCACCACTCGTGCCCGCCGCGCGAGGCTCACACGAACGTCGCCATCGCGGCGGTCCTCCGCCAGCGAGGGCCAGAGCACCGGCGCATCTCCACCGCCGGCCGGGCTCGCCCGGGCACCACCACCGCAACCGTCGGGTGCAGAGACACGGGCCCCAACAGCCCACAGGGCCGCCGACGCGTCCGGCCCGCCGCCGCAGGGCGAGGACCGGCCATAGGCCGGCGCAGCGCCACCGCCTCCAACATACAGATGTCCTGTTGTGGTCATCGGGGACGCAGGGCGGCCACCCACAGCAACACCAAGTGGGAGGCTAGGAGGCGGCATGTGCAGGGGCGGAGGCCCCCCACAGGCAGCAGGATCCTGCGGCTGAGCCCGCCCAGCCACCCGCCGGCAGTCCAGAAGAGCCGGCACAGGTCTCGCCTCGCGGGCTTCTGGGGACCCATCCAGTATGTCAGTCCCCTCCCCTCCAGGAACAGGGCCCCCACTCGAGGGTGGGGCGCCGCAAATCACAGGCTGACTATCCAAACGCATAGCAGCAGAGCCAGGCCGATCGTCAGCCGCGCCCCCGCCCCCCGGCAAGCCCACCATCAGAGCTGCAACCACCAGGGACCACGGTGAGAGAGTCCGCCCCATCCACACGGGCACCCCGAGAGGACGCACCAGCCATAAGTGTCGCCACCAGCAAAGAAGTGGGGGGCCAGCCAAACTTCAACCTGATGCTGACAAAAAACTTTCAACATCAAGACCAAAAACTGTTCGAATTTGGGCTCCTCGTTGCCTTACGCAAGCTGGATATAAGAATGCCCAGCTTTCTCTCATTTTGACTGAGATCAGGAAATTTTTTGGCAAAAAAGGGGTGGGGCAGGCCCCCTGGCCCCCCCCCTTTCCAACGCGTATGGCATCAGCGACCACATGGGAGACAGGAGCAATGGGGGTCCCCCCAGACACAGCGGCAGCAGGAAGGCGGCTACCAGCAGACCGAGGGCACCCAGGCACCACCGAACTCCCGAACACCACCGATCTGCACGCGGGGAGTCCCCGGCCCCGACGACACCCCTCCAGACGTGGTCCCATCCACCGAAGAGCCAGCACTCTGAGCAGCTCTCGGCACAGATGCACCACACCGGACCCCGGAAGCAGACCCACGCACAGCAGACGATACTCCCCGGCTTAGACCTGCAACAGGCAAAGACGCCCCCGCCGACGACCGCGGGTCAGCACGATCTCCAGTATGGTGGCGATCCCCACCCTGTCCACAAATCTGGAGAATTTTGGCCCTAGTCGTTCCCACAAAAAGCTCAACAGGTCTGGAGTTTGCAGTGAAGCGAATGTAGATCCGTCCTGTGTTAGTGTAATAGGACACGAATGGTGACCTATCCCGAGGAGTGTGAAGCTGCTTTGAGGTTTTGACAACCTCTAAGCGCTCAGGAGTGAGGCTCTCGTGAACTAAAAGCCCATGGTGTGCCGGTTTAGTTCGCCTCCTGTACACCCCCCATACGTTCCTCCAGGTAGGCAAATCGGACCAGGATGACACTCCTGTTTTTTAGACGGTGGCAGGCGACTACACCACCCGGCTGAACCTGAAGCCCCAGGTGGTGCCGTATCAATCCCACCGCCAGAGTTCGGGTATTTTCCCCCTCCTGGGGAGAGGGAACAGCTCTTCCAGATAAGAGGAGAGTGGTTTTCCTACCATATTGATTTTGCTCCTCAACCTGCTTTTATATTTGAGCCTGGACATCTTTCATCCTTCTGAAGTGTTCATTCAAACCTGCAAATTTTGCTATAAGTTCAGCCTTCTCCTCCAAGGCCCTAGAGGCAACAGCTTGAACTTCAGCTAGTTCACAACGAACACCCTTAAGTTCTTCTTTGAGTCTTTCATTTTCTCTTGTAACCCCATCGATACTGTCCCTCATTTTTTCCATAGCAGAGTCAAGGAATTTCAGAGTTGGCCTCATGTTTGCTATAATGAGGCAATGCTGCTATGGCCGAAAGATTGAATGGGATTGACAGATAGTGGCTAACTGAGTCAGTGTTCCAAAATAGTTGGCCCACCGGAGCTAGGATTACTGCATCATACCAGACCTACTTGGAAAAAAACTGAGCAGAGTAGGCAGAAGATGTCCAGACCTCCCACAGCAAGACAGAAGACCACCCTATGGCTAGCAAATGTACGAGACAAATTATTTGTTAAATACCATTCACAAAGAGCAATCTAATCACCAATCTTGGCATAAACTGAATCCTGATCAACCTAGTTGAGCCCCAGAACACCAGATGCAGCCGCAGAGCAAGAAATGTTTACTGGAGTCAGGAAGGAAAAAATACTCCAATCTAACACACATGCACAGCAATTACACCTCTTTCTTATAGGGATCAAATCTAGTGAATTTAAAAACAAGATACAATCAATTTTTTCCAAACAGCTTCAGCTTACTCGGACAAAAACCTACCAAGGCAGGAAAGTCAAGGTGGATAGATGGTGAGGGAACAGCTTCACTCCCTCTGCACCAAAGGCCTCCTCAGGCTGTCTGATCCACAATAAGTAGCCGCAATGGAGGAGGCCGTACTGCCTGTTGTGAACTGTGACAAAAGAGAACAAGTTTAGTAAGTCTTATCTATGTTTGGATTTTGATGAGCAACAATAACAGGAAGAAGTGAAAAGTTGGGAAGCACCTTAATAGAGATCCTGAGAAGAAATGATCAAAGAATCCAAAATACGGCCAAAGTGGGCTGAAAAAACGCTATACTCCCAACAATGGAGGCTAGATTTGGCTAGTAATCTCTGAGTCCAAGAGCACTAAACATTCCCTATTCCAGAGCCTTTGACCTATAGAAGGTATAAATTTTTACAAATAGTATCCTATCCAAGTTATATATACATAAGTATACCTATACACAAACCTGTATCCTTAATGGTCCTACACAGCCAATAGGTATGGCGCACCCAACACCTCTCGCAGCGCAAGTGAGCGCGAATGCGGACCTGCAATGACAACAACAAACCCCTTTTCCTATTTCAAGATGGCGGCAAACAAGAGAAATTCGCTCCGAAAATAGAGACGTAGAAAATGGCGTCTTCTGACGAGAGGCAACCGCGCAGAATAGACCCAACAGCCTTAATTTTCTACCTATAAATTTTACACGGAAAAAAACCCGGAGATAAGGTCAACAAAGAGGCCTGATCAGTTCAGATAGCTCTTTTCCCTGCACGGCCTATCAACAAGTACAACAAAAGGTAACCAAATTTCACCACTATCAGTGGCGATTTTGCCCTACCCGTTCATGGGGTACCAAAATAAGAATGACAATTTAAATTTCACAAATTTCAAATTATAAACCAGGAATTTGAAAAATATATCTCACTAAATTTCCACAACACACTGAAGACGAGACTTCACACGCCTGTCACTCACTAATTCGCAGGGACCTATATCGCCTATTTCAGCGGAGCAGACCAGCACGTCCGGCACGCAGGAGCGGAAGGCTTGGAAGTGAGTGGAAAATTCAGCAAAATAAATATAAAAGTGAGTGGAAAATTATGTTTGACTGGATGTCGTTCTGCACCCAGCACCCCAGGTTTTGGGACACTGGGCTACTTACACTTACATGGTACAAGAGCGGCGGAGATGGCTACTTATATAGACAGGAACAAGAGCGGTGGTGGTGGCTACTTACACTTACACGGAACAAGAGCGGCGATGGTGGCTACTTACACTTACACGGAACAAGAGCGGCGGAGATGGCTACTTACATAGACAGGAACAAGAGCGGCGGTGGTGGCTACTTACACTTACACGGAACAAGAGCGGCGGAGATAGCTACTTACATAGACACGGAACACGAGCGGCGGTGATGGCTACTTACACTTACACGAAACAAGAGCGACGGTGGTGGCTACTTACACTTACACGGAACAAGAGTGGTGGTGGTGGCTACTTACACTTACACGGAACAAGAGCGGTTGTGGTGGCTACTTACACTTACACGAAAGAAGAGCGGCGGTGGTGGCTCCTTACATTTACATGGAACAAGAGCGGCGGTGATGGCTACTTACACTTGCACGGAGCAAGAGCGGCGGTGGTGGCTACTTACACTTACACGGGCTAAGAGCGGCGAAGATGGCTACTTACACTTAACACGGAACCACAGCGGCGGTGGTGGCTGTCGTACACTGATCTGCCACTAGAGGTCACGCGTGGGCAGACCCGGTCAGCCAATCCAATACAGTCTGGTACCAGCCACTGAGTGTGTAACATTGGCGAACAGGACGAGATCGGCTCCACGATGGCGGGATTAGGAGGACCGGCGCGACAGTTTGTGGCTGGTGAGGAGAGCTTTGGAGCTTCTAAACACTGGTTAGAACAGTATTTCATTGCGAATGATGTGAGTTTGCCAGAGAAGAAGCGTACAATCTTCCTAAGCGTGGTGGGCGCGGAGACATTCGCGCTGTTGGAGGACCTGTGTGCTCCCGAGGTAGCGGGGAAGCTGAGCTACGACGTGCTAGTTGGCGGGCTGACGGAGCATTTTGAACCAAAATCGTCCGTCATAGTGTCACTTTTCCGCTTCAATATGTGCCGCCAAGTAGCCAACGAATCTATTAGTGGTCTTGTGGCCAGATTGAGGAGGCTGGCTAACCCCTGCCATTTTCAGTCCGCCCTCGACGATATGATTCGAGATAGGCTTGTGTGTGGAGTCCTCGACTCAAGACTTCAGGCACGTTTGCTCGGCCATACTGCTCTAACGTTGGATTCCGCATTATCGTTGGCCACGGCGAGTGAAGCGGCCGAAGCTCAGGCACAGGAGATCGGGCAGTCAGCAGCAGCCGCCGCGCCGACCGCGCCGGGGGCAGTGGTTGAACCGCCACGTCACGTGGTCGCCCGGCTCGAGCGCCGGCGCCCGGTCACCCCCTCCCCTACCCCCGACTCCGCTGTGGGGGGCGGGGGGACCGACGAGGGAGGGCCGCATCAGGTGGCAGAGGCGGCGCAGCGGGACAGCGCCCGAGGAGCCAGCGCGGGGAGGAGCGGCACCACTGGCTCCTTGTTCCCGGTGCCGCAGTCGACAGCACGTTCCACGCAACTGTTGGGCGAAGTTTCGCCGGTGTTTTCAGTGTGGTGCGACAGGGCACGTGCGGGATGCGTGTCGATTTCAGAGCCGGGTTGACCAGCTGGAGGAAGACCCATTTTACATGGAAGAGCCACCTGAAACCGAAGTCGGAGAAGATTCTGCGGAAGAGTAACAGCTAAACTACCAGGCTCCCTCTCCCAGTAAGTCCCGGCCCCCATTGTGTGTCGATATCCAGTTGAACGGCCGCGGTGTACAGGCGGAGGTGGATACAGGGGCTGCGGTGTCGGTTTGTTCAGAGGCGCAGCCCCGGAAATGGTTTCCGGAGGGAGGGCTTACCATCAAACCGACTCGGAAAAAGTTGTGTACTTACCGTGGTGCAGGCTTGCCTCTCTTGGGTGAGATCCTTGTGTGTGTACAGTATGGTTCTGTGGCAGTAAATCTGCCTTTGATCGTGATCGCTGGAGATGGGCCTCTGTTACTTGGTAGGAACTGGCTGACCCATTGCAATCTGAACTGGGCAGATATTCTCAGAGTATCGGGAGCTTCCACCGCCACTATCTCACCTCAGGCTTTCAGTCGCCAGACTGCGTGTTCGTCGAAACCGCAGGATCGTGTGATGGAGACATTGCTAGCCGAATTTTCCGACGTGTTTAAGGACGAGTTGGGGTGTTTCAAGGGTGAACAAGTGACGATCGATGTCGACCCTACAGTAACGCCACGGTTTTTCAAACCTCGGCCGGTTCCATTGGCATATAGGGATATAGCCAATCAGGAGCTGGATTGCCAGGTTAAATCGGGTTTGTGGGAGGAGGTCCGTGACAGTAGGTGGACAGCTCCGTTAGTGATCGTACCAAAAAAAATGGTCCGTAAGGCCCAACCATCCGTTTGTGCGGTGATTATCGCCTTACCATCAACCAGGCCGTTTCCTTGGATAGGTATCCCTTGTCGAGAGTGGAGGAGCTGCTGGTAAAGCTGACGGGCTGTAAGGTGTTTTCATAAATAGATTTGAAAAATGTTTATAGTCAGTTAGTTTTAGAGAAAGATTCACGCCAGTATCTGACCCTAAACACTCCTCGAGGCCTGCTGCGCCCGCTGATGTTGAGTTTTGGATACGCCAGTGGGCCAGCCCTGTTCCAGCGCACGCTAGATAAGCTGCTGAGCAGCTTGGAAGGCGTCGGCGTATTTCTGGATGACCTGGTGATTGCGGCGTCCACGCGAGAGGAGCATGATGCTCGGCTGCGAGCAGTCCTGTGCCGTTTATCGGACGCCGTTCTGAGAGTAAACCGCTCTAAATGCAGCTTTGCTGTAGAGTCGGTGACCTATTTAGGGTATAAGGTGAGTGGGACTGGGGTACAAGCGACGGATGAGAAGGCTTTCGCTATCAGAAATACCCCAGAACCCAGGAATGTGTCCGAGCTGAGAGCTTGGCTGGGCCTCATCAACTATTACAGCAAGTTTCTGCGGAATGTGTCGACCTTGCTGTTTCCGCTGTATCAGCTGCTGCGGAAGGACGTTAGGTGGGTGTGGGGGAAAGAGCACCAGGACGCCTTTGAGCAGGCGAAGTCCCTGCCGGTCCAACCTCCGGTCCTGGCTCACTTCGACTCGTATCTACCAGTCGTACTGGCATGTGACGCAAGCCCCAGAGGTATAGGAGTGGTTTTAAGCCTCAAAACGTCTCAGGGAGAAAAACCCGTGACCTTCTATTCAACGTCTCTGAATCTGACAGAACAAAATACAGTCAAACCGACAGGGAGGCACTGGCTGTCATAACTGGTGTCAAAAAGCTTAACTATTATCTGGCAGGCCGTCCTTTTGTGATTCGGACCGACCATCAGCCACTGTTGGGCATTCTGGGCGAGCGCAAGCCGCTGCCTGCTATGGCGTCCCCCCGAATGGTCAGATGGGCACTGCTTCTCGGTGGTTATGATTATAGGCTCGAGTATATGCCTGGCTCGAAACAAGGCCACTGTGATGACCTGAGTCGGTTGCCGCTGCCTGGCTCTGTGAAGGAGCCGGCGACGCCAGCGGAGTTAGTGCATTTACTGCAGTTTCTGGATGTTTCGCCCGTGACGCATCCGATATCCGACTGTGGAGGGCCCGCGACCCGGAGCTGTCAGCTGTGCTGCGACGCACCCAGGTGGGGTGGCCGGTGGGGAGGGGTCAGCTGCCGCCCGAGTACCGGCCGTATCAGCAGAGGGCGGGGGAGCTGAGCTGTCAGGACGGCTGCCTCTTGTGGGGCGGAAGGGTGGCTATTCCGCCACAGGGTCGTGAGAGAGTACTACAGCTTCTTAATGAGGGACATATGGGTGAATCGCGCACCAAATCTTGTACGTCTGGTGGCCAGGCATGGATGATGATATCTCCGAAATGATAAAGGCATGTCAAAAGTGCAATGAGGGTAGAAATCAGGCCCCGTAAGTACCGATGCACCCCTGGGAGTGGCCAAGAGGCCCCTACGATCGTGTCCACATCGACTATTGTGGTCCCATGGACGGGAAAATGTTTTTGATATTGGTAGATGCCCACTCCAAGTGGAAAGATGTTTACACCACATCATCCACGTCTGCCGCCACGCTGGATAAACTCAAAGCGGCATTTACCGCATGGGGATTGCCCGGGGTGCTGTGTTCTGATAATGCCCTTTGTTTTACCAGCCCTATGTTTGATACATTTTGTAAGATGAATGGCATCGAACACGTCACCTCCCCTCCATTCTCCCCGAAGAGTAACAGCCTGGCGGAGAGGTATGTTCAGACGTTCAAACGCACATACCGTCTGTTGCAGGGCTCGGTGACGGCGAAAGTGGCCCAGTTCCTCTTCCAGTACAGAAATACGCCTCATCCAATCACTAAACGATCACCAGCGGAGTTGTTCCTTGGGAGGCCAATGCGGACCCACATGGACTTGTTACGCCCAAGTATGAGCCACGCTATTGAGAAACGACAGCGGTATATGAAAATGTACGCGGACTCCAGGGCTCAGGCGCGGTCTTCTCGCATAGGTGATGCAGTGTGGGTGTCGGCTGTCTGGTGTTGGCGATCGGAAATGGCTGGCTGGTGTTGTGTTGAATGTAGCGAGCATGAAAGTGACTGTGCAGCTATTAGATGGCAGATTGTTATGCCGCCACATGGATCGGGTGCGGAGACGTGTGCCAGCGCCACCTACGGCGCCCTGGCGGACGTCAGAGGTGCCGGGCTTCAGCCAGAGGTGCCTCGGCTCGGCGATGAATGGCCGGTGTGGACTACTGGAGACGGGGCAAGGGAGATGCCCATTATTACCGGCGCTCCTACTTCACCCAACCCAGAGGAGCGCCAGCCGGAGCCGAGGTACAATCTCAGACCAAGACCTGCTCCTGCTCCTGACAGATTGACCCTTGGTAGTTAAGCGTGATGATGCTGATCATGTACGGGCGTGAATCCGTGGCCTTATCTGCCATGTGTTTTGTACGATGCTTTTGTCCGTGGGTGGAGTGGTGTGGTACACTGATCTGCCACTAGAGCTCACGCGTGGGCAGACCCGGTTAGCCAATCCAATACAGTCTGGTACCAGCCACTGAGTGTGTAACAGTGGCTACTTACATTTACATGGAACCAGAGCGGCGGTGGTTATTTACACTTACACAGAACCAGAGCAGTGGTGGTGGCTACTTACACTTACACGGAACAAGAGCGGTGGTGGTAGCTACTTACACTTACACGGAATAAGAGCGGTGGTGGTGGCTACCTACACCTACACGGGACAAGAGCGGCGGCGGTGGCTACTTACACTTACACGGAACAAGAGCGGCGGAGATGGCTACTCACATCGACACAGAACAAGAGCGGCGGTGGTGGCTACTTACACTTACACGAAACAAGAGCGACGGCGGTGGCTACTTACACTTACACGGAACAAGAGCGGTGGGGGTGGCTACTTACACCTACACGAAACAAGAGCGGCGGCGGTGGCTACTTACACTTACTTGGGACAAGAGCGGCGGAGATGGCTACTACACTTACACGAAACAAGAGCGACGGTGGTGGCTACTTACACTTACACGGAACAAGAGCGACAGTGGTGGCTACTTACACTTACACGGAACAAGAGCGACGGTGGTGGGTACTTACACTTACACCGAACAAGAGCGGCGGAGATGGCTACTTACACTTACAAGAAACAAGAGCGACGGTGGTGGTGGCTACTACACTTACACCGAACAAGAGCGGCGGAGATGGCTACTTACACTTACAAGAAACAAGAGCGACGGTGGTGGTGGCTACTACACTTACACCGAACAAGAGCGGTGGTGGTGGCTACTTACACTTACATGAAACAAGAGCGGCGGAGATGGCTACTTACACTTACAAGAAACAAGAGCGACGGTGGTGGTGGCTACTACACTTACACCGAACAAGAGCGGTGGTGGTGGCTACTTACACTTACATGAAACAAGAGCGACAGTGGTGGCTACTTACACTTACACGGAACAAGAGCGACGGTGGTGGGTACTTACACTTACACCGAACAAGAGCGGCGGAGATGGCTACTTACACTTACAAGAAACAAGAGCGACGGTGGTGGTGGCTACTTACACTTACACCGAACAAGAGCGGTGGTGGTGGCTACTTACACTTACATGAAACAAGAGCGGCGGAGATGGCTACTTACACTTACAAGAAACAAGAGCGACGGTGGTGGTGGCTACTACACTTACACCGAACAAGAGCGGCGGTGGTGGCTACACACTTACACGGAACAAGAGCGACGGTGGTGGGTACTACACTTACACCGAACAAGAGCGGCGGAGATGGCTACTACACTTACAAGAAACAAGAGCGACGGTGGTGGTGGCTACTTACACTTACACGGAACAAGAGCGGTGGTGGTGGCTACTTACACTTACACGAAACAAGAGCGACGGTGGTGGCTACTTACACTTACACGGAACAAGAGCGACGGTGGTGGCTACTTACACTTACACGGAACAAGAGCGGCGGAGATGGCTACTACATAGACACCGAACAAGAGCGGTGGTGGTGGCTACTTACACTTACACGGAACAAGAGCGGCGGTGGTGGCTACTTACACCTACACGGAACAAGAGCGGTAGTGGTGGCTACTTACACTTACACGGAACAAGAGCGGCGGAGATGGCTACTTACATAGACACCGAACAAGAGCGGTGGTGGTGGCTACTTACACTTACACGAAACAAGAGTGACGGTGGTGGCTACTTACACTACACGGAATAAGAACGACGGTGGTGGCTACTTACACTTACACGGAACAAGAGCGGTGGTGGTGGTTACTTACACTTACACAGAACCAGAGCGGTGGTGGGAGCTACTTACACTTACACGGGACAAGAGCGGTGGTGGTGGCTACTTACACTTACACGGAACAAGAGTGGCAGAGATGGCTACTTACACTTGCACAGAACCAGAGCGGTGGTGGTGGCTACTTACACTTACACGAAACAAGAGCGACGGTGGTGGCTACTTACACTTACACGAAACAAGAGCGGTGGTGGTGGCTACTTACACTTACACGAAACAAGAGCGGTGGTGGTGGCTACTTACACTTACACGAAACAAGAGCGGTGGTGGTGGCTACTTACACGGAACAAGAGCGGCGGAGATGGCTACTTACATAGACACGGAACAAGAGCGGCGGTGGTGGCTACTTACACTTACACGGAACAAGAGCGGCGGTGGTGGCTACTTACATTTACATGGAACCAGACCGGCGGTGGTTATTTACACTTCCACAAAACCAGAGCGGCGGTGGTGGCTACTTACACTTACACGAAACAAGAGCGGTGGTGGTGGCTACTTACACGGAAGAAGAGCGGCGGAGATGGCTACTTACATAGACACGAAACAAGAGCGGCGGAGATGGCTACTTACACTTACAAGAAACAAGAGCGACGGTGGTGGTGGCTACTTACACTTACACGGAACAAGAGCGGTGGTGGTGGCTACTTACACTTACACGAAACAAAAGCGACGGTGGTGGCTACTTACACTTACACCGAACAAGAGCGGTGGTGGTGGCTACTTAAACTTACACGAAACAAGAGCGACGGTGGTGGCTACTTACACTTACACGGAACAAGAGCAGTGGTGGTGGCTACTACACTTACACGAAAGAAGAGCGGCGGTGGTGGCTACTTACACCTACACGAAACAAGAGCGGCGGTGGTGGCTACTTACACCTACACGGAACAAGAGCGGCGGTGGTGGCTACTTACACTTACACGAAACAAGAGCGGTGGTGGTGGCTACTTACACTTACACGAAACAAGAGCGGCGGTGGTGGCTACTTACACTTACACGAAACAAGAGCGGTGGTGGTGGCTACTTAAGAGCGGCGGAGAAGGCTACTTACATAGACACGGAACAAGAGCGGTGGTGGTGGCTGCTTACACTTACACGGAACAAGAGCGGCGGTGGTGGCTACTTACACTTACACGAAACAAGAGCGGTGGTGGTGGCTACTTACACGGAAGAAGAGCGGCGGAGATGGCCACTTACATAGACACGGAACAAGAGCGGCGGTGGTGGCTACTTACACTTACACGAAACAAGAGCGGCGGTGGTGGCTACTTACACTTACACGAAACAAGAGCGCCGGTGGTGACTACTTACACTTACACGGAACAAGAGCGGCGGTGGTGGCTACTTACACTTACGCGAAACAAGAGCGGCGGTGGTGGCTACTTACACTTACACGAAACAAGAGCGGTGGTGGTGGCTACTTACACTTACACGGAACAAGAATGGCGGTGTTGGCTGCTTACACTTACACGGAACAAGAGCGGCGGTGGTGGCTACTTACATTTACATGGAACCAGAGCGGCAGTGTTTATTTACACTTACACAGAACCAGAGCGGTGGTGGGAGCTACTTACACTTACACGGAACAAGAGCGGTGGTGGTGGCTACTTACACTTACACGGGACAAGAGCGGCGGTGGTGGCTACTTACACTTACACGAAACAAGAGCGGTGGTGGTGGCTACTTACACTTACACGGAACAAGAATGGCGGTGGTGGCTGCTTACACTTACACGGAACAAGAGCGGCGGTGGTGGCTACTTACATTTACATGGAACCAGAGCGGTGGTGTTTATTTACACTTACACAGAACCAGAGCGGCGGTGGTGGCTACTTACATAGACAGGAACAAGAGCGGCGGTGGTGGCTACTTACACCTACACGAAACAAGAGCGGCGGTGGTGGCTACTTACACTTACACGGGACAAGAGCGGCGGAGATGGCTACTTACACTTAACACGGAACCAAGCGACGGTGGTGGCTACTTACACTTACACGGAATAAGAACGACGGTGGTGGTGGCTACTTACACTTACACGGAACAAGAGCGGTGGTGGTGGCTACTTACACTTACACGAAACAAGAGCGACGGTGGTGGCTACTTACACTTACACCGAACAAGAGCGGTGGTGGTGGCTACTTAAACTTACACGGAACAAGAATGGCGGTGGTGGCTGCTTACACTTACACGGAACAAGAGTGGCGGTGGTGGCTACTTACATTTACATGGAACCAGAGCGGCGGTGTTTATTTACACTTACACAGAACCAGAGCGGTGGTGGGAGCTACTTACACTTACACGGAACAAGAGCGGTGGTGGTGGCTACTTACACTTACACGGGACAAGAGCGGCGGAGATGGCTACTTACACTTAACACGGAACCACAGCGACGGTGGTGGCTACTTACATTTACATGGAACCAAAGCGGCGGAGGTTATTTACACTTCCACAAAACAAGAGCGGCGGTGGTGGCTACTTACAGTGCCCTCAGCTGGCGCAGGTCGCGGAAGTCGCTCTGTCTGATGACGGTGAGGTTGTTTCCCTGCAGCTCCCTGCCGGCCCGACACACCGCCCATCAGCTGAGAGTGCATAGTAGCGGCGCAGGGGAACTAACAAAAACTAAAATAAAAAATTCGACCAACTGTTCAGTGGCAGACTCGCATCGGAACAGACTGAGGGAAACAGGCAAGCAGAGAGAGTGAGAGCGAGAGTGAGAGTGAGAGAGAGAGCTCAGAAACCGCCCAGCCTGTTTGTATCGCATCAAATCGGCCTTTAACATGAGGTGGATAGTGACGGTAGTCGCTCTACGCTTCAATCTCGTCATTTCACGGTGAAAATCTGATAATTATTCCGCGCCGTATTCAGCCCCTGCGTAAGCAGCTGCCCTGGCGCATATCACTGCTGTCCGTATAATCCAGTCTTTATCCGTATAATCCGTATAGTCCAGTCTTTATCCGTATAATCCGTATAATCCAACGCACATCCATCACCGTGCGTGAAATAAGGGCAGATGTGTTGAAGGAAGAAAAGGAAGTTAACGTCACTGAGCCGATGAAGAGCACAGTGGCGACGCACGTGCGCACAGCCGAGACACGTCACCGGTCCCAGAACGGTGGCCACGGGCAGTCGAGACACGTCACCGGTCCCAGAACGGTGGCCACGGGCAGCCGAGACACGTCACCGGTCCCAGAACGGTGGCCACGGGCAGCCGAGACACGTCACCGGTCCCAGAACGGTGGCCACGGGCAGTCGAGACACGTCACCGGTCACAGAACGGTGGCCACGGGCAGCCGAGACACGTCACCGGTCCCAGAACGGTGGCCATGGCCAGCCGAGACAAGTCACCGGTCACAGAACGGTGGCCACGGGCAGCCGAGACACGTCACCGGTCACAGAACGGTGGCCACGGGCAGCCGAGACACGTCACCGACCCCAGAACGGTGGCCACGGGCAGCCGAGACACGTCACCGGTCACAGAACGGTGGCCATGGCCAGCCGAGACACGTCACCGGTCACAGAACGGTGGCCACGGGCAGCCGAGACACGTCACCGGTCACAGAACGGTGGCCACGGGCAGCCGAGACACGTCACCGGTCACAGAACGGTGGCCATGGCCAACCGAGACACGTCACCGGTCACAGAACGGTGGCCACGGGCAGCCGAGACACGTCACCGGTCACAGAACGGTGGCCACGGGCAGCCGAGACACGTCACCGGTCACAGAACGGTGGCCACGGGCAGCCGAGACACGTCACCGGTCACAGAACGGTGGCCATGGCCAACCGAGACACGTCACCGGTCACAGAACGGTGGCCACGGGCAGCCGAGACACGTCGCCGGCCCCAGAACGGTGGCCACGGGCAGCCGAGACACGTCACCGCAGTGACCCAAAATAGGTTTTGCGCTAGGGTGTTGAGTGGAAAATTCAGCTCGGAATGTATGGCAAGGGAGTGGAAAATTCCCCTCAAAATGTATGGCGGAGTAAAAATTTCCAATTTGGGTACTCAGGTGGTAAACTCTCAAAGCCCTTGTTTGAACTGAGGGATGGATATTTCCTTTGATTTTCTCAAAGTAAATATTTTTAAATCGTCCCCAAGCAGAATTGTTTGACCATTACCACGTGAAAAATTTGGGTTAAGCAGGTAAATCTTTACCAACTGAAACCCCCTGATGCAGTCTCCAATTATTTTTTAAGGAATTGGTGAATTGCCACAAACAAAAAAACTTTTTGGGGGCCTCTGAGACCAACCTTTGGGGGAAAGAACTCTGGGAGCCACCAAGACTAACATTTGTGGGATGAAGATCAACTCTTGGGGGGGGGCTTCCTAGACCAACTCTTGTGCCCCTCCTCTCCTCTCCCACACGACCAGCTCTAAAGGGCCCCTGAGACGAAATATCGGAGCCCACCTTAGACCAACTCTCCAAAGAGGGCCTCCGAGACCGGCAGGTAATGAAAAATGAAAAAGGATTTTTTCATGCAATACCTAGTGCAAAAATTAATTATCTAAGCATACACTGTATAGTTTTTTTCTGTCCGGGACAGCGCCCCTCCTATACCTATACCTATAGTTATCGGAATTTTGGAGGCCACTCCTGACCTCAATCACTGCACCTCGCATACACCTATGCTAGGGCCCAGTAGAGCCTTGGTTTACACATAACTACCTAACCCAGACAAAACTACAAACTTTCTATCATGGCAATAAACTCTTCCAGACTCTTGCTAAAAGGTTCTTTTCTTTACCTGTCAATTCCCCTGCTCCTCTTCACATATATACTCACCTTCATATGAATATGCTGCTTTCTATCAATCTAATCGGAGCTAAATACTTCTTCTTTCTGCTGCTGTTGTTTCTTCCTTTCGTCTACAATCAGCCAGGCGCGGAGGGCTGCGACAGCGTCACAGCGATTACTACTTTAAATTTCTAAAAGCTTGCCGCTTGCCGGTCGCATGAGCTACATAATTTGCATTTCAAAAATTGCTCTAAATCAATTTTCTAAATACTTACAGACTAAAAAATTACGACGACTAAAAGCACACAAAGAGGAAGACTAACAATGTTTTGTCAATAACGAATATGAAACCTGCCTTTCAAGAAGCCTAAAGATGCCGCTTTTATTTACTAGATGTAAAGACGGTGTTTTGGTAAGTCCACGCCGTAGACCAGCCACACAAAAAGTGCCGATGTTTGAAGAGTAACTGGATGCATTCTTGTTGCCCAAAAAAATCATTTAATGAAAATGTAGAGTTTCAATTTATTCAAGTACCGGACACTTTGACTTCAACTTAAATATCAGCGTATTTATGCCTAGGGTGTCGTAGGGTGTCGTGAGTGGATTTGGGTGTCACACGGCGTGGACGCAGCAATGAAGGGCTAATATGGATAAAAATTATTTTCGTTGCAATAAATGGTCAATTTTCTACGATACAATGTCAAAAAATATTCTGCTTAGAGTACAAATTTCAAGATAATTGCTTTTAACAATAAGATGACCAAAAATGGTGTTTCACTATTCTCGGTACCAGAAATACAAAAACAGCTTTTCAAGAACGTAAGCCTAGAAATCATGTACACAGATAAACTGCTTTCCAAAAAGTATCTTTCAAAGCGGTCCGCTCATTTTTTTAGCAACACAAGGCTAGGGTGTCTAATTTTCCACTCACCAATTTTGTGAGTGGTGGAATTTAGTGGCGGTGTTCACCCATTGGAACTTTCTCCGGTGGGGCAGGGGGCACTGAGCGTCTTGCCCGCGCCAGAATTTCGATTCTGTTGTTCCACTGAAATCGGTGGAGATAAGGATGCCAGGTATAATTGGACAGAAAAATAGAAATCGCCAGATTTTCTTACAGAAAAGCTAAAGAAGCGCAAAAGAGCCGAGTTAATTTGGCGATCTTCTAGTCGATTCTGCTGCTCTCTTTTCCAGTGGACGTCGGTAGAGGAGGCAATGGAATTGGCCTTTGTAGTAAGTATTGTTAAGTAAAATTCAATAGTAGTAGGTATTGTTGGAAGTGAGTGGAAAATTCAGCAAAAAAATATAAAAGTGAGTGGAAAATTCTGCTTGACTGGGTGTCTTTCTGCACCCACCACCCCAGGTTTTGGGACACTGCGTCACCGACCCCAGAACGGTGGCCATGGGCAGCCGAGTCACGTCACCGGTCACAGAACGGTGGCCACGGGCAGCCGAGACACGTCACCGGTCACAGAACGGTGGCCATGGCCAGCCGAGACACGTCACCGGTCACAGAACGGTGGCCATGGGCAGCCGAGACACGTCACCGGTCACAGAACGGTGGCCACGGGCAGCCGAGACACGTCACCGGTCCCAGAACGGTGGTCACGGGCAGCCGAGACACGTCACCGGTCCCAGAACGGTGGCCATGGCCAGCCGAGACACGTCACCGGTCACAGAACGGTGGCCATGGCCAGCCGAGACACGTCACCGGTCACAGAACGGTGGCCATGGCCAGCCGAGACACGTCACCGGTCACAGAACGGTGGCCACGGGCAGCCGAGACACGTCATCGGTCCCAGAACGGTGGTCACGGGCAGCCGAGACACGTCACCGACCCCAGAACGGTGGCCATGGGCAGCCGAGACACGTCACCGGTCACAGAACGGTGGCCATGGCCAGCCAAGACACGTCACCGGTCACAGAACGGTGGCCATGGGCAGCCGAGACACGTCACCGGTCACAGAACGGTGGCCATGGCCAGCCGAGACACGTCACCGGTCACAGAACGGTGGCCACGGGCAGCCGAGACACGTCACCGGTCCCAGAACGGTGGTCACGGGCAGCCGAGACACGTCACCGACCCCAGAACGGTGGCCATGGCCAGCCGAGACAAGTCACCGGTCACAGAACGGTGGCCACGGGCAGCCGAGACACGTCACCGGTCACAGAACGGTGGCCACGGGCAGCCGAGACACGTCACCGGTCACAGAACGGTGGCCACGGGCAGCCGAGACACGTCACCGGTCACAGAACGGTGGCCATGGCCAGCCGAGACACGTCACCGGTCACAGAACGGTGGCCACGGGCAGCCGAGACACGTCACCGGTCACAGAACGGTGGCCACGGGCAGCCGAGACACGTCACCGGTCACAGAACGGTGGCCATGGCCAACCGAGACACGTCACCGGTCACAGAACGGTGGCCACGGGCAGCCGAGACACGTCGCCGGCCCCAGAACGGTGGCCACGGGCAGCCGAGACACGTCACCGCAGTGACCCAAAATAGGTTTTGCGCTAGGGTGTTGAGTGGAAAATTCAGCTCGGAATGTATGGCAAGGGAGTGGAAAATTCCCCTCAAAATGTATGGCGGAGTAAAAATTTCCAATTTGGGTACTCAGGTGGTAAACTCTCAAAGCCCTTGTTTGAACTGAGGGATGGATATTTCCTTTGATTTTCTCAAAGTAAATATTTTTAAATCGTCCCCAAGCAGAATTGTTTGACCATTACCACGTGAAAAATTTGGGTTAAGCAGGTAAATCTTTACCAACTGAAACCCCCTGATGCAGTCTCCAATTATTTTTTAAGGAATTGGTGAATTGCCACAAACAAAAAAACTTTTTGGGGGCCTCTGAGACCAACCTTTGGGGGAAAGAACTCTGGGAGCCACCAAGACTAACATTTGTGGGATGAAGATCAACTCTTGGGGGGGCTTCCCTAGACCAACTCTTGTGCCCCTCCTCTCCTCTCCCACACGACCAGCTCTAAAGGGCCCCTGAGACGAAATATCGGAGCCCACCTTAGACCAACTCTCCAAAGAGGGCCTCCGAGACCGGCAGGTAATGAAAAATGAAAAAGGATTTTTTCATGCAATACCTAGTGCAAAAATTAATTATCTAAGCATACACTGTATAGTTTTTTTCTGTCCGGGACAGCGCCCCTCCTATACCTATACCTATAGTTATCGGAATTTTGGAGGCCACTCCTGACCTCAATCACTGCACCTCGCATACACCTATGCTAGGGCCCAGTAGAGCCTTGGTTTACACATAACTACCTAACCCAGACAAAACTACAAACTTTCTATCATGGCAATAAACTCTTCCAGACTCTTGCTAAAAGGTTCTTTTCTTTACCTGTCAATTCCCCTGCTCCTCTTCACATATATACTCACCTTCATATGAATATGCTGCTTTCTATCAATCTAATCGGAGCTAAATACTTCTTCTTTCTGCTGCTGTTGTTTCTTCCTTTCGTCTACAATCAGCCAGGCGCGGAGGGCTGCGACAGCGTCACAGCGATTACTACTTTAAATTTCTAAAAGCTTGCCGCTTGCCGGTCGCATGAGCTACATAATTTGCATTTCAAAAATTGCTCTAAATCAATTTTCTAAATACTTACAGACTAAAAAATTACGACGACTAAAAGCACACAAAGAGGAAGACTAACAATGTTTTGTCAATAACGAATATGAAACCTGCCTTTCAAGAAGCCTAAAGATGCCGCTTTTATTTACTAGATGTAAAGACGGTGTTTTGGTAAGTCCACGCCGTAGACCAGCCACACAAAAAAGTGCCGATGTTTGAAGAGTAACTGGATGCATTCTTGTTGCCCAAAAAAATCATTTAATGAAAATGTAGAGTTTCAATTTATTCAAGTACCGGACACTTTGACTTCAACTTAAATATCAGCGTATTTATGCCTAGGGTGTCGTAGGGTGTCGTGAGTGGATTTGGGTGTCACACGGCGTGGACGCAGCAATGAAGGGCTAATATGGATAAAAATTATTTTCGTTGCAATAAATGGTCAATTTTCTACGATACAATGTCAAAAAAATATTCTGCTTAGAGTACAAATTTCAAGATAATTGCTTTTAACAATAAGATGACCAAAAATGGTGTTTCACTATTCTCGGTACCAGAAATACAAAAACAGCTTTTCAAGAACGTAAGCCTAGAAATCATGTACACAGATAAACTGCTTTCCAAAAAAGTATCTTTCAAAGCGGTCCGCTCATTTTTTTAGCAACACAAGGCTAGGGTGTCTAATTTTCCACTCACCAATTTTGTGAGTGGTGGAATTTAGTGGCGGTGTTCACCCATTGGAACTTTCTCCGGTGGGGCAGGGGGCACTGAGCGTCTTGCCCGCGCCAGAATTTCGATTCTGTTGTTCCACTGAAATCGGTGGAGATAAGGATGCCAGGTATAATTGGACAGAAAAATAGAAATCGCCAGATTTTCTTACAGAAAAGCTAAAGAAGCGCAAAAGAGCCGAGTTAATTTGGCGATCTTCTAGTCGATTCTGCTGCTCTCTTTTCCAGTGGACGTCGGTAGAGGAGGCAATGGAATTGGCCTTTGTAGTAAGTATTGTTAAGTAAAATTCAATAGTAGTAGGTATTGTTGGAAGTGAGTGGAAAATTCAGCAAAAAAATATAAAAGTGAGTGGAAAATTCTGCTTGACTGGGTGTCGTTCTGCACCCACCACCCCAGGTTTTGGGACACTGCGTCACCGACCCCAGAACGGTGGCCATGGGCAGCCGAGTCACGTCACCGGTCACAGAACGGTGGCCACGGGCAGCCGAGACACGTCACCGGTCACAGAACGGTGGCCATGGCCAGCCGAGACACGTCACCGGTCACAGAACGGTGGCCACGGGCAGCCGAGACACGTCACCGGTCACAGAACGGTGGCCACGGGCAGCCGAGACACGTCACCGGTCACAGAACGGTGGCCATGGCCAACCGAGACACGTCACCGGTCACAGAACGGTGGCCACGGGCAGCCGAGACACGTCGCCGGCCCCAGAACGGTGGCCACGGGCAGCCGAGACACGTCACCGCAGTGACCCAAAATAGGTTTTGCGCTAGGGTGTTGAGTGGAAAATTCAGCTCGGAATGTATGGCAAGGGAGTGGAAAATTCCCCTCAAAATGTATGGCGGAGTAAAAATTTTCCAATTTGGGTACTCAGGTGGTAAACTCTCAAAGCCCTTGTTTGAACTGAGGGATGGATATTTCCTTTGATTTTCTCAAAGTAAATATTTTTAAATCGTCCCCAAGCAGAATTGTTTGACCATTACCACGTGAAAAATTTGGGTTAAGCAGGTAAATCTTTACCAACTGAAACCCCCTGATGCAGTCTCCAATTATTTTTTAAGGAATTGGTGAATTGCCACAAACAAAAAACTTTTTGGGGGCCTCTGAGACCAACCTTTGGGGGAAAGAACTCTGGGAGCCACCAAGACTAACATTTGTGGGATGAAGATCAACTCTTGGGGGGGGCTTCCCTAGACCAACTCTTGTGCCCCTCCTCTCCTCTCCCACACGACCAGCTCTAAAGGGCCCCTGAGACGAAATATCGGAGCCCACCTTAGACCAACTCTCCAAAGAGGGCCTCCGAGACCGGCAGGTAATGAAAAATGAAAAAGGATTTTTTCATGCAATACCTAGTGCAAAAATTAATTATCTAAGCATACACTGTATAGTTTTTTTCTGTCCGGGACAGCGCCCCTCCTATACCTATACCTATAGTTATCGGAATTTTGGAGGCCACTCCTGACCTCAATCACTGCACCTCGCATACACCTATGCTAGGGCCCAGTAGAGCCTTGGTTTACACATAACTACCTAACCCAGACAAAACTACAAACTTTCTATCATGGCAATAAACTCTTCCAGACTCTTGCTAAAAGGTTCTTTTCTTTACCTGTCAATTCCCCTGCTCCTCTTCACATATATACTCACCTTCATATGAATATGCTGCTTTCTATCAATCTAATCGGAGCTAAATACTTCTTCTTTCTGCTGCTGTTGTTTCTTCCTTTCGTCTACAATCAGCCAGGCGCGGAGGGCTGCGACAGCGTCACAGCGATTACTACTTTAAATTTCTAAAAGCTTGCCGCTTGCCGGTCGCATGAGCTACATAATTTGCATTTCAAAAATTGCTCTAAATCAATTTTCTAAATACTTACAGACTAAAAATTACGACGACTAAAAGCACACAAAGAGGAAGACTAACAATGTTTTGTCAATAACGAATATGAAACCTGCCTTTCAAGAAGCCTAAAGATGCCGCTTTTATTTACTAGATGTAAAGACGGTGTTTTGGTAAGTCCACGCCGTAGACCAGCCACACAAAAAAGTGCCGATGTTTGAAGAGTAACTGGATGCATTCTTGTTGCCCAAAAAAATCATTTAATGAAAATGTAGAGTTTCAATTTATTCAAGTACCGGACACTTTGACTTCAACTTAAATATCAGCGTATTTATGCCTAGGGTGTCGTAGGGTGTCGTGAGTGGATTTGGGTGTCACACGGCGTGACGCAGCAATGAAGGGCTAATATGGATAAAAATTATTTTCGTTGCAATAAATGGTCAATTTTCTACGATACAATGTCAAAAAATATTCTGCTTAGAGTACAAATTTCAAGATAATTGCTTTTAACAATAAGATGACCAAAAATGGTGTTTCACTATTCTCGGTACCAGAAATACAAAAACAGCTTTTCAAGAACGTAAGCCTAGAAATCATGTACACAGATAAACTGCTTTCCAAAAATGTATCTTTCAAAGCGGTCCGCTCATTTTTTTAGCAACACAAGGCTAGGGTGTCTAATTTTCCACTCACCAATTTTGTGAGTGGTGGAATTTAGTGGCGGTGTTCACCCATTGGAACTTTCTCCGGTGGGGCAGGGGGCACTGAGCGTCTTGCCCGCGCCAGAATTTCGATTCTGTTGTTCCACTGAAATCGGTGGAGATAAGGATGCCAGGTATAATTGGACAGAAAAATAGAAATCGCCAGATTTTCTTACAGAAAAGCTAAAGAAGCGCAAAAGAGCCGAGTTAATTTGGCGATCTTCTAGTCGATTCTGCTGCTCTCTTTTCCAGTGGACGTCGGTAGAGGAGGCAATGGAATTGGCCTTTGTAGTAAGTATTGTTAAGTAAAATTCAATAGTAGTAGGTATTGTTGGAAGTGAGTGGAAAATTCAGCAAAAAAATATAAAAGTGAGTGGAAAATTCTGCTTGACTGGGTGTCGTTCTGCACCCACCACCCCAGGTTTTGGGACACTGCGTCACCGACCCCAGAACGGTGGCCATGGGCAGCCGAGTCACGTCACCGGTCACAGAACGGTGGCCACGGGCAGCCGAGACACGTCACCGGTCACAGAACGGTGGCCATGGCCAGCCGAGACACGTCACCGGTCACAGAACGGTGGCCACGGGCAGCCGAGACACGTCACCGGTCACAGAACGGTGGCCACGGGCAGCCGAGACACGTCACCGGTCACAGAACGGTGGCCATGGCCAGCCGAGACACGTCACCGGTCACAGAACGGTGGCCACGGGCAGCCGAGACACGTCACCGGTCACAGAACGGTGGCCATGGCCAGCCGAGAGTATTACTCAGAATGATTGTCAGCGATTACACCGTGACATCTATTGCTGGTGAATCCGTACAATGGTCGACGGAAAGAGTGGCGGCGGGGGAGCAGCGGCACGGTGTGAGCCCGCCCACCTGTCCTGCCGAGCACGCCGCGCCCATGTTGCCTGCCAATGTCCGGTGTGAACGGCGGCGGCGAGAGGGGAGGTAGATGATTCCCGTGCGCCAGGCCTACAAGCTCGCTAAGATGGGCCTCCCGCGCTGCTACCTGGCCTGGGTCCGATCCTTTCTGACCGACCGCCAGGCCTGTGTCACATATAACGGGAAGTGCGGACGCTTCAGATGCATCCGTGAGGGCACGCCGCAGGGGGCCGTTTGCTCTCCCACCTTATTCATTTCATACATCAATGACCTCATCGAGCACCTACCACCTGGCGTCCAGACCTCGCTGTTCGCCGATGATCTGGCAATCTGGGCCACTGACCGGACCGTCGCCGCGGCAGAGCGACGAGTCCAAAGAGCTCTGGATTGTCTTACGGCCTGGGCGGAAGAGTGGAAATTAACCATCAGCCAAGAGAAGACAGTTGGCACCCTCTTCTCGCTCGACCCAGCAGAGGCCAGACGAGAGTGCAACCTGACTCTCGGCGCCGCTCGGCTCAGCCACGAAGCCACCCCGACATTCCTAGGGGTCACGTACGACCGGACGCTGACCTTCCGCCACCATATCGAGAACCTGAGGTGCAAAATGAAGAAGAGGAGTGGGGCGCTACGGGCGCTTAGTGGCAAATCCTGGGGCGCCGCGGCGACCGACCTCAGGCTGGTGTACCTCGCGTTCATTAGATCCTGTGCAGACTACGCGGCCGGTGGCTGGATGCCCGGGGTGGCGAGCTCTAACCTAGAACGCCTCGAGGTCGTACAGCGACAGGCCTGCAGGACGATAACTGGCTGCCTGAGGTCGACGCCGACGGCCGCTCTGGAGCGAGAGGCGGACGTCATGCCTCTCAGCATACGACGAAAGCAGCTCGCGGCCATCGCGGTGCAGCGGCACGTCCGCGACCTTCCGGGCGACCCGCTAAAACCGCTCTTGCTTGCGGAGAGACCCAGACTGAGGCTAAAGCAGGACCGCGGATGGGCCGAGACCGGCCTGGCAGTGTCCGCAGAGGCAGACCTAGCCGCTTTTCCCGCGGAGCCTCTGCAGGTTACACCGCAGGTCGCGCCATGGGAGACTCCATCCCCGAATATCGACATTCGGACGAAACTAGTCGTCCAGACGAAGAAGACGGATCCTCCAGAAGCACGACTCGCGGCGGCGGAAAGGACTCTGGCTGCACTCCCGCCAGCGGATATCTCAATCTTCACGGATGGATCCGCGACAAGTGGCACTGAGCATGGCGGTGGAGGCGCAGTGGTACTCAGGGAAAACCACTCCGTGAAGCGGATCAGAGTCCCTGCCGGCCGCTACACGTCCAGTTTCCGGGCGGAACTAGCTGCCCTGGATGCGGCTCTGCGCCATCTGGTGACGATCGCAGCCGAGTGCCTACCGAGAGAAGTGCGAGTCTGCACTGATTCGCAGTCCGCCCTAACCCGCCTGGCGGAGGGCCCGCACGCTCAATCCGATGCCCTGGCAGGCTCGGTTTGGCACCAACTCTCGACCCTGGCCAGCATGGGCATCCACCTAACCCTTCAATGGGTCCCGGGCCACGCTGGCCTACCGGGGAACGAGCTCGCCGACGAAGTGGCGCGTGCCGCTGCCACACTGGACCAGGGTACCACCCAGATTGATTTTAACTCCGCGAACAGCTGCATAAGGCGCCACGCACACAGCTTGTGGACTGAAAAAGTCAGCACCACCCGATATGCGGAGGAGAACGGCACCAAGAGAGTGGTCCTAGGGGACAAACATGGCCTCTCCCGCCTAGAATCCACCGAAGGCTGCGGACGGGCCACTCTCTTCTCCTCCGCAATTACCAGCACCGGGTGGGGCTGGCACCAAATGGCACGTGCCCGGAGTGCGGGGAGGACGAGGAAACAATGCGGCACCTTTTAACTGAATGCCCAGCGCGAGCCCTTCTCCGTAAAAATGTCTTTGGCCGGGACGACCCGACAATTCAAGAGGCGCTGGGCGATCCGCCTCGGCTGGCGGCCTTCATCCGGCGGCTGGGACGCCTCTGACGAGGCGTCTCCCATATGGCAGCTGCCGAGTGCCGGAAACATCATCATCATCATCATCAGAGGGGAGGTATGACCGTCAGGCGGACACCACGCTGCCGATCCGGAGGTGGCGCTGCAAGAGGAGCCCAGCACAGAACAACAGTAGCTTCGCCTCGCCCACAGCGCTGATGAGCCATAGGCAGACTGCAGAATCAGCGGTTCAACATATACAGCCGGGTGGACTGCCGGGCCAACGACGAGCAAATGGCAGAAGCAAGGCCAGGCTGAGCTGCGAGCCGCTCCATGTTCGGTGGCTGTAGCTCTACACTGCCGCTTACTCACCCACAATATATCATCCATGGGGCAATCCACAATTCCCACAATCATTGGTGATACCATAAATGAACAAAATACCAAACCAGGTAGAAGTTTAGCGGAAACTCAAATCACTGAACGGAAGCCTTTCATGAACCTATTAGGTAAGCTCCATGCCAAGCTCAGGATATTCGCAATCGACTGGAGGGTCCAATTACCTGACATATAGTTGACATATATTTGACATATAGTTGACATATACCTGACATATAATACCTGACGGTGTAGTTGTATTATATCAAATAGTTCTTTGATTAGTACTTTCTTTCCATGGACAAAGGTGTTGCTGTTTCACATTTTTCACGGCGGAGGCATATGTTTTCTTATTATGCTGTTGTATCATAAAACATAAATCTCTTTATCACTTTATTTCTCCAAAGCACAAGCTAATTCAGTCATTTTATTTCATTTAAAATTTCATCACCATCGGTTTTACAGCCCACTGATACGCGAAATAGGGCAATGGAGGCAAATTCATGACGAAAAACATGTACACTTACAGTCAACTGAAGCCAAAAGCACTCTGAGTTAACACTAAGATCGGTTATCTGAGACACGTCTTTTTCACTTTTCATTTAAAGTTATCGAAAGTGGCGTGGAAAGGACTCACTGCGGGGTGCATACTAGTATGGGACGTTAGGGGCTGCTCACAAGGGACGTCTCCCGCTGAGGGGGAGGGAGCTGGCCGAAAGGCGACGTGCTACGACGTTGTCATGGGGGGAGGGGAGCTGGCCGAAAGGTGACGTGCTATGACACGGGGTGGGCTTTTTCCGGCGACGATTTTTTCACTGTTCTGTTCTTATTTAGTTTTTCGGGGAAGGCAAAGCTGCCTAGAAGTAGGACTGAGACCACAAGGCATGAATTTTCCCTTAAGGAGACAGTGGCTTGGAATGTCAGACTTAAAGAATTGTCTTCAGCCTACCGTCCAGTGCTGGTAACTGGCGGCTGTGCCTGGCGTCCAGTGAGGGTAACTGGCGGCTGTGCCTGCCGTCCAGTGAGGGTAACTGGCGGCTGTGCCTGCCGTCCAGTGAGGGTAACTGGCGGCTGTGCCTGCCGTCCAGTGAGGGTAACTGGCGGCTGTGCCTGCCGTCCAGTGAGGGTAACTGGCGGCTGTGCCTGCCGTCCAGTGAGGGTAGGCTGTGCCTGCCGTCCAGTGAGAGTAACTGGCGGCTGTGCCTGCCGTCCAGTGAGGGTGGGCTGTGCTTGCCGTCCAGTGAGGGTAACTGGCGGCTGTGCCTGCCGTCCAGTGAGGGTAGGCTGTGCTTGCCGTCCAGTGAGGGTAACTGGCGGTTGTGCCTGGCGTCCAGTGAGGGTAACTGGCGGCTGTGCCTGCCGTCCAGTGAGGGTAGGCTGTGCCTGCCGTCCAGTGAGGGTAACTGGAGGCTGTGCCTGCCGTCCAGTGAGGGTAACTGGCGGCTGTGCCTGCCGTCCAGTGAGGGTAACTGGAGGCTGTGCCTGCCGTCCAGTGAGGGTGGGCTGTGCCTGCCGTTCGGTGCTGGTAACTAGCGGCTGTGCCTGCCGTCCAGTGAGGGTAACTGGCGGCTGTGCCTGCCGTCCAGTGAGGGTAGGCTGTGCCTGCTGTCCAGTGAGGGTAACTGGCGGCTGTGCCTGCCGTCCAGTGAGGGTAGGCTGTGCCTGCCGTCCAGTGAGAGTAACTGGCGGCTGTGCCTGCCGTCCAGTGAGGGTAGGCTGTGCCTGCCGTCCAGTGAGAGTAACTGGCGGCTGTGCCTGCCGTCCAGTGAGGGTGGGCTGTGCCTGCCGTCCAGTGCTGGTAACTGGCGGCTGTGCCTGCCGTCCAGTGAGGGTAGGCTGTGCTTGCCATCCAGTGAGGGTAACTGGCGGTTGTGCCTGGCGTCCAGTGAGGGTAGGCTGTGCCTGCCGTCCAGTGAGAGTAACTGGCGGCTGTGCCTGCCGTCCATTGAGGGTAGGCTGTGACTGCCGCCCAGTGAGGGTAGGCTGTGCCTGCCGTCCAGTGAGGATAGGCTGTGCCTGCCGTCCAGTGAGGGTAGGCTGTGCCTGCCGTCCAGTGAGGGTAGGCTGTGCCTGCCGTTCAGTGAGGGTAGGCTGTGCCTGCCGTCCAGTGAGGGTAGGCTGTGCCTGCCGTCCAGTGAGGGTAGGCTGTGCCTGCCGTCCAGTGAGGGTAGGCTGTGCTTGCCGTCCAGTGAGGGTAACTGGCGGCTGTGCCTGCCGTCCAGTGAGGGTAGGCTGTGCCTGCCGTCCAGTGAGGGTAACTGGCGGCTGTGCCTACCGTCCAGTGAGGGTAACTGGCGGCTGTGCCTGCCGTCCAGTGAGGATAACTGGCGGCTGTGCCTGCCGTCCAGTGAGGGTAGGCTGTGCCTGCCGTCCAGTGAGGGTAGGCTGTGCCTGCCGCCCAGTGAGGGTAGGCTGTGCCTACCGTCCAGTGAGGGTAGGCTGTGCTTGCCGTCCAGTGAGGGTAGGCTGTGCCTGCTGTCCAGTGAGGGTAGGCTGTGCCTGCCGTCCAGTGAGGGTAGGCTGTGCTTGCCGTCCAGTGAGGGTAACTGGCGGCTGTGCCTGCCGTCCAGTGAGGGTAGGCTGTGCCTGCCGTCCAGTGAGGGTAACTGGCGGCTGTGCCTACCGTCCAGTGAGGGTAACTGGCGGCTGTGCCTGCCGTCCAGTGAGGGAAGGCTGTGCCTGCCGTCCAGTGAGGGCAACTGGCGGCTGTGCCTGCCGTCCAGTGTGGGTAACTGGCGGCTGTGCCTGCCGTCCAGTGAGGGTAGGCTGTGCCTGCCGTCCAGTGAGGGTAACTGGCGGCTGTGCCTACCGTCCAGTGAGGGTAACTGGCGACTGTGCCTGCCGTCCAGTGAGGGTAACTGGCGGCTGTGCCTGCCGTCCAGTGAGGGTAACTGGCCGCTGTGCCTGCCGTCCAGTGAGGGTAACTGGCGGCTATGCCTGCCGTTTTTCCTGCCGTGGAGGGGGGGTGGTTTGTCCCGCCGTCCGGTCCAGTGAGGGGCTGTGCCTGCCGTCCAGTGAGGGTAACTGGCGGCTGTGCCTGCCGTCCAGTGAGGGTAACTGGCGGCTGTGCCTGCCGTCCAGTGAGGGTAGGCTGTGCCTGCCGTCCAGTGAGGGTAACTGGCGGCTGTGCCTGCCGTCCAGTAAGGGTAACTGGCGGCTGTGCCTGCCGTCCAGTGAGGGTAGGCTGTGCCTGCCGTCCAGTGAGGGTAGGCTGTGCCTGCCGTCCAGTGAGGGTAACTGGCGGCTGTGCCTGCCGTCCAGTGAGGGTAGGCTGTGCCTGCCGTCCAGTGAGGGTAACTGGCGGCTGTGCCTACCGTCCAGTGAGGGTAACTGGCGGCTGTGCCTGCCGTCCAGTGAGGGAAACTGGCGGCTGTGCGTGCGGTCCAGTGAGGGTAACTGGCGGCTGTGCCTGCCAAAAAGAACACTTTCGAAACACGTGCAAGCGGGTTCAAAAGGACAGTTTCAACTCTCTTGCCTCCAAATTCAACCGCTTCACTCCCACCACCCAAGTCTGGAAAACCATTAGAGCTTTCTCTGCGAAGCGACCACCCCGTGGACCTTTCCCTCAACTAAAAATAGCTGGCCAACCCATCACCGAACCTAAGGAAGTCATGGATAAATTTGCTGATCATTACGCCAGTGTTGCAGCTAATAACTCATACAGCCAGCGCTCCAAAGACCAGGCAGAATGGTGCAAAAGCACACATTCATCAATTATGGTAATCAAGAGTATTATAATGTACCTTTTACAATGACCGAGCTAAATTACGCCATTAGCAAGTGTGGAAACACTGCAGTGGGCCCTGACGAAATTCACTACTCTTTCTTCAGGCACCTCAGCCAAACAGCACTAAAGTACCTGCTTTCGGCCATTAACAACATGTTTCTTAGCGACTCTTTCCCCACATCGTGGCGAGAGAGTATTATCATTCCCCTTCCAAAACCTGGCAAAGAAAAAACAGACCCAAAAGGTTATCGCCCAATTTCGCTTACTAGCTGTGCTAGCAAGCTTGTCGAGCGCATGGTAAACGTTAGACTTCACGAGATCCTCGAAAAGAAGCTTGATGCTATGCAATCAGGCTTCCGGCGCGGGCGAGCCACCACTGACAATTTGGTGAAACTAGTCAGTGACATCCAAAATGGCTTTTACAAAAAGCAAGTAACAATAGCTGCATTCCTAGACATTAAATCGGCGTTCGATCGCGTTCAAAAAGACGCCCTCTTGTTTAAATTAAGCAAGCTAGGAATTCGTGGCCACCTTGCAAAATTCATTGAAAACTTCCTCAAGGACCGAAAATTTAAAGTCCTTTGTGGCACCACATTCTCCTACCCGGCAACCCAGGACCAAGGCACACCCCAGGGTAGCGTTCTGTCCCCCACCCTCTTTTTAGTAATGATCAATGATCTCTTCGCCAAAAAGCTACCGCCTGGAATAAATTACTCCCTCTTTGCGGACGATGTCGCCATTTGGAAAACCACTGCAATCGATACCAGGCGGTATAACGAACCAGAATTCCAACACGCAACTACGCAGTTGCAGGACAGCTTAAACGACATCGATAATTGGTGTAGCTTAATGGGTCTATCACTCTCGGCGGAAAAATCATCAGTCGTTGTCTTTGCCAGAGCGCATTCCAGACACGACCCTCCACGGCTCCAAATCTCGGGTAAACCTATTGAATGCACCAATAGCTTCAAATTCTTGGGCGTCACCCTAGATTCCCGATTGAGTTTCAATGAGCACATCACCAAAGTCGTCTCTAGCTGTCAAAAGCGAGTCAACATTCTCCGCATGCTCGGCGGCACAGAGTATGGCGGGGATCGAAAGACCCTGCTTATGCTCTACAAGTCCCTGATTCGGTCCATTCTCGAATATAATTCGTTCGTTTTTGACTCGACGAACAAGACCAATAAATTAAAGCTAGAGCGAGTCCAAAACGCCAGTATCCGGGCAGCCACAGGCGCGCTCAGAGAATCCCCCATCACCAGCCTGCTAACTGATAGCGGGCTGTGCCCACTACAGACAAGACGCGACGCCCAGCTTATTTCTTACTACATCAAGGTTCAATCCACCGAAAATCACCCGGCAAAACAATGTTTTGCCCATCCCAGACGAGCCAATAAAGCCACTCTACAGAAGTGGCCCCCATTTAAACACAGAGTAGCGAAAACCCTGGAAAGCCTAAATCTTGCACTGCCAGCGACAATAGGCAAACCCCCACTCTCCCGCTTCTGGACTCGAAAAGAGCCCAAAGTGGAATTTCTTTTCACTTCCCGTAAAACGGACTTCTCAGAGGAAGAAGTCTCCCAAAAATTCCTAGAGTTCCGATCTTGTAACGCGGAAAAGACCTTTATATTTACAGACGGCTCCAAAATAGGCGAAAAAGTAGGCCTCGGCATCTGGGGGCAAAACATTTGCCTTCAGAAAAGACTTCCGGACAACTGCTCCATCTTCACAGCCGAGGCTGTTGCCATCCTAAATGCATTAGCCATAATCAGAACCCAAAATATCAACTCAGCCGTCATCTGTTCAGACTCTAAATCTGTCCTGCAGGCCGTCAGTAACGTAGTCAACCCCAACCACCACGTTATAGCAGATATTCAGAAAGGTATCGATGATACCCCTGATGTCTCTTTTCTTTGGATCCCGGGCCACTGCAAAATTCAAGGAAATGAGAAGGCCGATGAGCAGGCAAAAAAGTCCCTAGAACTTAGAGAGATCGAACCCTTAAAGTGGTCTGGAGACGATAGCAAAGCTCTCCTCCAGGACACCATCCGGAAGCAAATGCAACATAACTGGACCACAAACCACAGCGCCCACCTATTTTATATCAAGCCTAACATCGGCTACTGGCCCAGTTCCAACCAAAAGAGTCGTCGGCGCGAGGTTATTCTAACCAGACTCAGAAATGGACACACAAAATTAAATGCCTATTGGAACGCGGGTACCTGTGGTACCTGCGACGCAATGGAGAATCCCCATCACATTCTCATCGATTGTCCCCAGCACAATACCCATCGGCAACCCATGCTAGATTACTGCCGAATCCAAAACATCCCTGTAGACCTAAAAACTCTGCTCGGTAACGACCATCCTGAACTTCTCGAAAAAGTCTTTACATTTCTAAAGGACTCTGGGCTAGAGAAGTTTCTATAAATCACTCCTCCCAGTATATATGATGAGGGTGCATGGTGCACCCCCAAAGTAGGACTTGCCTATTTTCTAATCATAGCTGATCCACTGCGAAATTTAAGCAATAGTTTTGTAACCTTTAAATGGTTCATTGTAGGCTAAGGATAGGTTATGCTAGGCTAACTTTGAAATCAGGTTAGGTTAGATAGGTTAGATTTCTTCACCGCAGTGATACCTTTCACTGCGGGTCTATACTAACCACACCTATACTCTTACTAACAATCTAACTATCCTCTCACACTTCTTTCTCTGCGTGGCGGCTGCCCAGCCGAAGAGGGGAGCTGCAACTTCACCTCCGGGTTGCAGGGTAAATTCGCGGCACCCTGGCCAGGTGTTTAGCGCACTTTCTAAAATACGAAATTATTGAGTTAACGGAGGCTTTCGAGTAACGTATACAAGCGGACATCAATAGCTGACACACAAAATTCTAAATTCAAAATTCCAAATTCTAAATTCCAAATTCTAAATTTCAAACTCTAAATTTATAAGGTCTTCAACCACAGAAATAACCTTCGCACTCTGCGGGTCTAAACTTATTAAAAGACCTCCCTTGGCATGGCTATGCCATTGCCACGACCGATCCACTTGCAAGCTAAAACATCTTGCAACCCATTACTTGAAATAACTCCCATTGCTTTAACAGACTAACGTAGCTTGCCCCCACACTAAATTCTAAAATTCTCCCACACACTCCTTTAGAGGCGGGCAAAGGTGCTATGCACAGAACGCCTAATAAAAAGCCATAAGCAGCAAGCAGTGTGCCTGCCGTCCAGTGAGGGTAGGCTGTGCCTGCCGTCCAGTGAGGGTAGGCTGTGCCTGCCGTCCAGTGAGGGTAGGCTGTGCCTGCCGTCCAGTGAGGGTAGGCTGTGCCTGCCGTCCAGTGAGGGTAGGCTGTGCCTGCCGTCCAGTGAGAGTAGGCTGTGCCTGCCGTCCAGTGAGAGTAGGTTGTGCCTGCCGTCCAGTGAGGATAGGCTGTGCCTGCCGTCCAGTGAGGGTAGGCTGTGCCTGCCGTCCAGTGAGGGTAGGTTGTGCCTGCCGTCCAGTGAGGGTAACTGGCGGCTGTGCCTGCCGTCCAGTGAGGGTAGGCTGTGCCTGCCGTCCAGTGAGGGTAGGCTGTGCCTACCGTCCAGTGAGGGGAACTGGCGGCTGTGCCGGCCGTCCAGTGAGGGTAACTGGCGGCTGTGCCTGCCGTCCAGTGAGGGTAACTGGCGGCTGTGCCTGCCGTCCAGTGAGGGTAACTGGCGGCTGTGCCTGCCGTCCAGTGAGGGTAGGCTGTGCCTGCCGTCCAGTGAGAGGTAACTGGCGGCTGTGCCTGCCGTCCAGTGAGGGTGGGCTGTGCTTGCCGTCCAGTGAGGGTAACTGGCGGCTGTGCCTGCCGTCCAGTGAGGGTAGGCTGTGCTTGCCGTCCAGTGAGGGTAACTGGCGGTTGTGCCTGGCGTCCAGTGAGGGTAACTGGCGGCTGTGCCTGTCGTCCAGTGAGGGTAGGCTGTGCCTGCCGTCCAGTGAGGGTAACTGGCGGCCGTGCCTGCCGTCCAGTGAGGGTAGGCTGTGCCTGCCGTCCAGTGAGGGTAAGGCTGTGCCTGCCGTCCAGTGAGGGTAGGCTGTGCCTGCCGTCCAGTGAGGGTAACTGGCGGCCGTGCCTGCCGTCCAGTGTGGGTAGGCTGTGCCTGTCGTCCAGTGAGGGTAGGCTGTGCCTGCCGTCCAGTGAGAGTAGGCTGTGCCTGCCGTCCAGTGAGGGTAGGCTGTGCCTGCCGTCCAGTGAGGGTAACTGGCGGCCGTGCCTGCCGTCTGGTGCGGGTAACGAAGCTTGAGTCACTGCCGTCCGGTGCGGGTAACGAGGCATGAGTCACTACCCGTTGTTAGCCACTGGGCAGTCGGTATCAGGCCCACGTCTGCCGGTAGTCGGGTGGACGGCGCCAGTCTAAGCGCCACAATCGATAGCTGAGGCGGCGGCGTGACGCGGCTCGCCGGCGCCAGCCGGCCTCCCACACGGCTGTTCCACCCGGCACCAGCCAGCCTCCCACACGGCTGCTCCACCCGGCACCAGCCAGCCTCCCACACGGCTGCTCCACCCGGCGCCAGCCAGCCTCCCACACGGCTGCTCCACCCGGCACCAGCCAGCCTCCCACACGGCTGCTCCACCCGGCACCAGCCAGCCTCCCACACGGCTGCTCCACCCGGCGCCAGCCAGCCTCCCACACGGCTGTTCCACCCGGGGCCAGCCGGCCTCCCACACGGCTGTTCCACCCGGGGCCAGCCGGCCTCCCACACGGCTGCTCCACCCGGCGCCAGCCAGCCTCCCACACGGCTGCTCCACCCGGCGCCAGTCAGCCTCCCACACGGCTGCTCCACCCGGCACCAGCCAGCCTCCCACACGGCTGCTCCACCCGGCGCCAGTCAGCCTCCCACACGGCTGCTCCACCCGGCACCAGCCAGCCTCCCACACGGCTGCTCCACCCGGCACCAGCCAGCCTCCAACACGGCTGCTCCACCCGGCGCCAGTCAGCCTCCCACACGGCTGCTCCACCCGGCGCCAGCCAGCCTCCCACACGGCTGCTCCACCCGGCGCCAGTCAGCCTCCCACACGGCTGCTCCACCCGGCGCCAGTCAGCCTCCCACACGGCTGCTCCACCCGGCACCAGCCGGCCTCCCACACGGCTGCTCCACCCGGCGCCAGCCAGCCTCCCACACGGCTGCTCCACCCGGCGCCAGCCAGCCTCCCACACGGCTGCTCCACCCGGCACCAGCCAGCCTCCCACACGGCTGCTCCACCCGGCGCCAGTCAGCCTCCCACACGGCTGCTCCACCCGGCGCCAGTCAGCCTCCCACACGGCTGCTCCACCCGGCACCAGCCGGCCTCCCACACGGCTGCTCCACCCGGCGCCAGCCAGCCTCCCACACGGCTGCTCCACCCGGCGCCAGTCAGCCTCCCACACGGCTGCTCCACCCGGCGCCAGTCAGCCTCCCACACGGCTGCTCCACCCGGCACCAGCCGGCCTCCCACACGGCTGCTCCACCCGGCGCCAGTCAGCCTCCCACACGGCTGCTCCACCCGGCGCCAGCTAGCCTCCCACACGGCTGCTCCACCCGGCACCAGCCAGCCTCCCACACGGCTGCTCCACCCGGCACCAGCCGGCCTCCCACACGGCTGCTCCACCCGGCGCCAGCCAGCCTCCCACACGGCTGTTCCACCCGGCGCCAGCCAGCCTCCCACACGGCTGCTCCACCCGGCGCCAGTCAGCCTCCCACACGGCTGCTCCACCCGGCACCAGCCAGCCTCCCACACGGCTGCTCCACCCGGCACCAGCCGGCCTCCCACACGGCTGCTCCACCCGGCGCCAGCCAGCCTCCCACACGGCTGTTCCACCCGGCGCCAGCCAGCCTCCCACACGGCTGCTCCACCCGGCGCCAGTCAGCCTCCCACACGGCTGCTCCACCCGGCGCCAGCTAGCCTCCCACACGGCTGCTCCACCCGGCACCAGCCGGCCTCCCACACGGCTGCTCCACCCGGCGCCAGCCAGCCTCCCACACGGCTGTTCCACCCGGCACCAGCCAGCCTCCCACACGGCTGCTCCAGCGATGCAGGGCACCACCTGGTGGGGACCGACGGCGGAAGTGCAGTGCAGAGTTCCGAGTAGGTCTCAGGGTTCAGAGTACTTCTGGAGTGAACGTTGCAATGGCACAGAATCGGGGGCTGAACCAACAACTGAAAATAATTTCCAGGTCGTAACACTCAGCTGTCATTCTGCAAAGGTGAGGACTCCTTATAGTGTTTCATCTCACTGTGGTCGTATACAGTGTCTGCCACTAAAAAGAAGACAAGTAACAAGCAAGAGGGATGTTGGGGTTGAAAATTTAGCTCGGCAGCGGTGATGTGGTGGCAATATCCCGATGGGGAGCGCAGTTGACCTCAAAACAGCGCTTCAAGGTGACTCAGCGTTAAGCCTTCAATGTGGCTCAGCGATTCAATGGGACTCATCACGTTCAGCTGCGAAGCTATAGCAGTATCAAACTGCACAAATTTTATCCAATATAAGCCATCGGAGTAACTTTTACCTTTACATAATTGCACAACTACATGTTGGCAATACTCGCAGAAGTGGCTCATATCACCGTCGATTAGCAGAATTTCGATGGCAGCGCGGCCATTCTGCTGATCCAATCCAGACCAAATACGGCTGACGGAGCAGCACCAGCCACTGGTTCGATGCTGGAGCACTGGGACCAGGTGGAGGCCATTCCCCTGCCACATTACAGCTGCCCTTCCAACATCCAGTTACATGGGCACGACTCCAAACTTATGGGTCTTCTGGTCTGAAGGAACCCTACTAAAGTAGATCGCTGTATGCAAACACAGGCACCGGCGAAGGAGATCCCTTCAAAGCCGGAGGTCCCAGATTCGTTTCGCGGCGCAGGGACGTCGATTTTTACACCGACTCCAGGCGCCTAAATTGGCGAAAACGGCTTACAGTGGCTATATAAAAGAGTTACACACCTTTTAAAGTTTACTGTTGTCATTGTTTTAAGAACTCGTAGGGAAACAGTACGATTCACCTTTCTATGCCATTCTAACGGTTGTGTCAGATTCCAGACACCCCAAAAATACAGAAACCCACGCATATACCACTGGGAGATATGAAATAACGAGGATTAGACACTTCAGAAGACCTTGGTCGCTGCAAACCATCTGTTTACCCGGTCCATCTAAACAAAACAAAAAAACGCCCAGACGCAATAGGTAAAAATTCAATGACCAAGAAACTAGAAATGCATTTTTAAGTGAAAACCTGTCTCGGTATTCACTTTTAACAGACACCATATGTGTGTCTCTTAACACGCGCAGTGGAGGGATCTTAAAGTGTCCTCCACCTATTTTCCGACGGTAGCACAGTGATACAGGAGGCCTGAAAAAAGCAGGACGAAATTCATAGCTCAATAACTAATAATGATAGAACAATAATTTTAGGTTCAAATTGAAGTTCTTCATTACGCAGCTCAAACAAGCACACCAAATTTTGTTTTTCCTCTTAACCCTCCTTTTACCAGGGGGTCGATCCTACCCCATCTTAATTGTTCGCGATGGGAGAAAAACGGCTCGGTTTAGTGCAATGCCACGTGGCAAGTGCGAACCAAAATCAATATGATACATCTTGACGAAATTTCAATCCAAGGTCAGGTCAGGTCAGGTCACCAAGTTATGATGTCAATTCTAAACCGACGTCAGGCAATGTTGGTTCTCAAAACAAGGTTGACAAAAACCGAGAGTAACTCGGCTTCTAGAGGAGTTAGATCGAGTTTCTATACACCATTCTAAAGCTCTTGTAAAGCAAAATGTATAGCAGACATCCATTTTGAGGTTAGGCCTTTAACGAAGGTACCAGAGCACACCTTGGCACCCATTGGGTGCGCTACTTTATGCAGAGGCCATCGAGGGTTTATAACGGTTCTTACAGTTACTAAAGCTTTATTGAATAATTTCATGGTCGCAAATCTGACCATGCAATAAGCTGGATAAAGGTAAAAGTAAGGGAAACAATTGATATGATTGATAATTTGATATAATGATTGGATTTCCCCAGTTGTTAGCCGGCAAAGATTGAAGTGAAAAATGCATTCTCATCTCGTATTTATTAGCATTGGGAACATATTTAGGGGAGCGTCGGGTATCAAAACATCATCAGGGGATACCCACTGTTAATTTTTAACAGCCGGCAAACGCAACAAAATGTGCGAAAAGCGACTTTCTTCGAAATCCAAGAGAGGAAGCATGTAGCATCTTGCCGCCCCGGTAGCTCAGTTGATAGAGCGTTAGGCTCCGGCCCGCTGCTCAGAAGGTATGTAATCCCGGATATACACCTTGTAGACCCTGGAGGGGTCATGAAGTTTAGGAAGTTTCAAATCGATCGACTTCGAAATGTAGCTCTTACAGAGCTCTAAAGTTGAAGTGAGGTGACCTTGGTTGACCGCGTCTGGTGACATGAACTTGGGTGGCCCGGGGTAAACAATTTCAGGGATGGTGGAAAAATGATGCAGTGAGAGGAAGAGCCTTCAACCGCGGTGCTGTGCCTTGTTGTTTTTCTGCTATCCTGGAAAAACCTTAGGAGGGCCATCGATTGCACCGGTGGGGCGAGGGTTAATTATACTTGGAACGCTCTATTACGTCAATATTATTTGGAAAATAAACCCACGTAACTTTCCGGTAAGATTTTGATGAGCTGCGAATATGAACATTTACTTCAGGCTGATTTTAGACCGCAGACGGTGACCTGATTGCGACGAAATTTTGAACGGATGTCCAAAATGAACCAAATAATGAAAAATTTTCGGGGCATTTTTAAACAAAAGTGTGCAAACTATAACGTCATATTGTTTATCAAAACACCAACTCAGCAACATTCCATATGTTAGAAGATTCATGAAGGCTCACATTGTCCAGTTGCAGAACGGTGTGCGCCATCCAGCGTCGGCCAGGCTGGTCGTAACTGGCCAGAAAGTAAGAAGGACCATACAACTTTAGCTTCCAACTCTGATACTACATTTCCACAGCAAAACGGAAAGCTAACCAGAGTCTGACCCATTTTTGCTACCAGTTAAGAACACTAGAATATTCCCTGTGCCCCCAAATCCGTTAACACGCGCCCCGCTGGGGGGGCGAAATTCACCCCTCCTGGTTTTCCCAGATATCTTCAACATTAAGAGACGCAGAACAACAAAACTTACAGTAGCTTATCCCTGATCAATTTTACACATCTCAACAAATTTTTTAGTTAAGGTCATGTCAGGTCAAGGAGCTATTCAGGGTCAAGTGACCCGACCTCAAAACCTAAAATTATGAGTTTGAAGCAGCGCCCAGGGAACATTAGCAAACTGATCAGTTTGAAACTTCCACAATATGATAAGACCATTAGGGTCTACAAATCTGCCATCTCGGAATTTTGATTTTGTTGACTTAAGGTGGGGTCAATTTTTGGTCACCCCATTATAAGTCTATGGTGAAAATAGAATGGGCTCGTTTACTGTAAATTCTGGATAGATAAAGCTGAAAATCCTTAAAACGCCTATTCTCACCACGATCTTGACCATAAAGTTTTGTTTTTGAGCATCTGACCTCTCAAAGGTCATATCAGGTCACGGGAGCAGAGAGAGAGAGATTCTTTTGCCAATAACTTCTTACTGAATTGAGATAAAGCTCCCATTTTGCTTGCATTGTGCTTATATTGTCACGGGGAGTCGATTGATATGCAACATGACCATATCAGGTCACTCGGTGACCCTGACCTAGGTCGAGGTCAGGTCATTTTTATTATTTGACCTAGCAAGGTCATATTATGCATCATTGGATTTGCCGAGATGAGAGGAATCCAATGCTGCATAAATATTTGCTCTAGCACCCCTGAGGGTAGATCTAGAGAGGGAAACGTACACTGCTCTGTGGTAAGCCTATGGAGCCTTCTTTGACCTATGCTGACCTCAATATTGACCTGACATAAAAAATTATTCCAATAAATCTCTTCGTCTGCCCAGCGGGGCGCGTGTTAAAAACGAAATATAAATTTTTGCTGGAAGTGAAGTGGCCTAGCCTCAGCAGAGGCTCTTTTTGTGATTTCAGCCTTTGAGTAACCCTCACTGGTCCACAAGAGAACGTAATACTTGAAAGAAAGGACGTGATTGAAATGTGGTCACCAGACGGAATGAGCTTCCGAGCGACAGCAGGGAATTGAACGCAGGAATGCATTTTACAAATTACGACTTTGTGCTGAAACTATTTTGGATGCCATGAAGAATAAACTCCACCCGTCGGATCTATGGGACCAATTGGAACAAGTATCACATCGGGAGATTCATGATTTCCGGTATTGTTGCATAGGCATAAAACCACATCCATGACGTTGACGGAGTAGGGTCTTCATATAAGTGACTATTTTGGGGTTCAAAACATAACACCATGTGGTAGCCATCGGCTCAGTATGATCCTCAGTCCCTCTGATCATGCTATGATTTATTAGTCAGTCACATAATTAGATAATTAGAGCAATCGTAAAGTAAAAATCCAGGTAGAATTCGCAAAGCTCCATTCATGTTTTTAATACGACTCTTAGCATGGGCGCCGAAAGCAGGGGGACACGTCTCCCCTGTTGACCAACCAGGAGGATGTCCCCCCAAAAAATTTTTGGGTCAATCGTCATTAATGCTTTCAAGTACCGAATATGCTCAAAATTCGCCTCCCCCGGTCAGCAGCAGCCTGGGTCCGTCCTCCCCCCAAAATTCAGTGGCGGCACCCCTGCTTCTTAGGAAATACAAATGTGTGATAACTGAAAAGTGTTGTCCCAATTTCTTACTCCTACCCAATTTCAAAATTGTTTTATTCTATTCATGGTGTGTTTTATAGCACAAAAATAATGCATGATTGTTTTGATTTAAAACACCAGTCACATTAAAAAATCCGAATTTTGCTATGGCCTAGCTTCGGCTGTTTCCGACCTAAAAATCACCCCCTGAGCAAGGCTCCCCTGTACAGGTAAACACTCCCGTCTGAATTTTTGTCTCCCCCTTTCTCTCTCTCTCCTCGGTAGTTTAGTCATTCTAAAATTCCCACATATTTTTTCTGGGGAACGTTTGCAAGCCCAAATCAGTTATTTTCGTCTCATTACCACAATATTATTTTATAAAACAAGTTGCTATTTCTCTGGGTAATGGAATACAGAAGTTACCGAAATATCATCAATCATGATTGGATAATTGGTCGGGAGAAGTCTGATGCTTTCGAGCTCAGTCTGGTGATTGTAAAAGCACTGGTCATGGTTTTTGAGGGACAGCAAATTGTTAGAATGACTTAAAAGGATGGAACATCAGCTGCTAGATTTCACTTCTGGGTACGAGGAGGTACGAGGCACCCTTATAGATTGCTGGCAGTTTTTCAAAGACAAAAACTCATTGAAACATCATTGTAGCTGACCTCTCGCTTGCTTAGATAATCGATCCAATTAGAGAACACCTTGCTGAGATTACTGAATGTGGGGGGCGGTAAAAACCGAACCAGCTTTAATGCCCGGGATCATGTTATATTAGTAAAGGTCAATCCCATTGTTTTTCTTTACAATGCCTTCATATTTCCTCATTTCAAATACTTGATTTGAAAACACGGCAGTCAAAGTCCATGAAAACTCTATGGCTGTGACGGATCCAGAAGTGAAGGGCAAAAAGGAATTCAACCCCCCCCCCACAACGGGAAAGCTCGGAATAAACTACGTTTTTGCCCCCCCCACACACACACACACACAGCGATCGACCTCCTTTTGCCCTGACTCCTCTTGAGTTCATAAGCAAGATTTTGTTTCTTCAACTCTAAACTTCAAACAGAACCAGTCAACTTTAGTGGAAGCATTGGGCTATGGATAACAAAAACCAACCATCTTGTGCGTATATTTTTCACCCCGTCACTGTTTTGTTTGCCTTTCGCCTTGGATATCCCCAGAAGTTACCGTCAAGTTATATTGCAGCAACATTTTTCACAGCGTGACGTTTTTTTGTTGCGACTTTGGCTTGCCCCCAAACCGACCGGCTAGATCCGGCACTGCTCAATGAGACGTACTTGTCCACTCAGCAGGGCCGGAGCAGCTAGATCATGTCCCCAGTCGGCTGCCACGTGACTGGCGCGCGCCCGGGGCGCAGAGGCACCGGTCACGCCGGTAAACAGGTGTCCGTGTGCCAGTGGCGTGGCCAGGGGTGACCAGGCTATAGGCTCTCCTTTTGTTCAATATTTCCTATCGGCGTTCGTGAATTTATTCACTTTGACTTCAGACTGCAGATTCTCTGCTATCAACTACCTTGATGAATTTCTGACTGTGCCACTGCTCCCGTCCCATTCACTAAAGCATGAATGAACAGACATACCACAGCGGCCACTTATGCGAATCCGGTACTGCCAGTGCCATCTATTGGGAAAGTTTTATAAAAATTGGAACAACTTTTTCGCCGAGCCTTTTTGGTCTTGATTCTGTATGGAAATTGTATAGAGGAGACAGCCGCAAAACTCTGTTGTTTCCGCTTTTCCGATTTTTACCCTGAATTTTTGGAAAACGCTTTCAAATTTTAGCTTCTCATATCTTTCTTATAAGGGAAAATTTCAAAAAGTACAACATAGTTGTGGAGACTGGCTCCTAGAACATAGGCCCACCCACACCTTTTCAATGATTATATCTTGTAAAAAGTTATTCAATCTTTAAGTTTGGGAAATTTGAAAAAGAAAGTCAATTTGTACAAAAACTAGAAATGCATCAGGCTTGAAAAGCATCTGTCGTAAGGATACACTTGTTATCTACTTCTGGTGAAAACATCACGACGATAGCTATGTTACTTTACGAGATATTTCACGAAATATGCACCCATAGGGTTAACATTGATAACGCACCCTTAAGTCATATAGGGATGGTCCCACACAATGTTTTCAGAACCCTTGAGGTCAAAGTCATTCAAAGTCAATGACCTGTGACGTAACATACATGACATATGCCCAATAATGTACACTATGACTGGCGCTATAGCAGCCTTCAGGCAGGAAATGAGGGTTTGGCATTGAAATGGGTTTTTGAGCTTGACCTGTGCCCACCTTGACCTTGAGTAGTCTTATCTATGAAGACATTATATAACATACGTCATACTGAATGCCATCTGACCGGTATACAGGGGTCAATGACCTTGACCTGTGACATTTGACCTTGACCTGAATGTGGGTTGATCTTGACATATAACCTGATTATATGAGTATGACGTCACCACTCGGTCTGCAGTGCAGGCGAACTGGTGCGACTACGCGACTGTGACGGTCTTGAAGTATAGGTCTAACTTTGAAAGCCTATTTATAGGCTTTGACTTGTAAGTACAAAATTATCGACTGATTTTCAAAATTTCTTCACCAACCGATGCACTCGTGAATTATTTTTCAAATGTGGCAAAGTAGCGTTTTCTGGCGGGGAACGGTTCTCCGGTCACATCGGAAAAATAGGTGGGGGAAAACTTTAGGAACTCTCTCCACTGTGGGTGTAAATGACCTGCTTTCTCGAATCCTGGATGCAAAATGGAGCTAATACAATGAAATTATATATTCAGGCACAGCCCTTCCGCAGAAGCAGTAGAATACAATCATCAAAATCACAAAATATTGGTCATAGTGTAGCAATAACTCGAATTGAATTTCATACAGATACCTTTTAGAATGAATTCTTAAGAATTGGACATCATTTCAATAATACTCTGGCTGCCTTTAAACCACGGATTGTGTTCACAATTCGGAAAAACTAAACAAGCTGTTGGGGCATTCCACGACAAATCGACAAGTCGATAACACCGTCATGTCGCAGATTTCGGTGTTTTTTGTCAGGGGGGCTATTTACGATTTTCGTATTTATTTTCCTCCCTGACTTACGGTTTGAAAATTACAGCCTCAGGCATTTTGACTAAACCCACTTGCATACCTTTTTTAAAAACCAAATTTTTCCTGTATACTTCTACAAATGCCACAAAAACTTGATCTAGACATCTTAAGAACGAATTACACATTCTGGCTCATGGGAAATATAATTCAAAATTTTAATTTTGGATATATTATACATTTCTATTTTTTCAAAATCTATAAAAACTATTTACCTATGACTTACTTTAAACTTTTTGAGGCTCATATTACTCTTTATACTTTTCTCTATAAGATTCAGAAATAAAAAGAGTGGAGACTTTAACAGAAAGCGAGATCTGAGCTCCCAAACGTCCCGATCCCCACTTTTGTGATGTTCGTGCGCCAGTGCGGCCCGCCGTCGCTGCAACTATCAAACGTCTCTGGTCACGAAAATGGTTTCAGTGGTGGAATTGGTCGGACATGATGGTAAGGATTTATTTAAAACAATATATTGTAATCAACGTCCCATTACTTAACACCCGCACTGGAGAGGCGTCCGACACTTACGCGCACTGGAGGGGGGACTGGTAGGCCCCCTGAGCTCTCGGAAAATAGAAGGCTTAGAAAACTGCGGTTGGGGACTGGGTGGGAACTATTGAAATCTAAATTATGACCGATCTTAAGTGACCTAGGTCAGTATCGTCGAGTTCAAACGAGGCCATAAAGGTCAAGTATTAGCCGTGCTGGGTATTCATTCGCAAATGTCGTGATTAAGTGCAAAGAAGTTCAAAATGTACTAAAAACAGACCAAGGTCATAGTGAAAACGTCCCAAATAATGTAAACTTATTTTTTGGGGTTAAGGTCATTCAAGGTCAATGAGCTATGACGTTAAAATATGACATATTCCCTTTAATTACACCATGACTAGCACCATAGCAACCGTTGGACGGGAAATGAAGATTGAACTTTACCCGTGACATTCTACTTTGACCTGTGAGCTTGACCTTTACATTGAGTTATCTTAACTATGACGTCGTAGCATAATATACTTCATACTGGGTAACGCCATGCGACCGGAAGCACCGGACCAATGACTTTGAGAATGTTGGTATGGCCTTGAACTGTGACATTGACCTTCATGAGGGGTAAACTTGACATATAATCTCGTTTTATATGGGGCTATAACGTTGCCAGTTGGTCTTTGATGCACGCGGACTGGTGCAACCGCGCGATCGCAGCGATCTCAAAATAAAGGGTTTAACTTTGAAAGCCTATAATTACAAAATGGGGGCCAATTTTCAAGGTTATTTGACCAATCGACGTGCCATTGAATATTCTGAAAAGTAGCGAAATAACGTTTTTGGCCACGAAGGGTTCTCCGGCCACCTAGAAAAAGTAGGTGGGGTCCTCCGAGGCTCCCCTCCAGTGTGTTTTTTAACACGCGCTGGTATGAGGCCCCGGGTCACCTTTACTGGCAGGTGATACCCATCCCCTTACGATCTCAGCAACCATGCTTGGAAGGGAACACGGAAAGCAGTCTTTCATTCCTTGCCTTGATCTCTACCGAAAATGTTTCACCAAAAAGTACTCGAATTAGCTACTGAGCTCAGAAAACGCTTCGATAAGGCAATCGCGAGAAAAGGAACATTGAAGATTCACAAGTTCGTACCGGTTAATTCAAAGACTTAAATTGTCCATGAGCCCTCGAATGATGAGGTACAGAAGGTTCAAGTTTCAAATTGAATCCGTGAAGTTCAATGGCACCATGTGACGGAGTCGTTCTTCCGATCCGTGGGTCAGATCTTAAATAAAGCAGCATGTCTTAATCTTATATGTTCGAAAAGCAGTTGTCGCCGTGGACACTATGTGGCTTTGTGTTTATGATGTGTGCTTTCTAATATAAATTGAACTGGGATACATGAAACTTTTTTAGGGTATGGGTAGAAAACGAAAACTATCTAAAAAAACCTAAGACAACAGTAGTAATCGGCTTCTGACGCATTACCCTCCCACTACATTTTCCAGCAATTAATGCACCATAGTGTGGGAATTGTTCCAAATGTTCCGATAATACGTTCAATTTTTTCGGAATGGCTCAAATTGTTCTGCTAGCAATAGTAGCCTCCACACCACATCTAGTTCATTCGCAATGTCACCGAAGCGCAGTCTTGCTCAGTTCTCCCCTCCCCGTTACCCCACTTCCAACCGGACGCGTCTATGCGGCGTGCCGACTGCAGGCTGAGTGGCCGGCGACGGTGTTGGGGTTGGTCTGCGGCGCTCGTTACTGGTTTTGCTCTGTAGTCTCCATTCTTTTTATTGGCGTTGTATGTATTTTAAGCAATGCTCTTTCACATGAGGTAGTTTTGAAGTCAATAAAAACATAGAAAATATGTATGCTTATCTCTGGAAAAGTTTGGAGCTATATTTTATACATATTCTTGCCAATTAATATAATCAAACTTATATATTTGTATTGTTCAGTCTGTAGTAATTATTTTCATGTAACCTCTTGAAGGAATACTTTTAATTTAAATTGCTAAAAACTCAAGTGAAAGGTACGATGCACGCGTCCGATGCTGGATTGCCCGAGGCTATAACTTCAAAACCATTATCCGGACGAGACTAAAAATACCACAGCCGTTTTCAGCGCCACTGAGAACCCTAGTCCCAAATTTTCATCAAAATCGGAGATATGGGGGTGTTATTTCAACCCATCGATTTGTCGATTTGTCCTGGAATGCCCCTGTTGTGGGACAGAGTTGTAATTTATTTCAGCCAGTCATTATCTTTTTATCATCAAAATTTCGTTCAGTTATTTTAATTTTTTATTTATTAACTTTCTGTATCCTTACCACAGCTAAAATTCTAACAATATTCATTTCTCTACCACTAGTACATGTAATGCTAAACCAGGACAATGATTGCAAAGTTCCCCATACATTTCAGCCCGATGCTACCTTTTATTGGATATGCCTGGCTTGAATTAGTTATTTTATATTGATCAAACTATTATAAATGCTGGCTACAGATCGAGTATCCTCCGTATACATTTATACAGCGTTAAATGCATGTTAACATTTAGCTATTAGGGCCAAATTATCCATAAACTCAATCCATCTCATAAGATTATTTATTCTGATTGAGTATTGATAAAGTATTTTCTCCAGCCCGTACCTCCGCCTCAACGAAAAGCGCCGAATGAGAAAACGTCCGAGAGCAGAAAAACATTATAAATAATTATGTTAAATGTTGCAGTTCGCCGTGGCTTCCCCACGGGGTATATTTGACAAGAAAGAGAAGCAAACAACGAGCAGCATATAGAATACGCAGTGACCGAAGTAAGTTCGAGTATGAAGCAATTTTAAAACGCAGCCCAATACAGCACTCCCACATACAGGTTACCCCCGCACCGGTGCACTGCACTCCTCGGCACCCCACACCCACAGTACCACCGGTCACCACCCGGAGCGAATCCCAGTCCCCCACCGGCGCACTGCACTCTCGGAGCGTGGAAATTCGCCATCAGTCCCAAAGTCGTGTTAGTTTCAAATATGTTCAAGCAATAAAACTTGTCCGCACAGCACGTGCAGCGGAGCTTGAGCATGACGTCACTTTCTTAAGATTGCCTCATAGCACCTAATCGCAACCAGGGAAGGCGGGGTAGGTAGGGGTTGAATTTTACCCTTTTCTCCGAAACGGTAGGTGTTGGGACAAATGAAATGTCGATCAAGGTGTTTCTCGGCATGCTCTATCACATCAGGGCAAATCCCATTATTGAGGTGCCACATTCACCTTCAACAAAGATTTGTACATATGAGATTCTATGTGAAGTAGGTGGAATTACGTGATTTCAGTGAGCATACTGATTTATGTGAATAACATGCTGTAGGTGGAAACATAAGATTTCGGTTTCTACTGATGAGTGACCGCGGATCAGGCATCCTTGGCATCCTTCCATTGTGCTTCGCCCGACGATGAACTACATTGAGAGCCGATTGGGCCTGGCCCGGGCGCGCTCTGTCTGGCGGCGGGAGAGGCGGGTCATATGCGGCCTCCGGCTGTCGGCGGCGCCTCATCCCTCGGCCATCACCGCTGCATCGGACTGGGAAATGGCGCGCCGGCCAACACCGCGCGCGGCCACGCTCCCGGCCGCCCACCAGATTGAGTTGTTATTGTGCGGGCAGTGGCGAACACCAATTAAGTGGGCTGCGGCATTCACGGGCCCAATTCGCCACGCCATCCTGACAGAGAGGTCACAGACGGGTGACGTCACAGAACAGTCAAGATTCCAGGCAGATAAGCCAGTTGTTCTAAATGGCTACAGGCAGGCCGGGTGTTCTTAGTGGCTAGACAGGTCGGGTGTTCTTAGTGGCTAGACAGGTCGGGTGTTCTTAGTGGCTATACAGGCCGGGTGTTCTTAGTGGCTAGACAGGTCGGGTGTTCTTAGTGGCTAGACAGGCCGGGTGTTCTTAGTGGCTACAGGCAGGTCGGGTGTTCTTAGTGGCTAGACAGGCCGGGTGTTCTTAGTGGCTACAGGCAGGTCGGGTGTTCTTAGTGGCTAGACAGGCCGGGTGTTCTTAGTGGCTACAGGCAGGTCGGGTGTTCTTAGTGGCTAGACAGGCCGGGTGTTCTTAGTGGCTACAGGCAGGTCGGGTGTTCTTAGTGGCTACAGGCAGGTCGGGTGTTCTTAGTGGCTAGACAGGCCGGGTGTTCTTAGTGGCTAGACAGGTCGGGTGTTCTTAGTGGCTAGACAGGCCGGGTGTTCTTAGTGGCTAGACAGGTCGGGTATTCTTAGTGGCTAGACAGGCCGGATGTTCTTAGTGGCTAGACAGGTCGGGTGTTCTTAGTGGCTAGACAGGCCGGGTGTTCTTAGTGGCTACAGGCAGGTCGGGTGTTCTTAGTGGCTACAGGCAGGTCGGGTGTTCTTAGTGGCTAGACAGGCCGGGTGTTCTTAGTGGCTAGACAGGTCGGGTGTTCTTAGTGGCTAGACAGGCCGGGTGTTCTTAGTGGCTAGACAGGTCGGGTGTTCTTAGTGGCTAGACAGGCCGGGTGTTCTTAGTGGCTAGACAGGTCGGGTGTTCTTAGTGGCTAGACAGGCCGGGTGTTCTTAGTGGCTAGACAGGCCGGGTGTTCTTAGTGGCTAGACAGGTCGGGTGTTCTTAGTGGCTAGACAGGCCGGGTGTTCTTAGTGGCTAGACAGGTCGGGTGTTCTTAGTGGCTAGACAGGCCGGGTGTTCTTAGTGGCTAGACAGGTCGGGTGTTCTTAGTGGCTAGACAGGTCGGGTGTTCTTAGTGGCTAGACAGGCCGGGTGTTCTTAGTGGCTAGACAGGCCGGGTGCTTTAAGTGGCTAGACAGGCGATGTGATGCCGTGGCCCGGCTTGTATTGGCGCGAGCCCATGCTAACGAGGCGATATGGGTGCGGACAGGTATGCGGCGACTGGCAGCTCAGCCCTGTAACCTCTGTTACGGACCTCCCCTTCTTGGGGGCAAGCATGATGGGACTCACCAAACACAAAGGGGGGTGGACAGTGAATTTGTCACCCAAAGCCTGACAAAAACTTACATACCCGCTCTCGGTCAAAAACCTCTTTGGACTTCAACTCATTGTTTCCGTCCGCACATCTCCAGAGATTAGTGCATGATTCAGCGTAAGAATCGCTTTAAACAGGACACTGATCTCGTTAGGTCCCACAGAGGGCACTGAAACATTTTCTACATCTGACGCAAAGCCGTTCTGGTCTCCAGCGAGCATGCAACATAATTCACGTGCCAGCTAGTTTAGCTTTGGTCACTGGCAAGCCTAGAGCTGCTACGGCGGTCGTTTCCGAGCTTTGTTCAAACTGTACGCAGCGGCTCAGACGGTGGTCGTTTCCGAGCTTTGTTCAAACTGCACGCAGCGGCTCAGACGGTGGTCGTTTCCGAGCTTTTTCAAACTGCACGCAGCGGCTCAGACGGTGGTCGTTTCCGAGCTTTGTTCAAACTGCACGCAGCGGCTCAGACGGTGGTCGTTTCCGAGCTTTGTTCAAACTGCACGCAGCGGCTCAGACGGTGGTCGTTTCCGAGCTTTGTTCAAACTGCACGCAGCGGCTCAGACGGTGGTCGTTTCCGAGCTTTTTCAAACTGCACGCAGCGGCTCAGACGGCGGTCGTTTCCGAGCTTTGTTCAAACTGCACGCAGCGGCTCAGACGGCGGTCATTTCAGCTGCGTCATACGAAATATTTTTCAACATTGAACTTCATGGGCTGCATTCAGCGCCCGAGTGAAAAGGTGAACCTTTTAACCCTGGAGAAACCGGTGAACCCTGAGTAAGCGGCGAAAAGATAACCTGTTAAACGGGTTTAGCGCCCGAGTCCAACTAGCCGATGAAAAAGTTCGCTTTCTGGCGAGGAGCATGATTTTAAGTTGACAGGACGGCTACTAGCCTGTTTCCTTGAATCCTTTTTTTAGTTCCCCTACCCATAATCAGGTAGACAGGAGTACCCTTCCCTTTCCCTTGTGCCCAATTGCAGGTTGGCCTGTCGCCGAAAAAGAAACTGGGATCGTTAGAAAGAATGGTTAGCTGAATAATTTTCTGGGTCACACCACTCCCCGCTATATTTTTCTGTTGTTTTCGTAATCATAATATGCTTATGAACAAGGGGCATCCTCCTACCTTCAACATTAAATCAGGTATCTCCTTGGACACCACGCAAGACCATAAGCAAGCTTGTAACGTTTGCATGGTGTCCAAGGATACTTAGTCATTGGGCAAAATGGGACAATTTTATTACTGAAACAAATTGGCACGGCTAAGTACGAACAGCATATATAAATTTCAGTTTTCTAGGCATTTCTGCGTACACACGGAAAATTGAGACGGTCAAAAAAATAAACAAAGACAGACACACATACATACATGCAAACTTTCAATTACAATGGCCGAGACAATGATTCAAACAGAGTGACCACCAACCAATAGACGGCTGGAAGAAGACACGAGAGTCAGACACGAGACAATAGGTAAGACAAAAAGAAAGAAGAGAAAAAGAAATCTTGGTTGCGAAATGGATCTAATACACTGGGATTAAACATTCGGACACAGCCCTTCACCAGAATCAACATAATACGATAGGTAAAGTAACAAATTATTGGTCATAGTGAAGCAAGACCTCGAATTCAGTTTCGTACAAATGCCTTTTAGAATGGCTTCTTACAAATTGAATGTCGTGACAAAAATACTTGGGCTACCTCTAACCCAAAGGATTATGTCCACAATGCAGTGAAACTAGACAGGTATTTGTATTTGTATTTTTGTATTTATTCATGTAAATGAGCAACAGGTATAACCCACTAATAGCTGAATTCAAACAAGTAAAAAAAGTAGAAAGTTGTGGGACACTTTTCATTTATATACTTCATTTCTCTCAGCCGGTCATTATCTTTACAGATAAGATAGGCACTACAGATTACATATCATCCATAGACATTGCTCTATCGTTTGATAGATTTACTACATTGTTATACTGAGTGGTCGGGGTAAAATCAGAATTTGTTCATAATTCATTGTTTTCATTAGCTGTGTTCGGCCGAAATCTATCCATCAAAACAGACCAGCAAAATTTTCCTTGATTATGTGGTTTTATTTTATCCGTATGTCCAATGCTTTGAAAGTAATTGATAGTGATAGTGACATCTCTATCACTATCACTATTCAAGGAGACTTCACTTGACGGGGTGTTGTCCAATGCTTGAATGTCCAATGCTTTGAAAGTAATTGATAGTGATAGTGACATCTCTATCACTATCACTATTCAAGGAGACTTCACTTGACGGGGGTGTTCCCGCTGCTCCTTCTAAGATCTCCAAAACCACGCCAGTTAGCGATATGGCAAACGGTGTTGGGTAGCCTGACCAAAGCCTAAAGAAAGAGCTGTATAATTTGTTACCCGGCCAAACCAACGGTCACCAGAGGCTAACACATGTCAACATATTCATATAATAGGATGCAATGGAAATCAAGGAATTTCAGCCATGACGTCTGAGGGAGAAGAGCTATTAAAACATCTACACCTTTGGTATCCTCTCAGAAAGCCGCTGTCGCCTGAGCACGCCCCTGCTTCACCTGTGTTGGCCGACCGGCGGGTCACTGACGGGCCCGCGACGGCGGCAATACATTCGTTGGCTGACTAGCGCGCTGTGTGGATCTGCGGGAGCTCGGCTAAAGCTCACATGGTGGCAGCGGTCAGAACCCAGTGCTAGTGCAGAGACGAGGTTAGGATGGCGAGTATTTCGGTGGCTATAGGTGATTTTCCTACCTATCATTGGTCAATGCCTGCCGGAGATTTTCTTCTCCAGTGCAACAGACTTGCAATCGTCCGTGGTTTCTCTCAGGACTAGCTCGCTGTTATCATTGCAGCAAGATATCATGGCCAAGCTTTGACTGTGGTCAACGACATCGAAGGTTCCGGTGGTGAGCTGACTGAGGCTGTCATCAAGACTCAGCTAGAAGCGCATTTCGGAGGTGCTGGACGGTGTGCTGACCACGCGGCGCAGGAATCTGCTGTCCCGATAAAGGGTGTCACGTGGGCTCCACGTGCGGCAGCTGGTCCGACAGCCTTGTCCCGGGTTTTTATGAGAATGGCCATATCAAGAAAATCTGCGCTCCACATTACAACGCAGCGCTGTGTCGTCATTTTCTCAGTGGGGCTGAGCGACTGGGCAATGCCTCCTGTCAGGGGGCCGCCACGGAATCTGTACAGGGGGACGGACCCGGGCTGGCGCTGACTGGGGAGGCGAATGTTGAGCATATTCGGTACCTGACAGCATTAATGACGATGGACCAAACATTTTTGGGGACGTCCCCCCTGGTTGGCCAAGAGGGGGACGCATCCCCCGTCTCCCCCCCGCTTTCGGCGCCCATGCCTCCTGTCACGTCAAAAGGCGCACACATTACAGGACAGTCTCGATGAGCCCAACAAAGAGGAGAAATTGGAGGCGGCTAAGTTGCCAGGTCAGCCAGATCACGGCATGTCCGCTGGGCAGACATGGACAGCCAGCAGGCGACCCCAGTGGCGCCCAGCCAGTGCCGTGTCCGGCGCTCCCCGAGTGGTGGAGTTCGCCCGCGGCTGGATCACGTGACCTGAGCTGCTCCCCGCGCAGTGGAGTTCGCCGGCGGCTGGATCACGTGACCTGAGCTGCTCCCCGCGCGGTGGAGTTCGCCGGCGGCTGGATCACGTGACCTGAGCTGCTCCCCGCGCGGTGGAGTTCGCCGGCCCGGCGGCTGGATCACGTGACCTGAGCTGCTCCCCGCCCGCCAGCCACGCGTGGCACGGCCGTACGTTTCGTGCGTGGCAGTTTTACTCAAACACTCAAACAAACTCTTCGCGTGAACACACTTTAAATGTGACCTATGCATTTTTGATAGTTTTAGTTACGACTTGAAACTTATTTAAACCTGTGTTTTTCCTTCGCCTGAACACGTGGCCGTGAAGGTCATGAAACCATGGTCCTGTGTTAAAAATAACATTTTTGGGGTTTAACCAGGGGTGGAAAAACCCGCCAATTCGCCAAGCAGGGATTGCGACAGAACTTGGCTAGTGCAAATATTCTGTGCGACAGATAACGTCTACCAAATAGGAACTCCAGCAGCCGCCGAGAAAACAAAAAAACTAGCTTTTTTTCCTGGGAGTTCCCAGGGAGCCGGGTCCTTACGCCGCTAAAAACCTCGATACACAGACAGATCCAGGAGGCAAGGGGCCACTTGACACCCTCTCCCCCACATTCCCATAAACTCCCGCCTCCATCTGAAATGGTCACGGGCCCCTGAAATGTGGATGGCGCCACCTATAAACTGCCCCTTCCACTCCCATCCCCTCAGTATGCAGGTACCGCGCCCCCACAATAGGTTTTTCCGTACAAAAAGGCTTCCTCATGGTTCCGATGGCGCCTCAGCTTAAACGCTCCTTTTTTCACGCAATCGGAAATCCTAGACCCGCCTATGTCACGCTAGACGATTCAATAGATAAGACTTTCTGGCGAAGGAATTAAGTAATCACAATTGTCTAATTAGTAGTCTCGTTCCTTTGCTGTTTTTCTACTGCATCACTGCGGAGTTCAATGACCCCAGACAGTGTGCATGGGACAGTGAGAATCGGCGACAGCGGCCTTGGGCGACAGCCAGATTTGCCGGATATACAGGGCCCGGCCAGTCCCGACGGCAAATCTGAACCATTGAAATCCCTATTCACCAGGGGCGCCGCCACGGAATTTGTACAGGGGAAATACCCAGGCTGGTGCTGACCGGGGGAAGCAAATTTGAAGCGTATTCGATACCTGGCAGCATTAATAATAATGAATCCAAAAATTTGGGAGGGGGAACGTCCCCCTTGGTTGGCCAACAGGGGGACACTTCCCCCGTCCCCCCGCTTTTAGCGCCCATGCTGTTCACTGTCGGAAATAATAGGTATGTTCCAGACTCTCTTATGAAAATCTGAGAGCCCCTGGTGCCAGACTTTTTTTTGAGGAAATACCTACTGACCCCATGAAAAATTCCCAAGATAAATGACGTCAAGAAATGTAACAAATAAACTTGTATTGCCTAGTTATGGGCCTCATTCGTTGATATGAAAATTATGACCCACATGTTACAATCCCTTGCGTCATTTGTCTTGGGTAATTTTTGGAAAAACATCTGGCATTAAAAGCTCTTGGATTTTCGCCACGAGGGTCTGGAACATACCTCAATCTCCAGCGGTGTCTGTCAAATTTCCTTCGCATTATGCCGTATCTCGTTTGTAAAGGTATCTTGGTTTGTAAATGCCTATGTGATTCATCTCGAGTAGGTTGGCATGTGCAAATCGTTTTAGCGTAATGCCAATAATAGCAGAAGACTGGAAAGTACCGCTTTGGGTCCCAGTGTTGAACGGAACTTGCTAAAAAAAGCTCAAAATAGAATGCGGCATGTTCGCCTTCGTACATGTAAGTATATCCTATCAACAATAATCTGCGGCCGCACATTGTTAAATGAAGGAATATAATGGATGGGAGGATAATTCCAAGTTTCCTTACCTGTCCTAAAAAGGGTAAAAGCTGCCCCAAACTGGTTGTTCTTCCCTGAGGCTGCCCGAATGAGCTCGTCAAAACCTGCTATGCCGATTCGGCCATAAACCCCAAAGCAATGGGAGGGTCCAAACTCTCCTATGGCCTGTTTTCTAGCCAAGTAGTGTTTCATAATTAATCAATTGGGAAATTTCCATCAGTAAAAACTATTTTGATTGCTTTTGACCATTTGCAAGGTATTTATAATTGATAGTGAAAAATTTATTGGCTGCACCAGACAAATTTGGCCCATTGACTCTGTCAGTCAATACTTTCTGTAGAAAGTATACTGAAGTATACTTGATCTATTCTCACATGCATGGGCTCGGCTTCCCCCTAAGCAACCTGCTGGACCTGCACCCGTTTGGGCAGCATTTGACACTCCTGGTCTTGGAGAGCTGCCATGCTGGAAATTGTGCCAATCAGACCCAATAACCACTTGACCCGATAATGGGTTACTTGACCCATCTTTGTTCTTAAATGTGGGAACTCTGAAGACCAGTTTAGGGAATATGATACCTTCCTAATATGACATGAACTGAGAAAGTCAAGTCTGCAAAGTATGGCAGCAGGCCAGACAAGTCACACCAGCCATCTAAAATTCTCGCACCGCCAGCAACCAAAAATTCACACCAATCTTCCATATACCAGGGAGAAAAACGCACCCATTCCTACCCACAAGATGCAATGCTACCTATCTTATTAGTTAGTTAGTTGAGGACTTTTCATAAGGCCCCTCCTGTATCTTTATAACCATATAGCCATTATTTGTTTGGTTTTCTGTGTCACCTTCCTTGCACCAGTCTCACAAATTCGCACTAGGTTGGTAAAATTTGCACCACTCGCTCCTGTCTTCAAGGGCACTCTCAACAACAAGATCTCATATAAAATGCCATACTTAGCACAATGGGAGAAAGTTGTGTGGTACAAAATGCCAAGACACCACTTGATCGCCATTTCATCTGTTCAAGGTTTTACTGTCTGCAGAAAAATGAAGAAATTTTTTCCTGTGGACCCTGTCCTCCTTGGTCGTGTTTACACTTTATGACACAATCTTAGGCAAGTTACCTATGTTACGCTCAACCCTGCTACACATGCTGAGGGAACAAAGTTTTCTTTTTTGGTCATCTTTAAAACCCACATGTGAAACATACTATTGGTACTGTTGATTGTACATGGGTATATATAACTTGCTTATTGACTGTGTTTAAGCTCAAAATATGTTTAAATGTTGTAAACAAAAGAGAAGAAATGATATATGTTGCTTTGGCTCCTAATGGTAACCTCTTTTAGCTAAACACATTTGCTTATATTCATATTCATTATTGGCACAAATCAAATAGGGAAATAGCATTGCCAGCTCATGGGCAAATTTGATATCACAATAATTTGGATATTTTTCTTTACTAACAGAGGAAAATTAACTCAAGCAAAATATAACAAAATATTAGTTGTATCAATGCCATATAACCCTGGCAGTTGATGTATAGTTAAACCCCAACAATTATTTTTATTGAAATATCAGTCATATCATTTTTTTGCAGATATGGGCCAAATCCATTATTTTTAGCATAGATTGTCCCTGGAAGCACTATAATTTTGAATAGTTTCAAGGTGTCATCTTCTTTTAGAAAAAAGAAACTCAACAGGCCACTAGGAAATAAAATGGGCTGCTGCTGTAGTGGTTTAGGTGTAACTTGTAAAATTTTGAAAAGCTTCACTTGAAGTATGAAACCAGTGGTTGAATTTTCTTTGAATATTTGTTTCAAACTCACAAAGCTGCTCCTTAAAAATGTGTTTGATACACATTTCCTACATGTGTTTGATACATGCTTATACTTGCCGAACATTGAGCTATTTCGAATTCTTACCTCGACATTGTTCTGGTAAATTTGCTGCAAGTAGCAGGGCCTTTCGTGTATAAGCTCTCACTTTCTGCTTTTGCAGTTCTCCCTCCCGTCACAGCTGTTGTACCTATGTATCTTGTGTGCCACTCTAAACCAGCATGTAACTCAAATGTATCCCTTTGCACAATGAGGTTTTTGAACAATTAGCAGCCAGGGACGTAGGAGCCGGGGGGGGGCAGGGGGTAGCTGCCCCCTCAACTTTCATGATTCTTAACCATTAACCCTACGGCGTTGACTGGAAAGAAATGACTTGAAAATTCCCGCTGCCCCCCCCCAACTTTGAACATAGTTCCGACGCTCCTGTTAGCAGCTTAGGTGTTCTATTTTCGTATCCTAGAATATGAATCTGTACCCGACCTACTAAAACTTTTGCAGAAACTCCACTTCAGAGGCCGTTTGTATAGCAATTGTCTGAATGTTTATTTGATCATTTTCGGCGGTGGTGAACAGACGTAACCGGCTGGTATCGAAGCCATATTGAAATTTTGACAGCGCCACCTATGATCTCGGTCTGACGAAGGATTCGTAGCGGCTCCTATGAGACCTGCATTGGATGTGCTGTGTACTTTATTGCATAGCTAGTCTTGCTACTCTAGCTTCTGAATCCTAATCTTGACTTAAGCTTTGCAGCAGCCCTCCGTTGTTACCGTTTTAAGCATACCCTTAGCTTGTCTCTTGTCAGTTTTTCTCACCTGACGCAGAAAGAACGGTGCTCGTATGTGTGCTTTACCATATGTGTGCCCATCCAAACCAGCCAACATGTCTCGGAATAAAGAGCCCTCACCCTGCCTGTAACCTCACCTCGGGACACATCGTCTCTGCGTCGAGCGAGCCGTCCGTGGCTCGCTCTGTCCCACCCAGACACCTCCGTCGCTGTTCGTCGCCCGCCGCACTTAGCATAAATCGTTCCCGTCGGCGCTCGCGTTCGCCCGTCACGCGTGCGTATGACCCCTGATAGTAGCGGTACATTTCCAAATGTCAGTGAAGCATATGTGTAACAAATATAACAGAATATCAGTCTTAGTGACTATAACATGCTAAGGAACTTGGCTTAACGGGAGTTTTAGACAGATCTACGACCGACTTTCCAAGCTTTGTATGTTGTGTTGTACCAGCATGCAACTTATCCCTGGTGCGACAGTTTTGGTCATATGAATTCTGGTTTGGCGACAGTCTTGACATTTTTCCTCCCCTGGGTTTAACGACGCACCAACTGCCAGGGTCATACGGCTTAAAAATAAAATTACCGTAGCCGTGTGTGGAATACATGTTTCAATAATAATTCCGAGGCGATGAATCCCTATAGTGCTAGAAGTTGTAGGTTTCATTACAGGGTTGAGGATTTTTTTAATACTTAGCGGGTGCCGAAATTAAGTGCATTTGTGACTGTAAGAATGCTGAAAATATTACAGAGCAAGAAAGAGGTGAATCCGAGAATAAGACGTTGGCGGGCATACGTAAGCCAGTTTTATTTCCGGGCCGAGCGTCGCCCGGTAGCATCCACGCAACATGTGGATATGATTTCACTGTCAGTCGGAGACAGGGAATGGAGAGAATAGCGTTGATGGCGCTAGCTCCGACCCTATGCCTGTGGGCGCGAGTACAGGCAGCCCAGCTACGCTCGGCAGCAGTGAAGCGGGCGTGCCCCGCACCGAGACTCAGCTGCGGCGGCCACGCGCCGAGCCAGCAGAGGGCGCCGCACAGTGATGCAGGAGGCCTGAAAAACGGGACGAAATTCATAACTCAACAAATAATAATGATAGAACAGTGATTTTGGGTTCAGTTTGGAGCTCTCCATCAGACGGCTTAAACAAGCACACCAAATTTCGTTTTTCCTCTTAACCCTCAGTTTGCCAGGGGGACGATTCTAACCCCCTCTTAATTTTTTTGCGATGGGAGAAAAACTGCTCGGTTTAGCGCAATGCCGCGTGGCAGGTGCGAACCAACATCAATTTGATACATCTTGACGAAATTTCAATCCAAGGTCAGGTCACGTCACCGAGTTATGATGTCATTTCTAAACCGATGTAAAGCAATGCTGGTTCTCAAAACAAGGTTGGCAAAAGCCGGGAATAACTCAGCTTCTAGAGGAGTTAGATCGAGTTTCTATACACTATTCTAAAGCTCTTGTAAAGGAAAATCTAGAGCGGACATCCATTTTGAGGTCAGGTTCATAACGAAGGCACCAGAGCACCCCTTGGCACCTATTGGGTGCGCTACTTTATGCAGAGGCTATCCAGGGTTCTTAACGGTTCTGACAGTGGCTGTAGCTTTGTTAAATAATTACATAGTCGCAAATCTGACCATGCGATAAGCTGAATAAAGGTAATAGTAAGGGAAACAATTGATATGATTGATAATTTGATTTAATGGTTGGATTTCCCCAGTTGTTAGCCGGCAAATATTGAAAGTGAAAAATCCATTCTCACCTCGTGTTTATTAGCATTGGGAACACATTTATGGGAGCTTCGGGTATTAAAACATCATCAGAAGAAAACCACTGTTAACAGCCAGCAAACGCAACAAAATGTGCGACAAGCGACTTTCTTCAAAATCCAAGAGAGGTACTATGTAGAGCCGGTTCGATACTGATTGGTAGGTATTAGGCTGCGGTCGTTTTTGCAAAATATCTCTCAAGTGATGGTCCTTACAGACGCCATTGTTGCCTCACCTGCTGCGTTTTAAATGGATGCATGAACTGACGTGCGAAATAGGGGAAAGTGGGGGGGTCACGGACACCGTAACGATGGTGTGAGTTTTCGATGACTTAATGAGCTTGTTTCGTTCCTTTTTTGGCTGTAGAGATACTTCAGACATTTATCTACCTCTGTGCATGCATCTATGTGCCTATAATTATTATATTAAAATTTGGGTAAAGTTTAGAAAAAAGTAGCAAAAGTCCATTTCGCCCAACCTAAGGGGTAACATGGTCACCCCATGGGGGAAGATGGACGATGTGATCAAAATGCTCACACCATGCCTTGAAGATTTGAAGATCACACCATGCATATGCCCCACGGTGACTGTCGTCCGCCGCGGGGAAGCGGGCATTTTCTTACTTTTTCCGTCAAAGGGTCAAAGGGGGTCATGCCTTTTCTGGATTTTTTTAATGACGGAGGATTAAAGTATCAAGGGCTGTCGTGGAACTGTGCATAGGTTGGTCCAGGATCACCGATTAGGGGGCGGGGCACCTTGCCGGGGGTTCCATCCGGGTCAGTGAGCGGGCGCGCACCCAGGGTGGGGGGGGCAGCGGGCCCCCACAAAAATTTTGACTCCAAAATGCCGCCCCAATCCATGTGGAGCGCCTAAGACGCCCACCAAGGGCAAGGATGAGCCTTCACCTGACTTTTAGAGGCAGTGCTACACTGACTGCCGCCCCTGCACCCAATATGCCGGCCCCTACACTGACTTTGCTGCCCCTGCACCCAACACACCACCCTCTAAAAAATTTCACCAGCTCTGTGGAGCAAAAATTCATTGTTTTCACCCCCTCCTCCCCCCAGGATGCGAAAGTTGGCTACCCTTTGGGTGAACAAGTGCGCCCCCCGGAGGCAAAATTCCGCCCCCTCCACTGGCCTGGTGTCCCCTCTCGTCAGCCGCCTCCCCCAAATAAAGATCCTGGGTGCGCGCCTGCCAGGGGGTGCCACTTTTCGAACTCAAAACATATAAGGTGGGCGCCAGATCCTCTCGTAGGGCTAAGAGCGCCCCTCCCCCGCTCCTGAGGGGAGGGGTTGGAAGCGACACTTTAGGGGGCCCATCAATGTCTCAGGGAGGCACCGTGACCATTTCAGGGGGCTCTGAGTGTCGATGGGATACACCTGCCCCTGGATGACCCCCAAATTTAATTATATGGTCTCCAGCATTTCGGGCCCTGTGTTTCCCAAACCATCAGGCTTTATTTATTTAAGCTTATATTCTATAAAATTAAATATACTCTTGTGCGTGGTAGCATGGATACCATGTCCATCTTGCCCCACGCGTGGTGTCCGTCTTACCCCACTTTGCTCTTCCTAAACAAACTTGGATATGAATTGGACGTCATTGCGATTACACAGTCAGCGACTGCGGTGAACAGAATGTAACCTCTTGAAGAGCCATATTACGTAAAACCAATATTTATAAGTATCTATAGAATCATCCATGCAATGACCTTACGAATTCGATTGTGAAAAAAAGACATGAGTTGCAGTTTTTACCTTTTAAGAAAATTGTATAAAACCTAGAGAGCTTACCGGACCCAACGTTGCCCTGCGACCGACGCGCGCTACAAGGAAGCGTATTACACCCTTTTCCCGGTTGTGGCACTGTCAGTTCGTCCCAAACAGGGGGTGTCCGTCTTACCCACGGTGCCCGTGACCCCCCACTTTCCCCTACTTCATAATGTCCAAAGTTTGGAAGTAATTGCGAAAAGACACAGAAGATCATCGGGATCGGTGAAAACAGTTTTTCCATAATTTTCCAAATTTACGTCTCATCCAGTTTGCAGGGTCCCAAATTTAAAGAGCTCGTCAAAATTCACCGCTAGAGACGAAAGGTTTATGAGAAGAGTAATCGTTTTTAAGATATTTCTTAAACGAACTGACACTAATACTTACCACAATCACTGGGGTACCGGCTGTATTTGCATACATGACAGTCAATTTAAACAGGGTGTGGAGGCCAAAGATTAACGGAACATCGGTTTAAAATAACATTTTACAAAGGGGAAGAATGTGAGCCAAAGTCAAAATCTGAATTTCCTTATTCAGGGCCTGATCCCGCTATGCCCTAATAAGTATTGAACTGACCCTAATAGGATAGCCCCTACCTACAGAATTGACACTAATAGCTGCTTTCGTTATCTCAATTTACCCTCCTGCTTCTCAATTTTATTGCCTCCTTCAATAAGAGGCCGTCCATCAATAAGGCTACGCATATTTTGTGATTTTTTACCCCCTTCCCCCATTTAAATGTGTCATTTGATTGGAGAAAGGAAATAATACACGGCGATTGGTGGATGCCCCGCGCGTCATTGCCACAACCACCCGCCGACTATGGGTAAAACATAAGCTCACTAAAACTGTCATAACTTTTTTCGGCCGTCGGTTGCCGACCTACGGATTCCACCAATGTAAAGAAGACACTTCCCAGAATACATGGTATGATTTCCTAGCTGATCCTGACGGTGCCTTTTTTCCAGTCTAGGGAAATATGATAAATGTTATAAATTTTAGTTCCGAAACATATGTTTATTAAAATGAACTCACTGCATTATCTGGAGCAGCTAGAACCGTATTTTTGTAACCAGAAGGTCGCAAACATCCCAAGCTTTGCTGTAGTATACGTTTTTATGGATGGCGGGGTGAGAGCACCTGCTATTAACGTCTTAGATCACGCTATTATTTCTGACCAGATACTCGTATTTAGAGAGACAGAATAAGTTTCAAGTTTCAGCTCCTGTGAAACCAATGTGGTAAGCTAGAGGAAGAAAATAATCATGGTTTTCCGGGTTCCAAACAATTCTCAAACGCACCGCATACACTCGATACCAATTCTAGAAAGTCATTTTTGGTATTTTCGTCCTGTTTTTTAGGCCCGCTGCATCACTGTGCGCCGGCGCTCGGCAGTCGGTCAGCGCCGGCAGTACGAGTGCTGTGGCCTGCACAGAGGCGCCGCACCACACAGACAGAGAGGCCCGGGTGAACCTGGTGGCCGGGCCGAGCCTGGCCAAACTCAATTTAGACAGGGAGTCAATTGTTTGGTACCAGAAGCACGGCAATGACTGCAGGGCCCTCGATCTTCGTATAAAGTACCAGAAATGGCCCAAACCTTGCTCCTCGAGGTTAGAATTCCATCATATTCAGTATGTTATTTGACAAGACGGAATCATTTCCCACAAAGATATTAGAACGATTCGAACTTTTACATGAGCATCACGACCCTTCTCACCACGCCGATTGTGGACATGAGAAACTCTGTGTCTTTCCAGATATTTCTAGTACATTGGTCTCGAGGCTGACTGTAACCTGCTGATCGCTGCCCTATCGTCGCTGTCCCTGCTGATCGCTGCCCTATCGTCGCTGTCCCTGCTGATCGCTGCCCTATCGTCGCTGTCCCTGCTGATCGCTGCCCTGTCGTCGCTGTCCCTGCTGATCGCTGCCCTATCGTCGCTGTCCCTGCTGATCGCTGCCCTATCGTCGCTGTCCCTGCTGATCGCTGCCCTATCGTCGCTGTCCCTGCTGATCGCTGCCCTATCGTCGCTGTCCCTTCTGATCGCTGCCCTGTCGTCGCTGTCCCTGCTGATCGCTGCCCTATCGTCGCTGTCCCTGCTGATCGCTGTCCTTCGATCGCTGCCCTGTCGCGCTGTCCTGTGACCGCTGTCCCTTCTGATCGCGCCCTGCCGTCGCTGTCCCTTCTGATCGCTGCCCTGTCGTCGCTGTCCCTGCTGATCGCTGCCCTATCGTCGCTGTCCCTGCTGATCGCTGCCCTGTCGACCGACCGTTTCATGACCGCCGCTGGCACTGACTCACGCTTTAACGATTGAAGCCGACTGGGCCGCGCCGCTCCCCTTGCTGCTCTACCCTGGCATCGTCAGGCCTCGCCGTTCTGCAGCGTTTCCACACGATACCTGGATCAATCCGGTCGGACAGGCTTGTCACAGCTTAGCCGATGTCACGTTTCCTCATCCTTGCAGCGAAATGAAGCGCTAAAAAGTAAATTGCATAGTTTTTTTCGACCGCCGACCGCTCTGGATGCATCTGTAGCGGGAAGTTCTCGATAAATGTTTGGGTGTCCGCAGGCAGCAGATTAGCGGAGTGGGGCACTGAAGTAGCAGACCGCCCAGATCTGCAGCTCTGGAAAAGACATTAGCCTCATTTAAACACTGACAAAACCCAACTAATTTTGCTAGGAAGTGCTCCAAACGTTCGACACATTGGTGATTTTACTGTTAAGTTCCGCGGTGTTGATCTAGTCCCTTCTATGAATGTCAAAAATATCGGACTGACCTCCAACCGCACCCTCAGCTGGGGCTCTCACTTTTTTTTAAGGTCCGCCAACCATTTAAACGGGTAGCCAGGCGTGCCCCCTCCGCGATCCCAACGACAACAGTACCCTTACGTTAACACCAGCAGAACATAAAACATTACAAGTCGCGGCACGCCCTGCTAGGAAAAAGAAAGTAACTTAAAGAAAGCATAATAAATATCAATACTATTAGTAAAAACTGCCAGTAGTAGCTCCCTGTAAATATACAGGGAGCAGGAATACAGGTCTATTTAGGTTAAATGCACAATAATTTAGCTCATTACCGGTTAGATTGTTAGTCTTTTTCCAAACGGGACTACCCAAAACTGGAGATTCGTGTTAGCCCCTCCGAGATTCCGGCGAAAAGATAGAGGCCTAGTAACATTCGCCAGAGAACTCGGAAGACAGTAAGCAAATTAGGCCAGACATGCAGGCATGCAGGCAAGCAAGCAAGCAAGCAGGCAAACTAGCAAGCAAGCGCAGCAGGGAGTCAGACACGCACGCACGCACGCACGCACGCACGCACGCACCCACCCACCCACACACACACACACACACACACACACACACACACACACACACACACACACACACACACACACACACACACACACACACACACACACACACACACACACACACACACACACACACACACACACACACACACACACACACACACACACACACACACACACACACACACACACACACACACACACACACACACACACACACACACACACACAAAAAAACAAAAAAAAAAAAAAAAAAAAAAACACACACACACACACACACACACACACACACACACACACACACACACACACACAACACACACACACACACACACCACACACACACACACACACACACACACACACACACACACACACACACACACACACACACACACACACACACACACACACACACACACACACACACACACACACACACACACACACACACACACACACACACACACACACACACACACACACACACACACACACACACACACACACACACACACACACACACACACACACACACACACACACACACACACACACACACACACACACACACACACACACACACACACACACACACACACACACACACACACACACACACACACACACACACACACACACACACACACACACACACACACACACACACACACACACACACACACACACACACACACACACACACACACACACACACACACACACACACAACGTCCATGCAACGCGCACAAACCCACACATATACACTAGGAAGCCTTTATTGGGACACATAATTACAGTCTTCCATGTGCAGCCCCATTACCAAGGTTCACATGTCTTCCCCCACTATAAATTTCACGGCCATGGTCACGTTGGTTGCTAATTATTTGTTCTATATTTGGCAAGGAAAATATCCCTTACATGTTTTTTTAGTGTGTTTTTGTTTAGGGGTACATCTTCCGTAGTCCTAAATTTGGCACATAAAGTTTTATTCCAAATTTCTGGTGCAGAACATGTAATAGAAAATTTTCTGTAATTTGTGGTGGCTAAAGGTACTTCAAAATATTGTACTAGTGTTATTAGCTCGGTGGACTTGAAACATTGAAGACATCACAGTTGGCATCGTACCATTCAACACATTTGATAGAATAACTATTTTTTGTTCCGATACTAGTTCTGGAAGCTTCAGAATTTTTAGCTCAAAAAAATAGTTCATTCGTTGGATAGTAAAAGGGTTTCTTCGTTATAATTCGAACTGCTCGTTTTTTAAGTTTAATGATTTTATCTAGTCTGGATTCATAATTACTACCCCAGACAAGCGCGCAATAATTTAAATGGGGCAAGATTAAGGCATTGTAAAGACAAAGTAATTCACGTGTTGACATAAAGAATTTAGCTCTGCTCATTATGCCGAGATTCCTACTTATAACTGCGGATAAATTTGAAATATGAGAGTCGCATTTTAATTTTTCGTCAATATTCATTCCTAGATTACGTATATTTTTCGCCCTTGAGATTTGTACACTGTTCAAAGTCACATCAAGATTTTCCAATGCACACCCAGAGTAAAGTTGATAATGTGATTTAGACGCATTTAATGATAGACGATTTGCTTTGAACCATTCTGATATTTTAGGCAGGATATTTTTTACCTTGAGCTGAAGCTTTGCTGAATTTTCTTCTGTTACGATAATAGCAGTCTCGTCCGCAAACAAGTAAAATGTACAGTCATTTGATACTTTATAAAGGTCGTTAATATACACTATAAATAACAAAGGCCCTAAAATTGATCCCTGTGGAACACCAGTGTCTATTTTTCTAGCTTTTGATAGAGTTTCTTTTATCCTCGTCTTTTGATATCTGTTTGATACGTAGGAGCAAATGATTTTATATAATTTTCCATGTATGCCAATTTTATTTATTTTACGTAAGAGTATACTTAAACAACGTATCGAACGCTTTTTTCAAATCAAGATATATTCCACACGAAACATGACCGTTTTCCAGAGATTTTGTTACCTTGTCATAGAGGTGCGCCAATGGCATATAGGTACTATGCTTCTTCCTAAAGCCGAATTGCAATGGGTACAAAATATCATGTTGAGTCAGATAATCCGAAAAGTAATTATAAATCAGTCGTTCAAGAATCTTGGAAAAAATGGGCAACAAGGAAATGGGACGGTAGTTTGTTAATTTATCTTTTTCGCCAGATTTATAAACAGGCACAATCGATGCAATTTTCAAAATATCTGGGAACACAGCATTTTGCAAGCAAATGTTGAAAAAGTATGTCAAGTTGTTAAGGCATCTTTTGCAAGTGCAGAGGAGATGAGTATTTATGCCGTCAATGCCACCACCCACAGAATTTAGCGATTTGATAACATCCTCAATCTCTTGCTGGTTAGTTGAGAGTTCCGAAAGATGTGGGGGATGTGTATAATTTTCAATATAACTTATTGGATCTACATCAGACACTGGGATTTCCTTTTCAAGTTTCAAACCTACGGAAGAGAAAAAATCGTTGAAACCATCTGAGATGTCCTCATTTTCATAACGTTTGTTTTTCTCGTCAGTGAAAACTTTGGGGTATGAGCTAGTTTTAGAGGTTTTTCTATTAATTACTTCATTTAGTATATTCCATGTTTGTTTTCCATCACCCTTATGCAACTCAAACATGTGTTTATAATAATCTCGCTTAGTATCTTTAATTATTTTAGTAAGTATGTTTCGATATTGCTTATATTCTTCCTCATTCTTACTCAACAATGTTTCGGAATTTTTAGTGGTTTGTCACATGTGAGACACTGCCTGCCTCCCAGGGTCATCTCGCCGATAGTCAGCTCGTTGGTGGTTTCCCGGATTCGATGCGGTCTCACCGCGTTCGGCAATGGTACTCAAATCAACAACATTCGGCTCCAAAAAATTATTAACTATGCTGCAAAAATAATTTTCGGCCGCAGAAAGTTTGACCACGTCTCGGACCTATTAAATGACCTTGGTTCACTGTCGGCGGGTGAGCTGGCACACACTTGTACCACACACTTCTACACAATGCAGTGTGTTTTGGGGGGCCAGAGGAGCTGGCCCGGGGATTCGTCCATGTTCGCTCTGTCCGGGAGCGCAGTACACGACAGGACGGCAACATACGCATCCCACGCTCACGCACAAACATGGGCCAGCGCAGACTCTGCTCACGGGGTGCCTCCCTCTACAATGAGCTGCCTGTGGAGATCAGGAGGTTACCCATTCCAAACGTTTGTCGTGCTCTCAACAATTAAAAAATCACAGCCCGGGATTAAGACATGCGCTGAGTGAGCGGTGTTGTGCGGTGTTGGTGTTTTGGTGTATGGCGGTATTCTAACTCTGTTTTAACAGTGTGTTCGTCCTCCTCCCATAGCCATGAAATCAACGTGGAGTCGTAATAGCCACAACTGCCACATGTGGAGACTGTGAATGTGTTGGTGCGACAGTAGTGGTGATATGAGTTCGCCACAGATGTGGCATGTTCCTCCCCTAACTGACAGCGCAGACGCCAGGCCGCTCTGACGTGGTGGTGGATGAGCAGCGTAGTCCTAGGCCTCCCAGAAATTATATCGAAGGCTTTAAAAATAGCCTGAAAAGTTTCCTCGTTAGCCGGAAAAGGTCGTTATTAGGTTTGGTTCGTCTTCACCGGGCCTCCCTTGCAATGACACTGTATTAGATAGAGAGGCCTGAGCCCCCCCCCCCACGCCCAAAAACACGAGATTTTGTAATACACCGGAAAACTGTATACAACTTCGTAAAGTTACTGTTTAGCCGCTGATCTGGAGAATAAATACAACCATCCCTAATTCTGTCAAATTCTTCTATGACACGCTGCTTCTGGAGAGCGATAAAGCGACTGTGAATTGTGATAACACACCATACTAGGTTAGAGGCCGTCCGTGCAGAGAATCTAAAATGTTTCGGGGCAATGTCCGGTTAAACGCGTGAATATCAGAGTTAGACACAAGTTTTCCTTTCGTTAATTTTCCATCATTACTTTAACCGGTTTAATCAATTTATAGTATCGTGTCCAGATATGCGTGTCCAGTTGTAGCTTTAGGGGCACAAAAACACAGAGACGAATATATTTTGAACTTGCTCTTATTCGCGAAGCGAAATTCGTCTCCACCTTATTTTGCTACGTATATGCATATTAAAAAATTCCAGTCGCACTCGGGGTGTTTTTTGCCCCCTAAGATGACGTAAAACGAAGGAAGCCAAAAAGATAGAAGCCTGCATTCTGCTCAACACCTTTGTTAGGCATTGCCTGTCACTAACAATCGGCCAGTAAGCACTTGTCTCTGGATGGTAAACGTGTATCCATTTAGTAGATGAGTTTGGAAAATGTCATGTCTTTGACCGCACGATTAAGTAGTGACGATTTCTGTGAAATTTACCGTTAAACGATATTGCACGACATTTCCCGCTGATGATATGGACCCCATTGAAGGTGCCCCCTCCTTAGACGAAAACGTTCCGCCGCCACTGCTTTTAGGAACAAAGTTGTATCGTCTATATATTGTGATATTCTTATCTCCTCATTAGAAATTATTATACCGTTTACCCTAGGCGTCGCACGAATCTTAACAGCTAAAATTTCGACAACTAAACAAAATATGAGACTAGAAGCAGGGCAGCCCTGTTGCAGACCACGTGATGGTTTAAACCATGCGAAAGTAAATCCATTGTTTATGATAACGAGTTCCATATCCCTATACAGTATCTGAATCCATTCAATATAATTACTTCCAAATCCGAGCTTTTTCAGAGCATCTTCGATGAACTTATGCTCAACAGAATTGAATACATTCTAGAAATCCAATGCCATAAGTATTCCACCTAATTTATCGGCGTCACAATATTCTATGATGTCAGAAGTTGTTCTTAAATTTACTCCAATATTCCGCCCTCGTATTGAACCTGTCTGATCAGGAGCAACTAAATCCCTCACTACTAGCATTAACCTATTTGCGATAACTTCTGCAATAATTTTATATATAATATCTAAGAGACAGATCGCTCGTTCATTTTTCAAAATTTTTGATTGCCTCGTTTATGAATCATCGTTATAATATCCCTCCCTTGAGTAACGAAAAATAGTCCTTTTTCTTTCACTTCTCTAAGATAACGTACATACAATATTCTGTTCTAAGTCTTTCAAAAAAATCGAATAAATTCCTTAGTGAAGCCTGAAACCGACGGTGCCTTGTTGTTTTTCATTCAAGAGCTAACCTACATTCGATGCCCGAGACGGAAGCGTCACATATTTCTCTGTTCTCGACGCTAGCCTTAGGACAATCTGGTTCTCCCAAAAACATATCACAGGCTGATTCACTACCTCTATCATACCTGTCCTGTGTTGTGCATATCTTATTAAAGAATTGTTTGCACATAATTAGAATATCTTAATTACCCGTTACGAAATCACCATTTTCCGATTACAGCACCTCAATTTTCTTATCCATATTCCTTCGCTTATGCAGGTTGAGAAAATAGCGAGTGGGGCGTTCACTTTGTTCAAGCCACTTAGCACCAGAATAAATCATGGCTGGTTTACCCTTTTCTTCTTGTATTTCATCCGCACGCACTTGCAATTGTCTACACCTTTCTAGAAAACAATCATCACCACACGGGGCTATTTCGGATTCGATCTTATCAAATGATTCTAAAATCCTTTATTTTCTTCGCGTTTTGCAGTCTCTCTTTATTTCCATTTGTAATGCTAGCTACTCTTATTTTCAATAAAAGACCAGAATCAGAAATTGTTTTCTTTTATTTTCAGCAGAAGTTCCAATAAAAGACCAAAACCAGAAACATTGTTGTAAAAAATCCTGACCCCGTTTTGATTCTCCTATTTCGGTTTGGAATAACCCTACAAAGATAATGTGTTTAAGCATCTCATTACGAAATCGAAAAAGCCCTGGGCCTTTATTCCCAGGAGAAAAAGTTAAATTCAGCACTTACAATACTATGATCGCTTAATATCCCAGGCCTTATCTCAACCCTGCTTACAACATGATAAGTTTTAATGTATTCGCCGATGATAATGTAATCCAGCCTGGATTTCCGTAATTGCGGTGTTAAACAGCGCCATGAATAACGTTGCAGATCATGATTTTTGTCACGCACGAGACCAATAAGCCTATGTTGCTTTATTGAATTAAATAAAGCAATCCGAGCCTCAGGGGTAGTAGCAGTCGGAGCCTTAGGGACAGTCGGAGCCTCAGCAGCAGTCAGAGCTTCAGGGACAGTCGGAGCCTCAGCAGCAGTCGGAGCCTCAGCAGCAGTCGGAGCCTCAGGGACAGTCGGAGCCTCAGCAGCAGTTGGAGCCTCAGGGACAGTCGGAGCCTCAGCAGCAGTCGAGACTTCAGGGACAGTCGGAGCCTCAGCAGCAGTCGGAGCCTCAGCAGCAGTCAGATCTTCAGGGACAGTCGGAGCCTCAGCAGCAGTCGGAGCCTCAGCAGCAGTCGGAGACTCAGGGGCAGTCGGAGCCTCAGCAGCAGTCGGAGCCTCAGCACCAGTCAGAGCCTCAGGGGCAGCGGCAGTCGGAGCCTCAGCGGCAGTCGGAGCCTCAGCAGCAGTCGGAGCCTCAGGAGCAGCACCAGTCGGAGCCTCAGCAGCAGTCGGAGCCTCAGCAGCAGTCGGAGCCTCAGAGCAGCAAGTCGGAGCCTCAGGGCAGCACCAGTCGGAGCCTTAGGGACAGTCGGAGCCTCAGGAGCAGTCGGAGCCTCAGGGGCAGCACCAGTCGGAGCCTCAGCAGCAGTCGGAGCCTCAGCAGCAGTCGGAGCCTCAGGAGCAGCACCAGCCGGAGCCTTAGGGGTAGCCGCCGGCCCGGAGCGCTGCACTGCTTCTTGCGTCCATTATTCCATTGCCGGTCTCGGCGACAGCGGACGTACACTGATTCAATCTGCCGATAGATGGGCGCTGGGTGCGCGGCCTACGCAGCAGGCGGCGGCCGTGCTGTCGCGCCGACACCGCCGCAGCTGCGCCGTTTTTGTGCAACGACCTCACACTTTGACAGAAGGGCGGGCGCGGCTGATGCTACGCTGCAAGAGCGGCCGACAGACAATTGGCCGGTGGTCGGCACAGTGAGGCCATCGCGAACAATAGCACTGGAGCAGGGCAGGCCGTCAGACCGCAGTCAAGTGTCGCGCGGCGCGGCGGCGGCGGCCGGGGCCTGTGTCGCGCCGTCACCTTCGTCAGGAAAGAAGTCTGAAATAGCTGACATGGAACCGCCGCGCAGCCGCCGTGGTCAGGAGGGGGAGGGGCAGGCCAGCAGCGGTCAGGCAAGGGGCAGGCCAGCAGCGGTCAGGGGATGGACAGGCCGGCAGCGGTCAAGGGAAGGGGAGGGGCCAGTGGATGGGCAGTGGGCACGTCGTTTTGTGGGCGGCCTCCTGAGAAGTCGACGTGTCAGTCCGTCTGACACGTCTGACAGTAATGTCTCACATCTGAAAGTCACAGGGGCACGTCAGTCCGCGAAAGTCACAGTGAGTCAGACGTGCAATCCGTGACACGTCGAGTGTCGCCCGTCTGACCGTCTGACAGTGACGTCTGACGTTTCAGTCACTCCGTCTGAAACGACGTATAGTCGTGGTTGCTCACCTGGAGTGAGTCTAACGTACAGGTGTGACACTGAATGCCCCCCCACGGCGTTTGGAACGGTGAGTGGGCATCGACGCCGCTGCAGTAGGTACAACAGATCACACAGAAAACGTTTAGCACCTTTATTGCCCTCTGCTGCTGTACCTGCGAGCGCTGCTTTCTGATCGGAGCTTGTGAAGAGGATTTTCTCTTAGTCATGGTACTTACTCGAGTCGTGGCACCTGAGCAGATCAGCAGTTGTTGTCCCATTGGTTATCCACTGACGTTCAATTCTACTTCACCTTAGACTATCATTTTTGTGGTACGCATAGAAGTCTTACTCTACGCTTGGATGTCTGAGGGTTAGGATTTTTGGATAACACCAAGAGATAAAAATATAAAATATTCGTCATTTTTGGGTCATATTTATACTTCTGTTTTCAAACGGGGGTGTTTTTGCTCTTAGCAAGCATAGAATAATTCACCTCACAATATGTTTTCTTAATTCTTAGGCTCAAAACTTGAGCTCAACCATATCACTTGAAGTGTAAGTACCTACTAACAATAGCGTTATATTTCCCAACAACTGAGACAACAAATTTCATACTTGCATTGAGCTCCAGCATTTCCTTTAAGAGCATCTGGAGAACGCCATTCCGCTACATTTCCTAAACCATTTCGTGCTGAGAAGTGAAGACGCTCTCTTTCAGGAAAACGCATTCTGCTACATTGCCTACCCTATTGCGTGAAGAGACGTGAATACGCTCACTCTCAGGAAAACGCATTCTGCTACATTGCCTAAACCATTACGTGAAGAGACGTGAATACGCTCACTCTCAGGAAAACGCATTCTGCTACATTGCCTAAACCATTACGTGAAGAGACGTGAATACGCTCACTCTCAGGAAAACGCATTCTGCTACATTTCCTAAACCATTACGTGAAAAGACGTGAAGACGCTCTCTTTCCGGAGAACGCCATTCTGCTTCCCAACATCATTACAGCCTGTGCTAAGAGTTCCCTATAATAGCTACGTACACAATAATGGTAGCAATGACTCATAATTAGAAACGTTCCTTTCAACAACAGAAACTGCTTCCAAAAATGGAAATGCACGTGGCAGCACTTCCATGCTGTGATGCTATGGCATTGCTGTATTTTATTGTGCTCTTAATAAGTAAAAAACACTATCTGCTGCAAAAACAGATCAATTTACAATAATTGCACAGTTCTTTGTTTATTCAAAAGGTTTTATGAATGGTTTATTCCAATTTAGCTGAAATTATGACCATAGAATGCCACGGTTCTCGAGACAGTGTACTGTTCTTGCTTAACACGCACACTGGAGGGGGGCCTCGGAGGCCCCTCACTTATTTTTCCGAGATAGCCGGAGAGCCGCTCGTAGCCGAAAAATGATACTTACTCAGATTTGAGAACATTTAACTGCGCGTCAATGGATTAAGTAATTTTGAAAATTGATTGAAAATGTTTTGACTTATAGGCTTCCAAAGTCAGATCTACATTTTGAGATCGCTACAGTATCGCGCGGTCGGACCAGTTTGCTTGCAATGGAGACCGAGTGGTGACGTCATAACGCCACATAACCGGGATGATATGTCAAGGTCACCTTAAATTAAGGTCAAAGTTAAGGTCAAAGGTAGCAGGTCAAGGTTATATCAACACTTTCAAGGTCATTGACCCCCAGGGCTTCCGGTCAAATGGCGTTACCCCGTCTGACGTGTATTATGATGTGACATTATAGTTAAGGTATCTCAAGGGCAAGGTCAAGGGTCAAGTTCAAAGGTCATTCGTAAAGGCCAATCCTCATTTCCCGCCAAAAATTGCTACAGAGCTAGTAATAGTGTACGGTATATGTAGTGTTGGGAAAGTGGGCTATAAAATAACCGCACGTGATAAAGGAATTTTTGCCATACATGTTCCAACAAAATAAAGACAGAATGACCTCAGACTCTGAACTGGCAACAAATGTGGCGACCGTGATAGTGCTCAAAAAGAACTTAAGGCTATGATTTAAGAAACGCTTTCCTTTTAAGAAATACATTTCTAACTGTCACTGCTGAATAGAAAGAATGGAAAACTAATTAAACATTGCAGCCCGTCAGGGGCTGCAGGGGCCCGAAGCCCTGGAATTTGCAGCGAAAATGGACTAAAAGCCAAGAAAGAGAAGATAGAAGGCTAGAACGAGGAAAGGAAAGGCAAGATAGAGAAAAACAGAGAGGAGAAATAGAAAAGGTAAGGCAGCATGAGCTAGAGCTCGCGAGTATAGGAACACCGCGGAGATAGGTTCAGAGTCCGATGCAGGCTCGACTCGGGACTTAGCTCCCAACCGCCCCATGCTAGCACAATCTGATGAAGAACCACACGATCTCAGCGCCTATATTAAGCGCTCTGAGCGGCATGCTCGGATTAACCATTGGCCCGTGCATAAATGGGCCGGCAACTTTAGTGCCCTGTTAACAGGGAAAGCGTTGCAGACGTGTTCGAGGTTGCCGGAACATGAGGCCGAGAATTTTGGTCATCTGAAGGCGGCGCTTCTGCAGCGGTACTGGCTCACCCCAGAGGGCTACCGCTCCAAACTGAGGACTATCTCCCCAGAAGTGGAAGAAACACCAGTCAATTTCTTGCCGCATCAAAGCGTACCTTACGAGATGGGTTGAATCGTCTGAGACTGAGCAGTGGTATGAATCTCTGCTAGAACTCATGGTGACTAAACAATTTTTGGAAAGCTGTGGTCACTCACTGGAAGTGTATCTGAAGGAGGGAGGTCATACCAATCCTAAGGATATAGCAGAGTTTGTTACCCAATATCTTAAAGCTCATGAGAAAACACTTCACACTATAGCTCAGACAATCCCACCAGACAATCCCACTATCACCCCTCACCTGCAAGACAGGAAGGATAACAAGCTTACACCCGGGTCGAGATGGATGTGTCAGAGCTGCTTCTATTCGAAAAACTGAAGGCCAAGAGATCACACGCCCTGTACAGCCACTCTATCCACTAGAAAGCGCGTAACATGCCATCCTGCCTCATAGGGTCAGACTGTTATTGCACTCTGCATTTTGTATCTCTGTGGAATGTTATGTGTTAAGTTTAGTTCCACTAGGCTAGCGAGGTGTAATGTTGATTTAAATGCGAAGGTTAAATTCAACTTTCACGGGGAGAGGATGATGGGGAAAGGGCTATAAAATAACCGCACGTGATAAAGCAGCTTTGGTCATGTATGTTCCAACAAAATAAAGACAGAATGACCTCAGACTCTGAAATTCCAACATACAATATTGTGCGTAGTATACAATATTTTTTCATCATAGTTCAATGACCTTGAATGACCTTGAGCCCAACATTGTGCGAAATAATTTTTTGCGACCTTCCCTCTATGACCCGGGTTCGGCTCTGGTTAATTCCCGTCTTTTTCCCGCATAATCACGGCATTTTCCAATAGGTCCCCAGCACGGCGAATATTTGACCTTCCTGACCTCGTTTGGCCTTAAAGATAATGACCCAGGTCAATGAAAATTAGCTATGATGTAGATCACAATAGCTCCTACCCACCCCCCCCACCGGCGTTTTTCTACGCCTCTTAGTTTTCGAGATCTTAGGGGGGCCTACCAGGCACCCCTCCAGTGGGCGTTAGTGCTAGAACCCTCTCCAGTGGGCGTTAGTGCCAGAACCCTCTCCAGTAGGCGTTAGTGCTAGAACCCTCCTCAGTAGGTGTTAGTGCCAGAACCCTCTCCAGTGGGCGTTAGTGCCAGAACCCTCTCCAGTGGGCGTTAGTGCCAGAACCCTCTCCAGTGGGCGTTGGTGCCAGAACCCTCTCCAGTGGGCGTTAGTGCCTGAACCCTCTCCAGTGGGCGTTAGTGCTAGAACTCTCTCCAGTGAGCATTAGTGCCAGAACCCTCTCCAGTGGGCGTTAGTGCCAGAACCCTCTCCAGTGGGCGTTAGTGCCAGAACCCTCTCCAGTGGGCGTTAGTGCCAGAACCCTCTCCAGTGGGCGTTAGTGCCAGAACCCTCTCCAGTGGGCGTTAGTGTCAGAACCCTCTCCAGTGGGCGTTAGTGCCAGAACCCTCTCCAGTGGGCGTTAGTGCCAGAACCCTCTCCAGTGGGCGTTAGTGCCAGAACCCTCTCCAGTGGGCGTTAGTGCCAGAACCCTCTCCAGTGGGCGTTAGTGCCAGAACCCCCTCCAGTGGGCGTTAGTGCCAGAACTCTCTCCAGTGAGCGTTAGTGCCAGAACCCTCTCCAGTGGGCGTTAGTGCCAGAACTCTCTCCAGTGAGCGTTAGTGCCAGAACCCTCTCCAGTGGGCGTTAGTGCCAGAACTCTCTCCAGTGAGCGTTAGTGCTAGAACCCTCTCCAGAGCGGGTTTTAATTCATCTGAATAAAACGCACTGTTTGAAGGTAGAACAGTGTAATAAGTGACGACTATTTGATGCCTAACAATGTAAAAGAATGTAAAAACTGCCTAACTACCGTTTTGGAGCAATATTGCAGCTGATAACGCACACAACCTCCAATTGTTCTATGCATTGGTCTCCACTGGCTGCGTTACCGGCAGCACTTATTAGTGAAAACATCGTTTTAGGACATTCTCTGCGATTAAGAGTTGTTTTCTACTATTATCATGGAATAGAGATACCGCTATTATTGCCCGTGACTTTTTCTGAAAAAGCTATGCCCAAGAATCTTATTCAAGTTAGGAAATATCGTTTCAATGCCATTTGTTTTACCGGTGTTTTCCAATAGAGTGAGATCGGGATATTTGAATGAATATTTAAGGTAGAGCTCAAAGTTTGATATCTTGAACACTATGGTACCAGTGTTTCGGCTTGGAGAAGTTTATTTACCATTAGGAGCACGGGGAGCTGGAGATGGGGCGGACATTGAAAGAACAAGCAAAACTGAAACATGAAATGAGGCTTTTTCTTTAATAAAAAGGTAGGTAATTCTCCTGATGTTTTTTCAACATGTGCTATTTGAATGGAAAACTGTACTTTAAAAGGGAGATACGCGAAAAAAATTTATTGGCTATATCAAAAGGTTACAAAAAGTTGTTTGAGAACTCCTATTCTCATTTTTGCGAATTCGGCCTGCAAATGCCTTAAAATTGCTCTCAAAGTCAACATTTCTAGACGACTTTACCGGTACACCTCATATCGATGTATATGACGTACACACGGCTAAGGCTATAAATTTCTCTAAGAATTCGGTCATATCTATCCTAAACAGTGATGTAGAACTGTGGACTACTACAGAAAAAATTACTTTAGAAAACAACATTCCAAAACTCTTTTGAAACAGAAATATAGGGCTTAAAAGAAATCACAATTAACCAATCAGAAGTCTAGGAATTCTCAAACCGGGGTCACGTGACCTATCTGACGCAAAAGTTTTGTCAACCTGGGGCCGAAGCAGAAAATGACTCAAGACCTGAGGTACGAAACCGCTGAAGATTTGAGTAATTATATTTTTTCCGTTTCTGGGGCAAACTTACTCATTTTGTAGTTTTTAGAAGCTTTTTAAAATTAATTCAAATACAAATACAGGAGAACAGACATTTGTATTACAAAAAAAACATTACTTTTCAACTTTAAATAGTTTTCGAAAAGTAAGTGATGGGTATGGGCATGGGTAAGTGATGGGCGTTTTATTGAAAGTGTTAACCTATTTCGATAATAAGTAAGTGGCCTCCCAAAATTTTGCCGAAGATGCAAAAATAATTGATAGTTTCGTTATCAGGATTTTTCAAATAGCAAGAAACCACAAAATAATTTTTTCGCGTATCTCCCTTTAACTTCGAATGCTAACCACAAGTAACATTTATGTATCATTTCCAGTGGGATTTGAGTTCCCTTTTCTCGCGGTAGTAGCAGAGTTGTGTGTTTTATAAATTTCTTGAGTCGACTCAACTCAACTCAAGTGATGAGAGCGGTTGACTCAGCTCTGACTCAACTCATGATCAAGAGTTCAGTAAGTCGACTCAACTCTGACTCAAGGATAAATTCATCCGACTCAACTCCAACTCAACTCACGACTCAACTCAACTCAAACTTTGACTCATTTTCAAAATAAAATAAATACATGATAAATATATAAATAAAATTAAGAAATTAAGAAATAAATCAATAAACCAGCAAAAAGCCAAGCTTTTCAGAAAGTCTGACATGAAATGGAAGATTAATAGAAGGAAAATTAATTCATTGGCATTCAAACATTAGTTAACGATTAGACAGCAACCATGAATAACTTTTTAAATCTTCCAGACTGTCACTGCCCAAAAAAAGCTACCACATGTTGCAACTATTTCTAAAAGGAACATTGCAAACTGAACTAGGTACCTAAATGGAATGGAAATAAACCTAAAAGGGCTAAGGTTACACTAACACAGGCAACAAATTGAGCCTCCGCACTGTCAAAAAAGGTCCACGCTAAAGAACATGATATCAATTGTATTTGTAGGGATGGTATAAGTATCGTTCTGTTAGATAACGATGCTAGGTAATCTTTATAAATGAACATTAATATGCCATGAGTTAAATAAAAATTTAAGCAATAACTACTAGAGTACCTAGCTGCAATTGCTAATTCTAAGAAATACAGTAAAACCTAAGAAAAAGTATACCATATATGACAAACGACAGTAGAAATGGAAGTTCTATCAACGTGCTGGATTTTAATATATTCATATTTTAAACCCAATCCAATTTTGAGCTTGAAAACCTTCAATACAATACATAAGTGTCGCCACGGCAAAAAGTGGGGGGCCAACCAAACTTCAACCTGATGCTGACAAAAACTTCAACATCAGGACCAAAAACTGTTCGAATTTGGGCTCCTCGTTGCCTTCCGCAGCGGCTGGATATAAGAATGTCGGCTTTCTCTCATTTTGACTGAGATCAGAAAATTTTTGACCAAAAGTGGGGGCCAGGCCCCCTGGCCCCCTTTTCCGACGCGTATGATACAATACATACCTATCTCTCTTCAAAATTGGAGCACGATTTCATAGAAAATTGCTAATGTTATGGCTTTCCAAATAAAACGCAGACGCCAAGCAAAGAACTCTGATTCGACAAAAACAGTAACATAAAGTAAATCCTCTGACTCTTGCGATAAAGTTGTCTCAACATTTCTGTCCAATCAAGGGTCCAATTTTTCTTGCTAATAGCAGTAACTGCTATTAATAGGCAAAATGAAAAGAGCGGCGGCAGACGGTGCATTTGAGACACAAGAAACAATATCATATATAGCTAGACAAATATTTGCATTACTGTATAAATTATCACGTGACACATTCAATTTTTGCCCTGGAGCTACCTAAGCTTGAGCCTATACTTGTTTGAATTTGTTCTTCAAAGACAGCAATGGTGCACACTATTCTCAGTCGACGACTACTGACGATAACAAACCAGCGACGACGTGTGTTGTTGCAGGGATTGAAGTAAAGAAGTAATGTTTAAATATTGAAGATGATAATTTTTTTAAAGATTTGAAATGTATTTTGTAGTGCGTTCCACCACTTCAAATGTTTAAGACAAGGCCAGTGATAGGAACCTGTTTAATTTTTCAAGTGCATGTATTATTTGTGTCTAGGGATTTCTTCTGACCGGATCAGGATAGGCCTTTAAAGTAAGCAATTGAACTGTAGAATTCTTGATATATTGAGACAAATTGAAACTTTGATTTAAACAATTGAAACGCTGGAAGGAAACGTTATTTAAAGGAGGTTAAAGGAGGCTTCCAACAGGTAGGCAAATTCAAACACTTTTACTTCACATGTTTACCTGTTGAGCCAACTTTTTTTGTCAACTCATTTTACTCGCTGTCTTCACAACTCAACTCAACTCAACTCATGGACATGTTGTGAACCGACTCAACGCAACTCAACTCACTTGTCTAAATTTTTCAACTCAACTCAACTCAACTCAGAGTCGAATGAGTCAGAATTTGAGTTAAACTCCGACTCTGACTCGTGAGTCGCACAACTCTGGGTAGTAGAGGGCTTACCATTGTAGGAGCCCTCACCCGGAGGAAGAGTGGTGTTTAAACACCCCTTCAGGTTCTTCCGGCAGCCCCAAAAAACTGCAGCGCGAGACGCGGCAGTACTTGGCACACCGTATTTTTTATTTATTGAATTTTTTCCAAAATTTAAACTTCATGTTATCTTAGGTCAGGTTACCATGTCAGAGCAAGTGACGCCAGTTCCAAAACTTCAAATGACACCAGGGAAAACAGATATGATAACCTACTCATCCAATATATTCATATCACATAATAGACCCAGCGAGAACCACAAGTTGTCATAACAGGATTTTCGATATCGATAAACTAGGCCCAGGTATAAGTGAATTCATACACGTATATTAGCTCTTCACAGCTACACAGACGGTCCCGCAACCATGCCCGCCCTACAACGCGGGGCCCCTAAAATAACGCCAAGGCAGGCACGGACGCGGGAACAGCACGTCATGACGATAATAAAAGCAATACACACTTATACGATAAAAATAAGCAATACAATCGAAGTACCTCACCATTGGAAACAACTGTACGGGGAGAAAGGGAATTGGCCAAAACAAACTATTTCTGTAGAGATGCCTGAGAATAACTTCCTTTAGCAGCGTTTGCTTCCATAGTACCCGGACATTCCGATGCTTCTTCCTCAGCGGCACTGGGGTCGGCGGTTGAATAGTTTCATGTCTCGACAGGAGTCTCTACCCTACCTGCCGAGTCAGAAGCTGTAAAATAATGGGCTTGGGAGACGACGTAACTTCCTCCTGCCGCAGAGAGAGTCTCCTAAAGGAAGCCAACCAGGTAGACCGCGCCCGAATCTTAGCCGCCGCTCAGCCGCTCACTGCGGCATGGCTGCAGGCTATACCCGTTCCTAGTCTTGGCCTCTACCTGCACCGCGATCGCCCTTCGACTGGGGGCTCCGATTTGTGAGCCCCACGTGTGCCAGCACTGCGGCAGCCCGGTCGATAGTTTGGGCCACCATGGCCTTCATGTAAAAAGAGCGCCGGACGCATCTCACGCCATGCACAGCTTAATGACATTATAAAGCGCAGTCTTTCAGCCGCAGGCGTCCCCTCAGTCTTGGAGCCCATGGGACTGGACAGGGGAGACGGCAAGCGACCGGATTGCCTCACCACCTTCCCAATTCGAAGTGGCAAGTGCATGGTTTGGGACTCGCCCTGCAGCGATACATTCTCGGAGAGCGCTCTGGCCAAGTCATCTTTGGAGCCTGCCTGATGCGCTGCCGCAACCGCGGAGACACGCAAACGCTAAAAATGCTTGGAGCTATCGCCGAAATACATGTTTGCTCCTCTCGCCATTGAAACGATGGACGCTATCAGACTGTCCCTCAGGTCCTCAATACAATTGACGGCATGATAACCAAGATACCTTTACACAAGGTATGTACGTTCGCGAGAGGGATGCGCCGAAGTTCTGTAATATTTAGGTTTTCAAGATAAAAAATAGTTGATAAAGTATGCCAAATTTCAGATTAATAGCAATAATAAAAATATATGGCAAAACTATACTTAATTGTGGCTTCATTTATTGTATACCCATATCTACGAGATACGTTCAGTAAATACGTCACTAATATGCTGGAAGCAAATCGCCACCGTAACACTTTGCGCTATAGTTGCATGATCTACGCCAACAACTGCAATGTTCCTTTAATATGGTATCAATAATATGAAGTAAACTGATTTTTCCTTTCCAAATGCCCAAAAAACTTCAAGGGTGTGAAGAAAGTCCTTTACTCGGCTTTATACGGCCTTTTTCTGAGACAAATAAAATGTCAAATTATTCTAAGCTGGACATGTTTAGGGCCATTTCCTAGGATCTAGGCCTAAAGAGTATATATTACCATTTGGGGGCCAGAAAAACACTCCTTATCTTGGTGAAGTTTTCAATGTTAAAAAAGAGTGAAGGGATTCTTTTGCACCATTGCGACGTCATAACATGGTGGCTCGTGACCAGGGGTTGCATGATCACGGTCTCAACTGGTGAGTGCCTGGCGACAGCCGGGCTCTGGCAACGGATCTCCATCGCCATCGTCCGCGGAAGTGCCCTGCTCGTCACCGCAACTGTCTCGAACCCAACAGTGAGAGCACCCCATGGAACAGCGAACGTACACGACGGTGTGACCAGGAATGGACGAGCACCCCAGTCCTTTGGCTTGCCTTGCTTAAGACCTCCCAGCGGACGATTCCATCTGCCGATTGGCACTGCCTGTCAGATAAAGCCAGTGCCTGGCCAACAAATTCTCCGCTCCGCAGCTACCATTGGGCGCTACTGGTCTAGAGAACCTCAGAAACACCTGCTATGTGAACGATGTCTTCCAAGTGCTACCACGCACAGACGTCTTTGTTGACCACCTACATCATTAGTGGCCTTTACCACGAAGACTTAAAATCAGGATTGAAATCCCAAGGAGATATCCCTGAAGAGGTGGCAAGTCTGCTTGTGGCAATCCGGTCGCAGAGGCTCCAGCTTGCCTAACCTCACGCGCTTCTTGGAGCGATGGGAGCCTACCGGAGGGAGTTCGAAGGGAACCGCATGCAGGATGCGCACAAACTTCTTCCGCTTTTGCTGCAGTGACTTCATAAAGACCTGAGTGCTGCCCCTCTCCCGACGGCACCAGTACTAACACCTCAAAGCGCGAATGACATTGTGTTTGCTGACCATGTCTGGCATCAGTTCAACTCCTACGGGCAACAGAAATCTGTTCTATCCTGCACCACCTGCCGCTTCGAATCTTCCACGTATGAGAACTTCACTCTGCTGTCCTTAACTCTGCTCTCAGCTCCCGAGTCGCCCACGCAGTGCACTTTCTACCAAAGCTTCCAGCAGTAAGTCCATGGTGATATCGTCTCAGGCTGGAAGTGTCCAAATTGTCGGCAAGAACATGATGCCTACAAAAAGTTAGGCATCCGGCGACTGCCATCCGTGTTGATAATGCACCTTTAGCGGCTTACATACAGCGATAGAACATTGCGTGAGGCACACGATCATGTCCCCTTCCCACTTAGCGACCTCGACCTCAGTTGGATGGCCATCGGGCCCTCGCAGATCTTTGGCGGCCTTGTGTGAGACTTGTCCACAGTGGTAGAACGCCACGGCAGCGCCCAAGCCGGCCACTACACTGTTTTTTGCCAGAACTAGCCGGAGGCTCGGTGGTTCCACATCAACGACGCCTCCGTCAAGGAAGTGCCGACCGAGAAAGTGAAGGAGGCAACAGCGTACATGCTCTGTTACAACGTCAAAAATATCGCCTAATCGTCTCCATTTCCAGCCACAGCATATCACATAATCGAAATCATAGCAGATAATCGCATAATAGGTCGTGGTCAGTGGCGGATCCAAAGGGGTGCTCGGGGGCTCAAGCCCCCTTCCCCCAAATGTCCGAGCCCCTATAATTAATACATAGGCGAGGGGCTGCCCGAGGTACTGACGGCTGAGGCTCGAGCCCCTTAGCCCCCCCAATGAATTCCTGGATCCGCCACTGGCCGTGGCTTATGTTTTTTCCCAGATTTGAACTCGTTCTCATATGCTTGTTGTTAGTTGTGTTGTATGTCAGGTTATTCGTAAAATACGTGCCTTGGATTTCCTAAAAAAAACTGTTTGGGAAAGAATTCCTGTAGTGTTATGTGTAGCTTTAGACCTGTGACCTCAAAAAGCCCACCTGGAAGGGCTGAAGAAGTTTTTTGTAGGTACCTACTTAAATCAATAGTTTTGAAGGAAATTGCTATGAAGATTTCAGTTTGATGCATTAGTACGCTCGGATTATCATTGCGGGATTATTATTATTGCACGACGATGTTCGTCCAGATCTTTTAAATTTCTCTTATTTTTACATTTTGACGTAGTATGGTCAAGTCATCACCATTCGATTCACCGTTAGTAGAGGAATCGAGTTAAGTCTGACGACAACTTTAACTCACTCCTGTAAGACGCGCTAAATTCTAGAAAACATTCTCCAACTGTCATCTTCTTTCATTGGTCATGACCCAAACATTAAACTGAGCAAAAAATTTCTTAAATTTGTTTCTTAATAATTCTTATGACAGCTCTACTACCACCCGTGTTTTTTTCGCTGCCCCGCATAGGAGTCGAGATCAAGCAGGGAAATTGCTCATCCCCACCTTCGCCACCGGAGCGAAAGTGGGGCGGGTGTTGAGCTGTAGGCCACGATTTGTAGGCTGGTTTTTAAACTATCCAATGCAGCGGGGGCGTGTGTCGCCGTGAGTGTGTCGCAGCTGAATTACGGCCGTGTTTTTAACGGACGCCGACTCGGATTTTAGTGTGTGTGCTTCCCATGCTGTCTGGAAATGGCAGTGGCGATACGATACAGCTGAAATAAAGACCTGAAAATATTAATTCTCGCGTCTTTGGCGTTTTTTGTGTGGCGTGTATTTTAGTAAATGACAGGGTGCTTAAATTTGTAGCAATATCAATATCCCCATATTTAAAGGGATATTATAACGTAGCAAGTTTTAGTCTTCTCACAGACCTGTTTCAGCCGATAAAGCAAGTTAAAAGTGTTCCAAATATAAAATGTCAAATTTAAACAATATTTCAATACAATTTCCATGTTTTATTCGAGCTGTCCGGATAACCCCCAGGAGATATAAATCCACACATTTGCGCCTTTCAACAATTTATCTGAGGTAGACAACAAACAGTTTTGCTGATGAGAGGGAGGTCTGGCAATTTTTGGCGGTTTCTGACGAAGGGGAGGGAGGGGGTCAGCCATCTTCTGATTATTTCGGATAAAGGGGAAGGGGGTCCGAGCACCCCCCCAATTTTGCCGGCCGTCATACGTGAACAGACCCTAATATGTGAGCAGCCCCTGTGGAAGGGACGGGCGGAAGCCTGCGCCCCCAGCTCCCCCGAGCGCCAAACAGGACGGCGTTCCCGGCCCGCCGACACGCAGGGCTGCCGGCACCAGAAACACTACGGAAACCCAAGTCCGCGGACATCAACACACACTCGAACAAGCCTTTAAATGGATACCATAATGCTTTCTTCCAAATCGCAGTACGACATGCGGTTGGTGATTGTGGAAATTGCGAGGCAAGTTTAGGAATAAGCACTCCCGGTAAAGCTAGTGGCGACCCCGCCCGGCCAGCGAACTTCATTTCACCTGATACTGAAACAAAACTGATGATTCCCGGACCAATTCATGTCAAAGCTAACACTCTAGCCACATATGTAATTCTCCCGTTTTGAACACTCGAAAAAGTTATTGGGTTGGATCCACAACACCAATGAGCTACTAACAACTGACTCTCCGGGCCGCGTGTGGAATATTCGCAATTACAGACACAGAATTAAATCGATGTTTGGGATTTACGACAGGCCAACTGCTGGGTAGACAGGCCAACTGCATGGTAGACAGGCCAACTGCAGGGTAGACAGGCCAACTGCAGGGTAGACAGGCCAACTGCAGGGTAGACAGGCCCACTGCAGGGTAGACAGGCCAACTGCAGGGTAGACAGGCCAATTGCAACCAAAAGAAAGGACCAGATCCCCCCATAGAACAGTGGCAGCCGTCTTTCTCGTAGCATAAAGCTTCCCAGAAGCACAAGATCTCCGGCCGATGTATTCTTCGCGTCAACCTGCAGATGGGATTCTATGGCTCCAAATATCATTGCTCCACGAATAGGGTGGAGCCTGTTCCAGCTCTCAGCCATCCCCCTCTGAATGAGTAGGTGCTTTTACTCCATACCGAAGATGTGTTTTTGTGGCAACTGGATCCACAGTGAAAGCCGAGGAAAACAAATTCAACAGCTGATACGAGTTTCGCAGGAGTTTCGGTTACTTGGGCCAAATGGCGTTGAGTACTTACACCTTGTGCGTGTTGCGCGGAATGTTGAAGGGTACTCTGGTCAGACCTCGGTATGAGCAGTCCACGATGGAGGCGGTGCACTCGCATGCTTTCGGGCATGCTCTCACGTTCTCGAACCGTTGCACCAGTAACACCAGCACCAGCACAGGCACCAGCTGGTGCAGCATCGTTACAGCCGCACCCCTCGCACCACAGTGGCTTGATCACCGGCACATTATCCACCCTCGCCACCACCACGTCAGGTCAGGCTGTGCACAGGATGCGATCCCGCGGCAGCCACACGCCCCTCACGGTCGCCGGTCCGACACTGAAGGTGAGCCACGCAGGCCGAACTTACCACTGCCACCGACGCAGCCCGGCGGCGGCCAAAAACCGAACTAGTGGTTCGCTGCCGAGCGCCAGGTCCGCGGCGACCGTTAACACGCGCGGCGGGCTGGGTCCCGGAGGCACCGTCTTATTTTCTCAGGTGGCCGAAGAACCGTTCGATGCTGGAAAACGCTACTAGGCTGCAATTGAGAGAATTCAACGACACGTCGATTGATCAAAGAATTTTGAAAAGCGGTGAACAGATTTTTACTTCAAGACTTTCAAAGTTTTGCGAAAGGGTGTTGCTGGCTCGGCAGCTCCTATTTTGGGTTCACTCGTCCGTAGTCATAATCCGGGGATAATTAGATTGATTTAGCCTTTCGAAATTCCCCTTAATCCAGCTAATAATTATCGTAGATTTTCCCTTTCATATACTGCATCGGGTGTGTGAAACCAACGGCAGATCTAGCCGGTAGGCTTGGCGGGTAAACCAAAGTCGAAAGCAAAAAAAAAGAAAAAAACGTCATGACCTGACCTGACCTCAGGTCAGGTCAAATCCTTGATTTGACGTAGCAAGGTCATATTATATATCATTCGATTTGGCTTGCTGCGAAGATTCATACGGTTTAAATCGTTTTGCTTTATCTTTATTTGTTCAGATATAATGGCCGAAAAAACTTAATTTACATGTTATCCCTATTACGGCATGTTTTAACCTCTATTGACCTTAAATGTGACCTGACAAAAATTGGTTCAGATATTTTCGATGGAGAAGTAGATGGGCAATCCAACACCGTTTACTGTTTTTCGGTACCTAGCGCGGTTCTCGAGATCTTAGGGGGGGCGGGTACCCCCGTCAAGGTGAAGGTGGCTCAGACCCCCGTCAATGCGCGTGGTGTTAAGACAAAAAGTACGATACGCGTCGGATTCCAACAGACCAACTTCTGGATAAAAGACGACCGTGGTTGCATGTCGCGTTCCTGACCGAAACTGTTTAGCAAAACATGGACGCATCTGAGAATACTACTCGCTCCGAAGGTAAACATTAAACAGAAAGCATTGCCACCCGTTTTTACGTGTACCATATCTTTGTTTTCTACCGTATAATATCTTTGTTTTTTGTTACAAAACGAAAGAATGCCCAGGAACGACGGACAAAGAACGTTAAAAACAAAAAGATAACGTTTCTCCCGTTCTTTTGCCAGCCCCCATTAATTTTGGTGTATATCAGACTACTCTATCAATGTCACCATGGCATGGACCCTGCCTTGCTTTCTCCACCCCCTCATTCTCTCGCTGTCAGCGTGGATGCCACCAGACTTTCATTAAGTGTATCTCAGGGGACTAGTAGGTTTCGAATCGGGATGCATCCTAAAATATTATTAGGTTTAGTATCTTCTGTGGTCTATTGCACCAAAAAACTACCTAGGTAAAATAAAAAATACCTAAGTTGAATATTTAGGTACCTAGGTAGTTTTTTTGTTTCACCAGCAAAAAACTACCGAGGTAAAAATGCATCTAGGTAAAATTTTCACAAGGACGCTAAACGCAGTCTGCGTCCGCCGGATAAAACAGTTGATTGCAATTAAGTCATGATATTGATAATGACATTAAAGTAATTTCTCCGCAGTTTTTCTAAAACACAGAAAATATGATATATGTATTCGGTCAAAAAGCAGGTCAGCTCTCCATCAGTACAGAAAGCAATAAATCTGAAAGTCATTCACTCGTCAATGGTAGGCACATTACATTCATAGGTACATTTCATCCAACTGACTTAATATGTAAAGGGAAATTTCACCCGTTCATTATTTGTAGACAATAAAATTATTTGAAATCGCAGCACATTTAGATTTCACCACGTGTGCATTGTGGCACATCTCTGGCGGCATAGCAAAGTAGGCAGGCTGATGCCGTCTTTACTTTTGCGGCCGGCACTTCCATTACAGAACCATCGTCCATTCGGTGCCAGCGCGCGGCTTGCTGGTTCCAGCAGAAGGCGGTGTAGTGGCCGGTCTGGGCGCTGCCATGGTGTTCTACTACAGCGTACAGACTATATGTAAAGCTGCCAGAGAACTGCGAAGGCCTGCTAACCAATATAATGACATCAAGGTCACTAAGAGGGAAAGAAACATGCGTCTTTGTCTTGTGCAAGGCGTTTTCGCTGTAGGAAAACCGCTTCAGGTGTATAATCACCACAGGTGGCAGTCGCTCGATGCCGAACTTCTTGTATATGTCCTGTTGCCGCTGACAATTTGAACATGTCCAGCCTGAAATGGAATCGCCATGCATATACTGCTGGATACATTGGTGGAGACTGATTTGTGCTAGTGAGTCCGGATTTGGAGGCAGCACTAACGACAGCAGAGTAAAGTTCTCGAACGTGACAGATTCGTAGCTGCAAAAGGTGCAGAGAAGCACAGACTTTTCCTGCCCGTAGAAAAGCCGGGATATGATGGAATCGTTTGCCCGACAGAACTGATGCCAGGCAATATCACCAGCGCTGTAACCATCCAATTCCTTGGGGACAGGTAAAGGTTTTTCGGAATGAGCAGCAGCATTCAAATCTTCATGTAGCCATTCCAGTAGAAACAGTAGAAACTCATGTGCGTCATGCATGCGGTCTTCACCGAATTCACTTCAATGGGTACGAATCACATCACTGATCATGTGTGGCGACACAAACGGATATTTCTGCGACCAAATAATTACCAAGAGACGCGCTGTTTCCTCAGCAATGTCACCGCGAGTTGAGGACCGTGAAGTCAGGTCCTCTCGGTACAGGCCACTCGTGATATGATGGACAAAATCTTTAGTATGCGCTAAAACCTGGAATACAACGTTCATGTAGCAATTATTTCCAAGATTCTCTAGGCCAGTGACGCCGGCCGGCAATGGTGACAGTCGTAATTTACACTCCGAACTCTTCTTTGACCTTTCTTCTTTTCCTTCTTTTAGCCCGAATGAAACATCGTTGACGGGTGAGAGTATATTAAAACGAGATTACAGAAAATATTAAAACGAAAGTGGTGAAACTGCAGACGCTCGCGCTAGCAATAACATAAGCTAGAAAGAACCTAAGGAAGATGACCAGGCATCTAAGAAAAATTACCAGATTAAGATAGCAGAGAACGCTAAGGAACAGCCCAAAATGTTCTGGTCATATACACGCTCACAAACTAAGACCCGAGACAAGATTGAGGATCTGACTAGAAATGATGGGACTCTAGCCAGCATGGACCAAGAAAAGGCAGAGATACTGTCAAGATTTTTTGCAAGTGTGTTCACTGTTGATGATGGATCTACTCCTGTTCCACAGCTTAATCAAGATCAGTCAAGGAATGTTGTTAGAGATATTGACATCACACCTACCATGGTGGAACACAAACTCCAAGCTCTGAAACCCTCGTCATCACCAGGTCCTGACGGCCTGCATCCTAGGGTTCTTAAAGAGCTTTCTGCTCAACTGAGTGTGCCACTTTGCTCCATTTTCAGGAGATCGCTGGAGAGAGGTACCCTGCCGGCAGAATGGAAGGAAGCTGAAGTGGTCCCTATCTTTAAGAAGAAAGGAAGCAAGTGCAGCCCATCAAATTATAGACCAGTCAGCCTGACGTCTGTACCCTCGAAAGTTATGGAGTCCTTAATACGGGATAAGCTGCTGGAGCACATGCAAGAAACTCACCAATTGACTGATGCTCAACATGGTTTTGTACCAAAGCGCTCTTGCACCAGCCAGCTCCTGTCTTCTCTGGACGACTGGACCAAGGACATCGAGAGTGGTAACCCTGTTGACGTGGCCTATTTAGACTTCTCTAAAGCATTTGATTCGGTGTCACATAGCAGACTTCTCCTCAAACTGGAAGCCTGTGGCATTGGTGGGTCCATACTGAAGTGGATTGATGCATTCCTGACAGGAAGGCGCCAACGGGTCAGAGTGCAGGGAACTGTGTCCAGCTGGTCTCCTGTCACTAGCGGGATTCCACAGGGATCAGTCTTGGGGCCAGTTCTCTTTGTCCTCTATGTGAACGACCTGCCAAACGGACTTGTCAGCCATATTAAATTGTTTGCAGATGACGCCAAGGTGTACGGTAACGCCACAACCAAAGAAGACCGTTCCATGCTTCAAGAGGACCTAAGGAGGCTGGAGAGGTGGTCTGAGGGCTGGCTTCTGCCATTCAACGTGAGTAAGTGCAGTATTCTCCATCTTGGTCGAAGAAACCCACGGAGCTCGTACACTATGAACGGAGTTGAGCTAGCGCAGCAAGCTGTCGAAAAGGATCTAGGAGTGTACATAGATGAAGATCTTAAATTCAGGAAGCAAGCTGCCGTTGCCGTCACCAGAGCGAATCAAATCCTTGGAGCCATCAAGCGGAACTTCATTCACCTGGACAAGGTCATCCTACCCCTTCTCTATAAAGCTCTCGTAAGACCCCACCTAGAGTATGGTAACGAGATATGGGGGCCCTTCAACAAAGCAGACCAACTGCTATTAGAGAGGGTGCAGAGGAGAGCGACCAGATTGATTCCAGCAATGCGCCATCTCGACTACGAGGAGCGACTCCAGCAGCTCCGGCTTCCATCCCTGGCATACCGCAGGAAACGTGGAGACATGCTACTCATCTATAAGATAATGCATGGCCTAGCTGGTATCCAGAGAGGGGAGCTCTTCCAGGAGCCACTCCACGCTGGCACGCGTGGTCATCGCTTCAAGGTATTTATACCGGAAGCTACGTCAAGATCTCGGAAGAACCATCTTGCTATCCGAGCACTGGAGGCCTGGAACCATCTCCCAGCCCACGTCGTTGAAGCTTCTTCAACAAACAGTTTCAAGAACTGTCTCGACGAGTTTTGGGCGGAGCACCGTTATGTAGCCCCGCGCTAATCAGTTGTGGCAACATTTGATTACGAGCTCGATGAGACCGGGCAAAACAGGCACTAGTGTGCCTTCCAAAGACCCGCTAGATCTAATACATCTAATACATCTAATAAGTAATATAGTGTAGTTGAGCAAACTCAGTGTGTGCAGTGTATCCCATGTTAAGTTCCCTATGCCGGCCGGTGTATTGACAGTGACGTCACTGGTTGATTTTTTGCTGATTGGCTGCCGCCGTCGCCATGAAAACTGGTCGCCGGTGCCGCCGCTTGTTTTCATACAATTTGTCTTATCGCTTGCAGGCAGTGTAGGTAGGAACTCGGCGGGAGGATTTCATGTATTTTCGCCAACATTTTTTATTCAATTTCATATATTTCTTTTAAAGGATTTTGTTCATTTTCTAGGAAAGATTGCGTTCGTTTTCAATGCAGGTTGATACTGTCCAGATTTGAATTTCTGATAAAAAGTTAAGGCATCAATCCATTACTGATATTAACATTTTAAAAGCATTGGCCAACAATTTATTTTGTTGGGATAAGCAACCGCAAATCGTCGTGCAAGTATCGTCATGTCTGCAAAGGACTTGAAATGCATTTCCCAGCCTGCTGCCTGACTGCATATCGTAAATGCTTCAAAGTAATGAATCGGGAGTTTATGGAGGTGTTTCTTTCTGGAGTACCTTCAGCAGTATACTTGATGCTAGAGATTCCGCTACTGTACCTACTTGAATACAACATTCAAAACATGAAAAGGAAGAGGTAGGCAATTCTTATTTATTTCCAAAGGAAATATTGCATTTCACGAAATGGTTTTACGCTGTACGGTGGCCACCTGCAGAAATACCGCGAAGGACAAGTATGTATCTTTCTTCAGATTCCCAAAAAATGTAACTCAGAGAGCAGCATGGGCAAAAAGATGCGGCAGAATGAAGTCATTTGGCATTGACTGTGCAAGAACGTGTTCCGACCATTTCCTAGACACTGATATTGACCCAGCATTCAAAATGAAATCCACCTTACTACCTGACGTGGAATTCTGGCTCAGGGATGGTGTAATTCCGAGCCAAAAACTGTCATCGAGCCATCCAGGGTAAGTACATACCAGAACGCACAGCTGTATTTGAAAAACTTTCAATTTAAGGAAAATGGTGTTGCATCTGGCCCTGTTACCCCGTCATCCAATATTGCGTATTTGATACACCAAACCACCACACCAAGCCGTCGTGAGAGCAAAATATTTTCATTACAAGAGGCCATGGTAGCATGGTGAGTCACAATTAATCCAGAAAGAACTGTTGCCGCTTCTGCCCTTCAACATTCCAATTTCACAGCTCATAAAAAGCTTAAGTAGGATGATGAGGTATAAAAGTAAATAGTTCTAAAACGTGCCGCGAAACAATGCATGTTGAGCATATTCAGTTGAGGTATTGGACTGTTTTCGGACCAAGTTTCTAAAGCTTTATAGGGTCTGAAATAGCAATATTCTCTCATACTCAACTCAAACCTTTCTTAAGCCAGGATTGTCGTTTGCGCAACAAAGATGTTGGGCGGTGCAGTATAGCTTCAGGGCAGACACTCTGGCACAGTATAGCTATAGGAAATATTGCAGTGGTGCGGCACGGCGTAGCTCTGGGGCGGATCCAGAATTGCTTAAGGAGGGAGGCAAGTTCCCTTACTGGGGGCCCAGCCTCCTTAAAGTGGGCCCGGAATAGCGTTGGGAGCCGGTCGTGCAATAATTTTCATATAAAACGTAAATATAAAATATATAAATAAATATAAATTTTCATAAAAAACGTAAATACACATAGCAAGATATCGGTGAGAAACAAAAAACGTTTACCACCGTTTTGGGGGCAAAAATTCCGAGAACTTTCAACGCTCAGATAACTGAAGTGGCCCTAAAGTCCCTGAGATCGTTCAAAATTTGATTGGATCTCCACAGATTCAGGGACTGGCCAAATTTCGGCTAGGATTACTGATCAGTACCATCTCAGATCGCATACAATATTTTGAGGCCTGCTTGAATTGAAAGTTAAGGGTATTATACCTTAACTTGAACCACAGGGACCTTTTGAACCACTGGGGCCCCGGAAGCATTTCAGGAGGCCATGATAGCCACAGGAGATATGTGTGAGCGGCAGGGGGCTAGGCTGGGGTCACAGAGGGCCAGGGTAGATTACAGGGGAATTCAATAAATAATTGCAGCGATTCCCCTCGTGTAGCTGCAGATATTGCACTGCGGTAAAATGCTGCAGAAGGCATGATTGACACCTCGCATTAAAGATGCGCCGGACGTTGAGGTTCTCATCCAGGGGCGTCGGTCTGGAGTTATTACGAACCTTTAACCCCAATCATAACGCTGAGAAACATTCATTGATTATACCTTGGGATCCATAAAGCATTGAGTGATATTGGAGATGTAGGTGCCCAGGTGTATACAGAAATTGCAAATTTATAGTACCCAGAAGCATTGGTGGAGATCCCGAGGGGTTGGGGGGTCAGGACCCCCCTGACATGGAAATCGAGAGAACCTGGGGGGGGTCAGCCCGGGTCCTACACGTTCTGCTCTCACAAGATATTTTCGGACCTATAAGTAATGATAGTTCGATTCGCAGCATTTGTGTGATCGGCTAAATCATAATTTGACCTATCTGTTCCTTTGAATCTTCTTTGTAGAGGGGTACTCGAGACCAGGGGCCGCGATACGGCTTCCCGTCACGACTATGCGTCAGGAAAAGTACGTGCCGCCGAGCTGGTCTACGGTCCCTCAGCTGAACTAAGCAGCGCCCTAAGTCGGTCTTTCACAGAGGATACGTGATCTAGTGTTGGGCCATGCTCTTACACTGTAAAAAAATTACACTTTTTGGATTTTCATACCTGCCTTAAGCGATTCCAATTATACCCAAACGCATTTATTGACACGATCTATTCTGGTTAATTTATTTTATCTGCACTGTAAAAAAAGTTTAAACTTTTTGGATTTTCATATCTGCCTTAAGCGATTCCAATTATACCCAAACGCATTTATTGACACGATCTATTCGGGTTAATTTTTTATCTGGTCAGTTGAACTAATCATCCACATTTCGCGGCATTTTTTGCTTGAAAATCGATTCACTGCAAACCAATTTCAAAAGCGGTCGCTAAAATCCGATTTGTGTTTCTTTACACCCCTGGATCATCTTACACAAACTCAGTCTTTGTTCTCCATCCAATAATCATAAAACACAAAACATATAATGGTTAATCAAAACCATGTAGTACTACACTTTTCGTGTCATTGTTTGGGAAAACGGCATCACTTAACACCATCTATTTATTAAATGAGTTTTGATACACTATTGCTAGAACCAACATTTTCAAATTCGAATAACGCATAACAGCATCAGCTCCATTACGGTGTAAGCTTACACAAAACAATTTCATGGATTCATAAAGGACCGAAAATAGAATACAATAACATGAAATTGATTTCCGGACTCGATTTTGCCTTACATTTGGACCGAGCCACTCATTTTTCAGATGAGCCCGATTCAGTTGACACGCTTAGGTATCACTATATTTAGCATGAAAATCCTTGAGAAATAAGCGAAGTGTCTGGTTTTTTAATGTAAAGGAGCATGTTTGCATCAAGCCTCTATTTCCGGCCGCCATTGCGCGCGAAACTGTGAACTTGTGGCCGGAGCTTTTGGTCTCTTCAAATGGTAAATTCCTTTACTTTCTTTGTACCTTTTCACCGTGATTTATTGCGTTGAAATGCGTTAGTAGGACTTACCATACATGACAGATGTCACACATTATTCTATCTTTTTGGGAACCAGCCCTTACAAGTAGATACTGCACCCCAACTGTTAGCTACTGGGTCCAACAACGCACTAGGGTATCTCCGTGTAGCATAAGCATGTCCATGTTATATCATTGGAAAATAGCACAGAATTACCGTCATTCCAAATTCGAAGGCAAAGCTCTTCCAGTGTAAAAATAATCCGCCATGTACAATACTGGACCATATAAAGTTTATGTTCCGTAAACAGACAAATATGCTGCCTAATGCCCATGCCAAAAATATATAAACCAATTTACCCAAAGACAGTCCAAAAATTAATCGCTACATTTTACGGACACGGGTGGGCGCCTAGGATATTTTTTGCGCCCGAAAGCCCAAATACCTAATTAAAAACTGTTGATATTTTTCGCTACGGAAAATTAAATGAGGTATGGCAAGAGCTTAGCAGGTCAAATTATAAAAAAAACTGGCCGAAGGTCAGGTCAAGGTCTAAGATAGAAAACCAGAAAAGCATAGAAAAGAACACAAAAATATGGAGAAGAGAAAACATGGTTATATAAAAATGTAAGTTAAGTTTATTTCATATCACCTATCAAATGTTACAGGGCACAATTTCTTTATTTCAAGCCTAGGAATGGACCACGAGAACATGATGTTGAAATTTGAAATTAATCTGGGACGTATTTATTGAGAAACCCGCATTTCACAAATTTCCCGCAAACATTCAGTAGTGAAGTCATTGGCCGTACATGACCTTACGTCATTGATATCAGTGTCGTTACCACATATTGTGGTCCTTTCTTGCCTTATGTGCTACAAATTTCAGATAAATATATTAAACATACTTTCACTGCGGTCACTTTGAATATTTTTGGACCTTGGCCAGGCCTGGCGACGTGACCGTGCATGAGCTTGAATTGAAATGTTCAGGAAAAACATGCATTGGGTCGGGAAAAGCTTACACAAAGAACTTCGGCGCTGTGCACTGCCGTTTTCAGCCACCTTGGATAAACCTTAGGGGTTGTGGGGGGGTGGTGAAAAATGGCCCTCCACCAGAGCGAAAGATAAATAAGTTCCACCAAATTTGAAGACAAAAAAAGCTCCCGAGAGGGGAAATCTAGCAACGCCGTATCACCTGGTAGTAGTTCAAGAGTCTTCAAAATCTCTTTAAAACGCAATCTCATTGATTCGGCTTATAAAATCAACGGAACAATTTTGGAGAACGTTTCTTCCATAAAAGATTTGGGAATCATTCTTGACCAAAAGCTTACCTTTTCCGACCATATAAACTCGATGGTTTCCAAAGCAAACAGATCACTCGGTTTATTAATCAGAACCTTCCAGACAGCCTCCCCTAGATGTAAGCTGGATAAGAAGGCCGCTTTGGCGGCTTTTAATGCAAATGTTCGGTCAGTTTTAGAGTATTGTTCAGTGGTTTGGGCTGGAGCCGCAAAATGTCATCTGGATCGTGTAGAAAGAATCCAACACAAGTTTTTGATGTGGCTTGCGAACCATGTTGACCCAGCCTGTCCATCATTAGGTTACGAGGAATTGACGAAGTTTTATGATGTTCGTACTTTATTGGCAAGGCGTGCACAACATGACATCTTATTCACAAGCAAGGTTTTTAGAGGTCTCATCGCATCATCTCATCTTTTGGAATGTTTCTCGCTTCATGTACCATCTAGAACTACCAGGAATGCTAGTGCAACTTTCTTAAATGTGCCTTTTGGTCGAGTGAACACGATACAATCATGTGTGTTTGTGCGGGCTCCTCGCGTTGTTAATAACTTTTTAGCTTTCTCACCAACCTGCGATATTTTGACGGATCCCATTGGACGACTTAAAAAGTGTATCGCCTCTTTTACGACTATACAAACAGCTTTCATAGGCCAGTGACCAGATTGATTATTTGTGTTTGTTGTGTTAGAAATGTTTTGCGCGTTTTAGGAATAGGCTGTTGGTGACTATGCATTTTTATCTTTCATTGACTTCACCTATAATTGGGTATGTGCCTGTTGGTGATTAATACATATACAGATACAGATACAGACACCACAACAATTATTATTCGCTTCCGTTAATGCATTGTAAATAGATATAAGTACTGTCATTTTCACATTGTCGAGTGACACCGGTGGAAGCGTTATGAAGAACCTGACTCCGATGAACCATTGTTATTTTGCATGCTCTTGGGTGATATAAAGCTTTATGTTTTATTAAACCGAAATGTTTTAGTGTCATGGCTCATCATCTGACTTGTAAAAACCTTTCATTAGAGAAACAGATGAGGAAAAACTCTCAATTCTCTTGAGTATATCCAGCTGGACAGTGCCAAAGAGTTTGAAGATGATTTGTCAGCCACCACCAAGAAAAATAAATTCGTAAAGTGTGGCACCCTCCACGTTGAGGGCGCTAACGTTGTGAACTCGGAGGGGCTGCCGAAAAATGAGTAGCTGCTGGTGCGGGCAGCAAGCTTACCCCTACTACATCAGAAATACCCGGACCCGCATCATGAGGGAGGCCCAGCTGCGCAAGTAAACAGGAAAATATTCAGAAAATAGGTCGCCGTTACCAATCCGCACCCACCAGCGACTAGTACACATCAATAATACCACTGGCCTGGAGTGAGTCTGTGGTTGTGACGTGGAGTGGTTTTGTTTATGGAGTGGCCTTATGATTCAGGGTGTCTGATAAATCCATGAAAAGTAGACACATTTTTCAGTGGAAAATGACATTTTAGTTAGCATGTCCAATGGATTTTTGGGTACTATTTCAGTCCTCAATCACTCCTCTGTGAATTGCTTGGCTTCTTTCAGCCTGTGCTTGAGAGAGACTGTGCACGTCTGAACAGGCTTAAGGCGCAGGCCTGTGCACGTCTAATAGCCGAGAGAAATAAGTATACATTCGCTCAAGAGATCACCGGTGTTTATTGTCTTCTGGTGTAGGTACCACCAACAGCCAATCAAAGGTCAGAAATCAACAGCCAATCAAAATCGAGATTAGTCTTACTGCAAACAGCTGTTAGTGTTGAACCTGTGCTTATTTTGGCACGCTCTGGAATATTTGTAAAAATAATATTCTTCACTGGAGTTTTTGCAAAAGCGTCTGATGGTTTCACAAATAAAAATATTTTAGCTTTCTGTTCAACCATATAAGTTTTGTTGATACAGTTCTAAAATTAGTTATTTAGAGCTTCGAAAAAGTGCAATTTCTCCAATGCCCTGCATAGTAACTGTTGTGCCTCTCCAGCCATGATGACGTAATGCTGCCAAACAACTTGAACGGGGTCTGGCCCGAAGTTTCGTGCTGGCATATGATAACTCCTCCAAAAGACGGACTCTTAAAAAAAAACAAGTTGTAAGCGGCATTTTTCCATCGAGTGGCTCTCGGTTCTTTTCCTCGCGCCATTTGTAGTTTGGTCGCATGGGTACGGAAGGGCACTCCTGCCTACCTTTTAAATTGGTAGTGGGTTAAAAAAAATTCTGCTACTAGCTTTACCATAAAATGTTTCGAAACAAAACCACGAGTCGGCTTAACGGCTTTTGAATGGCCCTTTTAGGGCCTTATATCACCACTATATGGGGATATAAGGCCCTATTTCGCCTCATAGACGGGGATATTGACACCGGTCACGCTCACCAGAGGCGCTAGTGTGCCCTCCAAGATGGCCGCGAAAGAGGGACTCCGAAAGGTAAACAACGTTAGTGGGCCCGGGAATAGCATGGTAAGCGGTGAATTATACGTGTTTTATGCCTGGTATGTGGCAGTGGCTTATAACCAGCCGCTGCAGAAGGCAGTGAGGAGCCCAAATTCGAGGAGTTTTTGGTCCCAAGGAGCAAAGTTTGTAGTCAGGATCAGGTTAAAGTTTGCTGCACCCCCCACTTTTTTGCCGGTGGCGACGCTTATGTTTGGAAACGCATTTTCCATCGTACATTCAAACTGGAATTTCAGACAGCTTGAAACGAATAAAGGCGTATATCAACCGAATTATTTCAAGATGTTAGTTTCCCGGGCTAAAAGGAATACAGCCATAGGCGGATCCAAGGGGACAGCAAAGTGGGCATGTGCCCCATAGGCAGATCCAGGGGCAAAGGGAGTATGTGCCACCCCGCCATTGACCCTCGGCGCCCCCTGATATGGCCACGCCCCCGGAAATTTCGCTTCCCACCCCCCCTCCACCCCAGGATGCGAAAGTCGGCTCCCACCGATAGGGTTTTGCTCCCATCCGATAGGGTTTCTCGGTCAAGAATGGCGCCTCGCCCCCCCGGGAAGGTGCCCCCGATCGGCAATCCTGGATCCGCCTTTGATGACGGCCCAAGGATAAAGGCCTACTCCTGCTAGAAGCAGGCTCAAGGGAGTGGAAGGAGGCATAAGCGGAACTGGAGATTACCCCACAGCCAGTCTGCAAAGTATGGCAGCAGGCCAGACGAGTCGCACCAGCCATCTAAAATTCTCGCACCACCATCCTCCAAAAATTCGCACCAATATGCCACATACCAGGGAAAAAAATGCACCCATTCCTTCCCCCTGCAATGCAATGCTACCTCAATCATTAGTCAGTTAATTAAGGGCTTTTTATAAGGCCCCTCCTGTGTCTTAAAAGCCATTCAGCCATTATTTGTTTATTTTAAGTGTCACTAACCTTGCAAATTCGCACCAGGTTGATAAAATTCGCACCACTCGGTCCTGTCTCCAAGGGTACTCGCGCCGAAGAGATCTCGTCGAAAATGCCATACTTTGTACACTGGCCTCACAGCCGCTTACCAGGTGGATGTCAATGGAAGTCAGATGGCTGAAAATGTCTGCAACAGACAGCAGCATTTGAGCCCATCTTCTTCCCAATTCTCAGTTTCAACTTCCACTGTTTGGACAGCACCTTATCCTGAGGAAACTTGTGAAAGCTGAGACTTCGACACTTTCTTCGGAAGGATACACACTGAGGAACGCAGCATTTCTGATTGGATCTAATGGTTATCCGTCTCTTCTCCATTTTCTTTGAACTTTCCAAGATTATAACAAACAAGAAAATAACGCCAGTCTTCAATATTCACGTCCACACAACGTCACGTATAACCACGCTCTTTCACAACGAGTTTACCACGACTGAAAATCCGTTACCATAGGAACCGTGTAGGAACCAAGGAGTTGGTTTAAAAATGCGCCGGATATGAAGCAGCCGTGCCAGACGTCAGTCCCTCTACTGGTGTTTCCAAAAAATCCGCCAGGTGCCAACGATATAGTGCGTCGTTATATCCCCACAGTATGGTGACATGGTGTGCCATTTGCGGCAGTAGCGGGGACGGCGCGCAGCGGCGCTGAGGACGCCCCGTCATAGGGAAAACGGTCGATTTTTGGGGAAAGATCATAATGATGAGAAAATGGGAAAATTTCGGGTATATCCAGCTAGCATGTTATAACAAACAGTTCATTGTTATTTAGAAAGATCCCGTTTCATTGTGTTATGTTAACCGAACTACCCGCCGATTGGATTCCTGTGAGACATTGCAGAGCCCTTTTAACATGGGCCTGAAGCGGTATTTGGTGTCCCCATTTACTTCTCTGCGGGAATTCAGCCGAACCATTCGGATGGTGTAATAGATAGCGGAACCTTTTTCTTACCAGATTGTGAGATTAAAACATTTTGAGTACATGTTCACCATTATTGATTTCTCGCAGCCGCCTTTTTAAGTTGAAATCAGGCTAGTTTTGCGGCCGTCTTGGTGGTCACTTGAAGTGGTATAATTTTGGCGTGACATTTTACACGCCGCATCATTCATTACTCGAAAAAAGTATGTATATAGTGCGCTTAGCCTCCTGTCATTGGCTTGTAAAATGCTAAAAACTACTCCATTGCGTGGAATCCTGCTGAACGCCATCAAATGTTTTAGTTGCGCTGAGGGACTTTAAATCCCGCAGAGTGAGAAATCGTCTGCGTGACTGGTCATCTCCCCAGCTTCAGAAACGCTCACTAGATGTCCAACAGTGTTGACTTTTGACACTGGCAGACTCAGCTGCGTAATTCCGGGAGGGCACGGCGCGTACCTATTGTCATGAAAGGGTGGGTGCGCATTCCATCTTGTGCGGGTCGCTCAGGTGTTTGTTCAGTTCCCCGAGCGGGACCGCTGGCTCGGCGACTATTTTTAACGGCGGACGGTTCCGTGGCGGCCGAGGCTGCTGGGGAACAGGTTTCAGAACTAAAATCAGAAGGCATGAACAATATTGAATATGTTTTATGATACTGTTCCCTGTCCAACTGGATTTTGGAGTCCGCACTGGGGTGAATAATTTATACGGATAATTTCTATTCCCATTATTTTTCAACCACTGAAGTTGAACAAAAATATACCATTTCTATAGCAGCCAATTCATTAGCAGGCGCAATGTACCGACCTGGAAATGTATCATGATGCCCGCACTTTAGGGATACAGCGGGCGTAGAAAAACTTGACATAGTTTTGGAAAGTAGTCATTTATATATCATAGGAAGTATATTTCCAATGTCTAAAAGGAGTATTCATACTTGTGATATTGCCCAACCTTTAACAAGCCCTGGTGGGGGACTCTGAATATTTTCACTTTGATCTGCCTGTGAATGATGTTTTTCTCTGTTCGGTCTTAGATGCTTTCCCCATGTATTGTACTTAGTATATTAAAATACGCTAGCATAAACGTGAAACTCCCTTAATCACAAAACCTGAGCACGCCTATAGCAACTCATCATAATAAAACAAAGGTTAGTTAGTTACGGGCTTTTTATAGGGCGTTCTGTGAAGGCACCTTTGCCCGCCTCTAAAGTAATAAAGCAAAGGGTTGGGAGTATAGTATGGCTACTTTTGTTCTTACCAGCTGTCTTGCGAGCAGTCTATTCATATTCCAATTACATTTGAGCCGCACCTCCCCCCATTTTAGTATAGAAGCCATTTTTCACTTCGTTCGTCACCGGCTTCTGACAACAGCGACGACGACGAGACGAGACCGGAAAACTATTAGAAGAGAAGCCGTTTCTCACTTCGTTCGTCACCGGCTTCTGACCACAACGGGACTCGCCGAGCGGCCAGTATAGAGCCGCTTGAGAAATCTCAATCCACTTCGCTCCTTGGATTTTGTCATGCGGCTCTGATAATTAAATGGAATGTGGCACCTTTATAGCGTGATTTTAACTCAGATAGCCAAGTTGTAAAGCAAGTCGGAAAACCCGGCACTCTTTATATCATTTGTCTTGGAACTCGATATTTCCGTAGAAGAAAGCTAAAACCTACCCGAAATGAACCTCTCATGTATTTCTCGCCAGGCGGCCATTGTTGTGAGCTGCTGGTGTGACAACATATGCTGACGTCACGATGAGCATCAGCCAATCGAAGCCCTTGAAGCGTTTTGAGTATGGTAGTGGTTGCCAGATTATGACGTCATCCACAGGCGGATATTTATTTCTTTTCCTAGAGGAGTATTTTAAAATCCAAATATTGAAGTTATTGTACTTTTTCAGTGAAATCATGAGCGGTTTTATTGTTTTCGGCCAAAAGTACGCCTAATTACACTCAATCCGAGATTCGGCCAAGTTGCCACTTTCCCTTTAAGGACAGTTTAACACTGTTTTGACATTTCATTAAAGGGAATGTGACACCTTGGGCGAATCCCGGAATTTAGTGTAATTAGAGGTGTTTTTAGCCAAAAATCATAAAAACGTCCAATATTTCTTTGAAAAATGTAGGTACAACAAACCCAATATTTTTATTTTTAACATGCTCCTCAAGGGAAAAAACAAACATCTGCCTGTGGATGACGTCATGATCTGGCAACTTCTGCCATATTCAATAGACTTCAAGGGTTTCAACTGGCTGACTACTCACCGCGACGTCATAATGCTGTCATGCCAACAGCTGAGAAATGTGGCCGGCCGCTTGGGTACATTTCAGGCAGGTTTTTAGCTTTTCTCTGCGGAAATTTTTAGTTTCAATACATGTGATACATTGAGTACCGGGTTTTCCGGCATGCTTTACAACTTGGCCATTTCATTTAAAATCACGTTATAAAAGAGCCACATTTCCTTTAAGGAGTGGGTGGTTGCCCGCACCCTAAAACATATAATTCTCCACATCCATGCTCTCAGAAGCATGTATGTAGGCATTTTATGGACTGTTTGGCAGGCATTATACCCAGGTTGCCTTGGAGAAACATATCCTGAGTCAGGCGCGTACTGAACAAGTTTACCCACAATGGTGTGTTTTAACCGAATGCATTGATATGCAAATATTAGAAAGCAATCAAAGAAAAGGTGCGGATGATGCACGGGAATAGATATCATGGTTTTGGTCCGTATTAACACGCGCATTGACGGGGTCTGAGCCACCTTCGCTTTAACGAGGGGGCGGGTACCCGCCCCCAAGATCTCGAGAACCACGGTAGGTAGCGAAAAACGGTAAACGGCGTTGGGTAGCCCATCTACTTCTCCATCAAAAATATTTGAACCATTTTTTGCCAGGTCACATTTAAGGTCACGAGAGGTCAAAACATGCCGTCATAGGGATAACATGTAGATTAAATTTTTCGGCCATTACATCTGAACAAGTAAAGATAGAGCAAAACGACTTAAACCTTATGAATTCTCGCAGCAAGCCGAATCGAATGATATATAATTTGATCTTGCTAGGTCAAATCAAGGATTTGACCTGACCTGAGGTCAGGTCAAGGTCAAATTATATAAAATGCATATCATTAGAAACGCAAAGCCAATGCGAGTCTAATGCAGCTAAAATAAACGCTCTATCACCATCCGTTTCTGATTTATTCAGTAAAAACCATTTTCCCCATGTGTTTCCAGTGGAGAGGTCATGCCTTGTACCTGACCTTAGGTCATCAATATCAAAATTACCGGAACATATTTTAGAGAAATCGGTGGGCGCATTATGTGAAATGAGTTTCAATCGGATAAGTTCAACCTGCTCCGACTTATGCTATCTAAAACTTTTTTTGAGGTCAGGTCACTTGACCTGTACTGGTGACATGACCTGAGATGACCTAACCTTAAAATTTTCACAAAAGTTGTAAAAATGATGGAGAAAAGGCATTCCAAGTATGGCGGCGCTACGCGCCGCCTTTTTCTGCTGTCTCCGAAAAACCCGAGGGGGTGGGTACCCGCCCCCCATCAATGCGCGTGTTAAAAAGAAGTGTCATCACATTTAGTCATCAAGGGTATGCGCTTTATTTTTTTGTTATATTAACGTCCATGTTATTGCATGCCAGCGTGCATGGTTCACAAATTCCGTGAGAATATATCCAATAAAAATATGACACTCTTTCCATGATCACTATCACTTCACAATTATTCCACGATTATGAACCACTTTTCGTGGTGTAACAGAGCATGTACGCTGATGCCTCTCTCGCTTCTATTGCCGGCACTTCCTTGAGCGAGGTATCGTTAACGTAGTACCATCGATCTTCCGACTGGTTCTAGCAGAAGGCAGTGTAGTCGCCGGTCTTAAAGTATTGTCAAAATCATATGTTTAAATCCGAATAGATGTAGTGAATTTCATCATCTTAAAGATGATTAGCAAAACAATAGCGTTTTTCACTCAGAAGTCTTAAACAGAGTGCATATGTTAGGATAAAACAGCTTTGACTCTGACAAAGTGTAAAACCTGTATCCATGACGTACTGCCGAGGATCAAACGTTCACTTGCCCAGTAACGGATATAATCAAAAAGTTGGGGAGACTGTCTGGGTAAAATCGTGATTTTCTTTTTAGGAAAGACCAAAATCAGACAGGGTGGATAAGATCTGGCTGTTGGCGAGAAAGGAGTGGAGGGGACTCGGCTAGGCTGATCTCGACTGGACATCACTCAAGACAAGACGCGAAATCCACAAACTGAAGTTCTTCCACAACCTCACCCGTGGACATTTTTGCAACTATATCCAAGGTATTTTACATAATTGGAAGTAGAACAATACGGACAGATCACTCCGAAACGCGCACCAAAGAACTAAATTATTGCAAGGAACAACAAACTCCAAAATATATTTTCTGCCAGTCACAACTAAAATTGTCAACGAACTACCAGAACAAATCAGGATAAGGGTGGGGCATTCCAGGACAGATCGACCAAGGCTTGACACCACCATGTCTAGAAAAAATCTGAAACTTTGTCTCCGGGGTAGTTTTGGGCCAGAAACACGCCTGTGAGAATCTCAGCCCCTCCAACCAACGGTGACCGAGTTATAGCCCGAGGCACTTTCGGGAGGTCACGTTGTAGACGCATCTTTGATGCTTCATAACTCAACAACGCATCACCTGATTAACAAGTTTTGTATATCATTGAACTCGTCTTGAATTATAGATTATTTTGAAAAAGAAAATGTTAAAATTTGAAAATTTTTGACTTTTAATTTGTTTGACCTTTTCCTTTTTGACCTAGCTTGACCTTTTCCCAGTTGAAATTGCCCTTTTAGACACCTCAAAAATGTTTCTTCATAAAATATCTTTCGATAGCAAAAATAAAAAAATGCGTTCTTGCTATAAGTTCCGAATATTTAGCACCTAAGGTAGGTATGTACACGGTTTTTGACCATTGCGGTAGTACAGCCTTATGTTTAACGCCGCAAATATAGCGATTGCTTTTGTAATCGGTCGCTGGAAATCATACTCCATTGTCTTTACGAAATTTTAATCGTACAAGTATCCGAATTTATGACAATTAACACGCGCCCAACCGAGGGGGTGGCCAACCGGCCTCCTCAGGTTTCCACAGGTAGTAAAAAAAAACACCTTCGCGCAGCGCCACCGTACTTCATGTACCTCTAACTCGAAATTTTTGCAGCTTCTGGCAAAATTTTAGGTCTGGGTCATACCAGGTCAGACCGCCAACCCAGGTCAAGAGACCTAACCTCAAACTTTGGGAGGTGCATAAATCATATCAAATTTAGCCTATCGTGGTTAGAATCGCATTACATAGTAAGATCGCCTAGCAAGATAATTTTTCGTAGCAGGATTTCTATATCGATAACCGGGAGCAGGGCAAAGGTCATGATCTTTCCATTATAAATGCATGGGGCGATTGGTAAATTTTGATAACTTGCGAGAATTGAGAATTGTCGAGAATTGCGATGGAGGTTGTATTTTTACATTGTCGTGTCTGACTTGCCACTGCAGTTTGATTAATATTCTTTTTACCATACAGACCTAAGCCTGGCTCTAGGTCAAAGCAGGTTAATTTTGACATTTGACTAGGCAATATTATAAGATACATAATCCGTTTGGGCTCAACAAGAGTGTTCCAATGGTGCTGAACTTTTCTTTCTACGGCTCTTCTCTGTCACCTATTATGCCACAAAATTTAGGTTTCCACTTAGTTCCCGTAAGAAATACTGTGACCTTGAGCAACCTCAAAGGCGACACGACCAAACGATTGTATGTAACATATTCGGTAATGATTAAAACTGGCTATTTAGCGGCATCACTCCCAGTGCACTGTGTCATGATTTATCTGGGATTCTCGGATCCGTGTCAGCTATGAAATGATCACCTTGTAAAAATATCATGAGGCAACCTGTTCAAGCGACCAAGTCGAATGCGTTACAATTTCAGGACATTTTGTCGAATATATGAGCAGACTCAAATTACTTTTTGGGAATGAAAGCCTTTCAGACACATTTGTTTACATTGCATGAATCCTCTCAAACATATGCTGTGCTGCACTGGATCAGCTTGCATCGATACTATTTTCCATCTCCGGGAACGATGTAATTGTGTGAGTTAGTGGTGCTCATAGGATAAGTTATACTTGTTTCAATTATTGATAAGGTCGCGACATCTTTGTAAATTTTCGTTTAAGGCTGAAAGGTTCATTATTAATAAGTTCATTTGCCCTCGTCTCCCTCGAAACAAGGAATCCCTTTTTATCACTTTTAATGGCTGCAGTTTTTCTGTTTATAAATATTGCCCAAGTTGTTGCCAGTTCAGTTTTTTATACATTTTGTACAAGTTGTTCTCAGTTCGATTGTTGGAGTCGGGGTCTCACTAAAGTCATCAATGGACTTGTCACGGAGACCCCGACCCCACCATCCGAACGAGCAACTCCCACAATGAAGGGTTGATTTTAGAAGCCAACGTTTAACGTCCCACACAGCACAGGGACGGCCGCCCCGCTCAGGTCACCCTCTCACCAGTCAGTTGCCAGCCGACCTGTACGTCGGGTAAGCTATTGAGCGCCGGAGCGTCTCAGCGGAACCGATCCCAAGCCTGGACATGCACTGCCACTACATGCTTCTGAGCCGCGGGCCGGAGCCCAACGCTCTACCAACTGAGCTACCGGGGCGGCAAGGAGGCGGTTTTACGAGTAGGTGTCTCACTAGAGTCATCAAGGGACTTTTTACGGAGACCCTGACCCCACCACCCAAACGAGCAACTCCCACGATAAAGTGTTAATCAAGGAAACAAAGTTGAAAGTCCCACAAGGCATAACGACGACCGTCTACCTCAGGTCAACCCCTCACCACTGAGTTGCCTGCTGGCCTTCAGCATTTACGGTACCTACCACCTCCCAGTTGACCTAAATTATTTTTCCAGAAGTTGCAAAATGTTGTGTTAGAGGTAGATGGAGTACGGTGGCGCTGCGCAAAGGTATTTTTTTACTACCTGTAGAGACCTGAGGAGGCCGGTTGCCCACCCCCTCGGGTGGGCGCGTGTTAATTGTCATAAATTCGGATACTTGTACGATTAAAATTTCGTAAAGACAATGGAGTATGATTTCCAGCGACCGATTACAAAGGCAATCGCTATATTTGCGGCGTTAAACATAAGGCTGTACTACCGCAATGGTCAAAAACCGTGTACATACCTACCTTAGGTGCTAAATATTCGGAACTTATAGCAAGAACGCATTTTTGTTATTTCTGCTATCGAAAGATATTTTATGAAGAAACATTTTTGAGGTGTCTAAAAGGGCAATTTCAACTGGGAAAAGGTCAAGCTAGGTCAAAAAGGAAAAGGTCAAACAAATTAAAAGTCAAAAATTTTCAAATTTTAACATTTTCTTTTTCAAAATAAACTATAATTCAAGACGAGTTCAATGATATACAAAACTTGTTAATCAGGTGATGCGTTGTTGAGTTATGAAGCATCAAAGATGAGTCTACAACGTGACCTCCCGAAAGTGCCTCGGGCTATAACTCGGTCACCGTTGGTCGGAGGGGGCTAAGATTCTCACAGGCGTGTTTCTGGCCCAAAACTACCCCGGAGACAAAGTTTCAGATTTTTTCTAGACATGGTGGTGTCAAATTGAAATATTTTTGGTCGTTTTGTCCTGGAATGCCCCGGGTATCAAATAAACCCTTCGAAAAACAAGTGGTAGAACATTTGCGAAGTAGGCAACCACCCAAGTATTATGAATATGGCTCAATATTATAAGCTCCCTCTTGATGTCATTGAGATTTAAGAGACGGCATGTCAAAACTGAACGCCCAGGCAAATCAAGTCCAAATATTTGCATCGCCCTTCTACCTTTGTGGCTATAACAACGAAGAGACCAAATACTACTTTTTGTGCTGCCCAAGAAAAACAAATCATCGAAGTTTAGTAGAACATAGCATTGGTCAAATTATCGGCACAAGTTTTACAGCTCTGAACAATAGACAAGAGCTAGATATCCTACTTCACGGAAATTCACCAAGTAATGAGGAGGGTCATGCAGTAGCACGTAAAACCATTGAATTCATAATCAATAGCAAGATATTTGAACTAAATGAACGTTCATTTATAATAAATTCAAACCAAGTTGTACATCTTCGGCGCGGTGGGACAATGGCCTCAGCCGTAGTGGGTGCCATGGGTTTGGGGCGGCGGTATATTGACTGATATTAATGGTACCAAAGTTCGTGGGGGGCTGGATAGTTAAGAGCGTTGATGCACTTTTTCACCGATCGAGACGTTTGTTTGACGTTTGAAATACTCTGATAACAAAATAAACGTTGTTGTTGGGGCATGGCCAGGCTGGACCCCTGGATCTGCCCCTGAGTTTGCCAGTCTATCGTCACACTTTGTTTTGTACCACTTGGTCCTGAACAAATCAGCTTAGCCTATTTGATTGAACTATGTAAGGTGTTATTTCTACCACTCCTGATTCCGAGAAGTGTCAGGGTTACTAACAAGTCGTGGCGGGAAGAATACAAGCTCGTCCCCGTCGTCTCGCCGCTCCTGCCGCGATCCCCTGTGAGGTTGTCTGGGTGGGATCGAACCCACTCACAGGTGCAGGTGCGTGGCCATTGTAGTCAACTGAAAGCGAGTCGCCAAAATAGTGTCGTCAGTCAAGAATATGACAGTCTGAGGCCTCCCTCTTTTGTAAAAGGGTCGAATGATACCCAGCCGTGCTTTTCGTATCCCACAGCTTGTACAAATACGTATTTCACCATGTTCAGTGCCTCAACACATTCTCCCACAGGCTAATGACATCGAAATGAAACCTCTGTCCCTATCCAATGATTTGTTTTTAACTGTCGCGTTCACTTGGATGGCCTAGGAAATCTCCTGCGGGTTTTATGTTAACTCGGGAATGGCTCAAAGGCCGGTAGATGTATGTACATACAATAACGGAATTTGAGTGGAAATACACTGAAAGCGAAATAATTTCATAGATAGAAAATTCAAAACAATATCCTCTGCAGTTTAAGGTCAAGATCATTGAGGGTCACTGACCGATGACGTAACCATGTGACATATTCCCAATAATGTACAATATGGCAGGCAGTATAGCAACCCTTGGCCGGGAAATGAGGGTTTAAACTTGAAAAAGGATATTTTGAACTTGACAAGCGACCTTAACTTCGACAGTGGGTATCCTTGACTGTGAAGTCATTGCATAAAATGCATTTTGCTTAGAAATTCTATTTGACCGAAACACTCGCGGTCAATGAATTTGAGAATGATTGCATGAGAATGTGCGCACAAATCTCCTTAGGTTATATAACATTATCATTGTATGCACGACGGGCCCCTTCGGTGCTGCAAGAGGATATAAGGAGGATTCGCCATCGTGAGCCTAGAGAGGGAAGAGGGTGATAGCCTATCATCCCTTGAGACAATTCTTGACAGATTGAATTTTTTTATGAATGGCTTTATTAAGGAGGATTCGCCATCGTGAGCCTAGAGAGGGAAGAGGGTGATAGCCTATCATCCCTTGAGACAATTCTTGACAGATTGAATTTTTATGAATTGCTTTATTGGTGATTATTTGGGTGACCTTACTGATGTCTTTTTATTGGTTATTTAATTGAGCAATTGGTATTTTCATCAATGTGCCACTTCAACGTAAGCGCTATATATGTGCTTAACCTTAAGAAAGTTTATGTTTTGAGAAGTTTATTTTATGGTACATTGGTAAAGAATTCACCCAGGCAAGTGTTTCATTTTGAATGACAATTTCTTACTGGTTTTCAGAAGATCGGGCGGCACCAGCTTTACTGCTTATTGCTGCAAAATGAAATATCTAAAACGAACAGTCTCAGTTCGAGCGCTGTTTTGCAATACGGCCTGACAATATGTGATTAGAATACCTTGTCGGTGTTCGCTAATATCTCACCCCAAGGAAATTTTAAATATGACTTAGAGAGCCAACGTGTGTTGGACATAGCAGGGTACTTTAACTACGGGTACAACCAAGTTCCCTACTAAATATAGTCCTCCCATGATGACGTCATCGCCCTTTCCTACTAAGTTCTAGAAGATTCTACTAAGTTTTTGGAAGGATCAGCTGGACCATACCAAGTTTGGGCGCATTTGGCAGCAATCTAGTATAAATCGAAATCAACTTGTTTCACCCATTTAACAGTAACCTTGATCTCAACGGCGAGCAGCGTATTTTACGTAAATCTAATGAAAAAATCATAACACTTCAAAGAATTTGTTGAATGGGCATACATTTATTTGATCAACTCAGGCCTATTTAATAGCCAAGAGAAATAAGTTTACCTTCACTCAAGAAACCACCGGTGTTTATTGTCTTCTGCTGTAGGTGCCACCAACAGCCAATTAAAGGTCAGAAATCAACAGCCAATCAAAATCGAGATTAGTCTTACTGCAAACAGCTGTTAGTGCTGAGCCTGTCCTTATTTTGACACGGTCTGGAAAATTTGTAAAAATAATTTTCTTCACCGGAGTTTTTGCAAAACGTCTGATGGTTTCACAAATAAAAATCTTTTAGCTTTCTGTTCAACCATATAAGTTTTGTTGATACAGTTCTAAAATAGGTTATTTAGAGCTTCGAAAAAGTGCAATTTCTCCAATGCCCTGCATAGTAACTGTTGTGCCTCTCCAGCCATGATGACGTAATGCTGCCAGACAACTTGAATGGGGTCTGGGACATAGCGAATTACATGAAAGCAGTCACAGTCTGATCCCCAAAACCCTGCCAAAAGGCGAGGGATGACCTGGGTACGTCGCTTGACCTCAGCTATTTTGGTACACCCCAACAATTACCAAAATTGCTTCACCGCTGGAAAGTTACCTATAAACTCCTCTCTCGGAACAAAAAATCCTTCATGAAAGAAAAATTTTGATTGCCAATGGCAAAAGCTGTGTGACTTCGTTCTTGGGGGTTTTTACGCGTTCATTGCGATGACTATTTCGTGCCCATCCGATTATATGGTGAATGCATTGTTGGTGGATGAGCACTGTATTTGGTTATCAATGGGTGGATGTGGGCAGTGGCACCCCCAGATTTGGCGACTTATAATTTTATTAACTGTTTTCTATAAATCCACACTCACTATATATATATATATATATATATATATATATATATATATATATATATTATTCGTGTGAGTCACGAAAATGCGTTTCTAGCTTGTTGAAATCAGTGTTCGCCAAGCAAAATAGCTGAATATATTCCTAACATTATGTCCAAAATACGATTGGCGGAAGGATTCATATATCTGTGGGTGCTTGGACAACCCCATTGAAACGTTCTAGTGTTGTTGAAATATAGGTACTTAATTTTTTCCTATTATTCATTTCAGTGATTTTGGATGGGTTTTGCTCATCAACATGTGAGAAACCTAAAACTCACTTTGAATTATGTTATCACATTTTATTATGGTAGTCATTGACATTGTTTCAAATTTGAGTGCCCCCAATTATTATCAAGAATCCGCGCTCCTGGTTCGCGGATTGCATCCAACCCAGGCTGGAATGGTAGGTAGGTAGCTGATACCATAGGTAGATCCAAGGGTCAAGGGGGACACTTTCCCCTGATCGATCCTCAGCGCCCCAGTGAAAGGTCGATGACGCCCCTAAAATTTCACTTCTTCCCAGGATGCGAGTATCGGCGCCTCTGCGATAGGATTTGGCACCCATCTGATAAATTTGTCCGCCCAAAAAATGTTCATCCCACCTGGTTCGGATGGCACCTCTCGACCATGTGCCCATCCTGATAGAAAATCCTGCATCCGCCTATGGGGACACCGTGGGCAGAGGAACAAAGGGAAGTATGTTATTCGTTAACCAATTTTCTTGAGTCTTAGAGCACCGCAGTTGCAGAGGCTATATGTGGTTAATCAATTTCTTTTAAATTTACCTGGGGTTCATTTACGTTACAACAGTGTTGAGCATTAACCGCATGATAAAACGAAGCTAGAGCGAGGGCGAATACGAGTACGCAAGAGATGAGAGCAAGCAGATATATTGGTTACTTAGCAAACACTGAGGTGGCGGAGGCCTAAGTATAATATAGCTAAACCAGTGGCTTGGCTGCTAGAAAAGATTTGGAGATGCCTTTGTTCTTTCCGCGGGGGCACAGAGCAAATTCGTTTCTTTGGTACCGTTGATATTATATCAAGAGACCAGGGAAACTTGTATACCCTACTCCTAGTATCAAGAGTTTCTGCTTAGGGAGAGCAGGGAGAGTTGTATCATGGACAAGTTGTATTAGAGCGATTTTTTCCAAAACTATCCAAGAGATGGAGCTCCCGACACGACCAGATGATGCGGAATGCGGTCTGGCAGCTTTCCTCATACTGTCGTTTGCTTGGCTTGGCGCGTTTCGCGGTGAGTGCAGAAAATGTGTTTTTGCGGTGTCATTCTTTAAAATTTCGTCGTAAAAAATGTGTGTTTTTGTCATTCCGATGACCACGAATCGGAAGGATCGTTGTAGCAGTGGTAAGGGTAGATTCTAAGGTTTCGTGCGTGAGAAGAATTTTCTCCACTGGCCACTGGTTGTTGAGCACGAGGACGTTTTTTTTCCAATATGGGAGGGTGGTACATGTTGTATCAGGGCCAGGTGGGGTACGTTGTAACAGTGATGCAACTCACCCCAATGTACAATCAGCTCATTAGGGGTGTCGACGAAGATTCGCTTTTTTCCAAAAATACTATATTATCCTTCGCCCGGGTGGGGGTCTTTTTAGACCCCCCTCGGGTTTTTCCGAAGTGACCAAAAACGGCGGTGCGCAGCGCCGCCAAACTTGGTCTAGCTGTTCCTTCATCATTTTTACATCTTTCCTGAAAATTTTGGCTCAAGGTCATATCAGGTCAGGTCACCAGGTCAGGTGAAGTGACCTCACCTAAAAAATACTTAGGACGGCATAACTAAAAGAAGGGTTAATCGATCAAGTTGTAACTCATACCACATCTTGGGCCCACCAGGAGCTACAACATTTGTTCCGGGATTTTTATATTGGTGACCTAAGGTCATGTGCAGAGCATGACCTCCCCATTGACAATGCATGGGGAAAATCACGAAATGAGCTTTTCTCAGTAAGTATCGATGGAATCAACTTCAAACATCGGTTGTGACTTTCTCTTAGCCCATTTCTGAAGCTGATACCAAAATTTTTTGACTTGTGACCTTTAAAAGGTCACCTTAGGTCAAATAAGCATTTTTGGTGTTTTTCTCTATAAATTTTGAATAAACTAAGATAGAGCTTTTATTTTGTCACCAAAGTGTTTGTATAGTCACTGGAAGTCAAATGATATACATCATGACTATACCAGGTCAAGTTGGGTCAGACCGTTGACCTGGGTCAGGTCAAATTCCTAAATTTTACCTGGCATAGCAATATCATATATCATTCGATTCGTATTGACGAGAGGATTGCAATGGTGCATAAACTATGGCTGTATCTTGTTTGGTTTGGAAGCTATTAGCGAAAAAGTAAACGCCCTTATGCATGGGTGGTAGACCTGTTCATATTAGACCTTTGTCTTCAAAAGTGTTCAAACTGATACTTTTCTCGTTTTCCAAGGGCTCAATGAACGGAATATAGCCTTTATTTTGATCTTGGACCTTTGCTAAGCCTGCCTCAAAAGCCATATAGTTTTTTTGTTGAAGTTTTTAAAAAAACACTGCTAAATTCGGGATATTTGGTCATTGTTTGAATTATAGCTTCTTAGAGGATGACGCTATAGCGTAAAAAATGCTGCCAAATGAAAGTTAATGCATCTTTCCTCATTCTACCCAAGTCTTAATTTTTTCTGTCGGGTCATCTCAGGTCACGGAGGTATTTAAGGTCACGTGACCCGACCTCAAAACCCGAAATCACGAGTTTGATGCGGTGCCAAAGGATTAAGTGTCAACCGATTAGTTTGAAACTGCTTCAGCAGTACGCAGACATCATGGGCTACACATTTGCACATAATAATTATTATTTTTTACCTAAGATGGGGTCAATTTTGAGGTCACCCCATTATAAGGATATGAATAAAAATGCAACAGGCCGGTTTTTAAAGCAAACTATGGCATGAATAAGTTCTAACTGCTTCTGCCGTATAGTCTTAATACGTTTATTGCTCTCAAGTTGTTCGTTTAAGCATTTGACCTTTCAGAGGTCATCTAAGGTCACCTATAAGTTATATATTCAAAGGCCAATACATCATCACCAAATTGAGATAGAACTCTCATTTTTATTTCATGGTGCTTGATTATGCAAACAGCATGATCATGAACTAGCGACATCCGTTCTGAAGAAATTGACGAACCACCGCAGGTATCTGACCCAGGAGCTGGTAACATTCACCTTATTCAGCTCGAATGACATCATGACCAAGTCTGCAAAGGAGGAGCTCGCTGTCAAGCTGTCAGAGACAGAGAAACCTGACAGTTACATGAGAGGAAAGCCAGTATTTCCTGTCATCAACGAGGCTACACTTCTCACAGACTTGGTAGGCCCAGAGTCTCACTTCATGTTTGACGCTCTTGGGGTGAAGTGTGACTGGCTCACTGTCCCTGCAGACTCCTGGGGAGAAAATGACAGCTAAAAAAAAGGCACAGCAGTTTGTGAAGTCAGTAAAAGTGACGAATGATGTGGCTGAGAGAGGAGTCAAACTCATGAGTGACTTCGCGACTCACATCACCACCGACCGAGAACAGAGAAGCTGCTTGCTTCAAGTCGTAGAGTACCACAGAAAGAAATTTGACAGTTTCCGTAAAGCCACATTGAGCAAGTACCAATGCATGGTTGAGTGTCATCCTATGTGACAGTTTCTTACACAATGATAGTGTTAGTAGTGTTATCATACTTCTATGTCATTTTTGTCGTGTCCCATCTAAAGACACGCACCTAATAGTGAATGTGCAAAGATTCATGTACAGCTAATGTACACCATCGTCGTGTCAAGTAGAAAGAAATCAAATATATGAATGGCTGATTGTACCATTGTCTTTACCTTTAGTAAGTTTAACGTGGATCAGAGACGGGTTCAAGGGGGCGGGGGCACCTCTAAAAAATGAGTTTACACTAGGTCTGCAAGCCAAGAATCTGCATCCCCCTCAACGACACTAAGCGGCCTTGGGTGATAAAGATCGCCTTTTGAGGGGCAAAGTGCGCTCTCTGAGCCTTACCCACCGCTTTCTACAAAATTGTGTGAAAACATTGCATCACTGAGAGAAATTTTCACAATGTCTATACGAATACAGCCCTGATATTGGGGTTTACTAGAGCACAACCAACGCTAAAGAAGGACAAAACCCAGTTCGTGCAAAGCAAAAAGTAGTTAAGGCATAGGCGGATCCAGGATTGCCGATCGGGGGGCACCTTCCCGGGGGGCGCCATCCGGACCGGGGGGCGCCATCCGGACCAGGGGGGCGCCACTTATGACCGGCAAAAGCTATCAGGTGGGCGCCAAATCCTATCGGTGGGCGCCGACTTTCGCATCCTGGGGGGGTGGGAAGCGACATTTCAGGGGGGCGCCATCGACCTTTCAGGGGGCGCCATCGACCTTTCAGGGGGCGCCGAGGGTCGATCGGGGGGGGGCACGTGCCCCCCTTGCCCCCCCTGGATCCGCCTATGAGTTAAGGTATTGTTTTAAAACGAACATTAGTCGTTCTCTCATGATATGAACACGCAACTAAGCCAGTACAAGGGTAGCAACGCTGTCCCGAATGATCAAAGCCGGCAGTAGGACAGCCCTGCTAATACATTGGCAAGATGGTCGTATCCTTACAAATGCCGAACACATTTTGACCTGGTATTTCTTGTGTCGCGGAAGCACCGGAAGTGTAAGATGCACGTGCGCTACTGCATTTTTCATTCGTGTCGTGATCAAACGCCTCCCTCAGTCTTAAGGACGCAGGCCACGGGGGTGTGCGCGGGACGGTGTTAGTACAGTTAGCGGATTGCGGTGTAAAAATTTCTTTGGTTAGCGTATAGCCTATTTAGGCATATTCTAGACCAATCTTTTTCAGTGTCAGTGCCCTATGACATTGGGAGCAGGCAGTCGCTAAAGTGGTGTGAACTTGGAAACGGATTGGACGTGCAAGGTAAGCAGCTGCATTGGAATGCGAAGTGTCCAATTAGGTACATACCTACGTGTTTCCAAACTTATTCCATTGCATACAAATGGCTTTATGGGTGTAGCCAGGGATTCTCAGGCATATGGAACCGGTGGCGGATCTGGCCGGTAGGTTCAGGGGGGGGTGGGGCAACCAAAGTCAAAAAGAAAAATAACCCGGTAAAAGATTTGGCCACAAGATGTTTGTTTTTGCTATTCAAGGATCATTCACTCAAAAGCGGTTTTTGATATCAAGAGGACCTAGGTCCAATGCTTGCACTGAAGTTGACTGGTTCTGTTTGAAGTTGAATGGTTCAGTTAAAACACCAAAACCTTGCTTATAGACTTAGGATTGCTTATAGATTAAGGAGCAGGAGCCGGGGAAAAATGACTAAAAGTCGACAGCTTTCGGGGGAATATGGTTCTTCACTCAACTTTTTCGTTTGGGGGATCAACTGCCTTTTTCGCCCCCTCCCCCTGATTCGGCCACTGTTTGAAACCTTCTTTGAGTTCTGGTGACCCCAATATTGACTTAACCAAAACAAGTCCGCATAATGGTTATACGTCTCGTCAAGAGCTCTCGAACGCAAACAAAGAATACATATGCACTCCGGTTTTCCGATGTCCGTGTCCTAACCGCCTCGCGTCTTATTTTCAGCCCGAGCTCCCAAGGCCCTGGTGTGGGTGTTCGGCGAGTATATGTTAACATCCAGGCTGTGGGTGCGACACTGAGAGCGCACACAGTATGTGGAATGACGTGGAGGTGGTGGTGGTGGTGGATGGGCCAATTGAAGTCCTCCTTATGTGGATCATATGCCAGTTCGTCTTCAGTCTGGAAAATAAAGGGACCAAAACAACAGCTCGCTTCTTGGCCTTCAATGTCCTCGCTGCAAAGGACGTGAACGTCCTCTGGAATCATCAAGGAATTTCGGGATGCGATGGTGATGGGAGATGGCTGAGCTGGAGAGGCTCATGTGATTGAGCTGGAGTGGCTCAGATGGCCAAGATGATTGCAGTAGGATGTTCGTGTGTTATTTTCATTCGTGCAAAGATTTTGCAACTACTACGATCTGTGATAGTCATGTGTTTGATTTCTCTTAATAAATTGATCGCTCTTAATAAAAGAAAAACAACAAAGGAAACATGTTTTAAGGGAGTTACCTCAGATGCGATCAGTGTTTTTCAGCAGGAACGGAGAGGAGTTTTATTGGGGTTCAAATAGTGATCAATGATATACTTCGAACTTTTTGTAGACCTATTCACTGTTTTATAATTCACCCAAAATCGTACTTTCCTAATTCAGTCACTAGAATGAGGCCGACTGAAGACTTTGTCTAGACCTGGTCTCTGCATTCCAAGCATGGTAATCATCTGGTTACGACAGGATGGTGACTGATTTAACACCAACTAAACCATGGTCAAAGCCTCGTTCTTGCGATAAGTTACTAGAGTAAGAAATGCTAGCACATTTGTAGGCCATGGTAAATACTTCGTACAGACTTGGTTATTGCATTTTAAGCATTGTAGACACTTCGTTGCAATACGATGGCCGATGATTAAAACCATCTCAACCCTGGTCAAAGCTTTGTTCTCGTGCTAACTTTTGGGCCCGCAATGTTAGTTTTTGGAGTAAAAAACTGGTAAATGCTTGTTAATGATGCAGACATTTAGAACACAAACTTTAGGGTTCTGCAGCCCTCGTTACAAGGTTGTAACTTAGTGAAAATTTCTCTCAGTGATGACTGCGTGGCGTACGAACCGTGTTGACATGGCGGAGAGAAATTTCTGGTTCAGGTCAATATTGAGGTCAACAGAGGTCACAGACTGCCAAAAAGGCTTACAATGGGTATTTTTAGTTCTCCCCCGATACATTTTGACTGAATGAAGCTAGAAAATATATTTTGGTATAATTGAAGTCCCCTCGTCGTGGCAAATCGAATAATGCATAAAATGACTTTCAAAGGTCAATTAGTAAAAATGACTTGACCTTGACCTAAGTCAAGCTTACACCGTGACCTGGTATGGTCATATGTTATTTCAATCAAATCCCCGTGACAAGACAAGCGCAGTATGAAAGAAAAATGGTCGCTCTATCTCAATTTGGTGATGAGTTATTGCCCTTTGAATATATTACCTCGAGGTGACCTTAGATGACCTCTGAAACGTCAAACGCTTAAAATAACAACTTGAGAGCCATACACGTATCAAGACTATAACGGCAGAAGCAGTAAGAACTTGTTCATGCCATATTTGGCTCAAAAACCGGCCTGTTGCATTTTTATTAATATCCTTATAATGGGTTGACCTCAAAATTGACCCCATCTTAGGCAAAAAATGATTATTATTATGTGCAGATGTGTAGCCCATGATGTTTGCGGGCTGCTGAAGCAGTTTCAAACTAATCGGTTGACACTTAATCCCTTGGCACCGCATCAAACTCGTGATTTCGGGTTTTGAGGTCGGGTCACGTGACCTTAAATATCTCCGTGACCTGAGATGACCCAACAGAAAAAATTAAGAATTGGGTAGAATGAGAAAAGATGCATTAGCTTTCATTTGGCAGCATTTTTACGCTATAGCATCATCCTCTAGGAAGGTATAATTCAAACAATGACCAAACATCCTGAATTTAGCAGTGTTTTTAAAAAACTTCAACAAAAAACTATATGGCTTTTGAGGCAGGCATAGCAAACGTCCAAGAGCAAAATAAAGGCTATATTCCGTTCATTGAGACCTTGGAGAACGGGAAAATTATCAGTTTGAACACTTTTGAAGACAAAGGTCTAATATGAACAGGTCTAATGGGTGGCTATGGACATTCCCAAGAATATGTCCAATATTTAGTGACATGTAGCTCCCTAGGCTTTGACCTGACACGAAAATGAATGCCACTGTAATGAAAGCGCATCTCAAGAGCTTTCGAATGGTGTTAGAAAAATGTTTCTAGCTATCATAGTTTCTGAGATATAGGAGGTTTTCTTAGTACACCTCATATTAGCGATTTTGACCTATTTTGACCTCTGGTGACCTTGATATTGACCTGACAAGAAAAATGACCGAAGTATTTTCGATATCATTTTCGAAGAGCTTTCGATTGCCGTTTTGCGCTTTTTCTAGCTCTCTTAGTTTTTGAGATCGTGGGGGTCTTTTTTAGCCCCCCACCAGGGCGAAGGTGGCTCGTACCCGCCACCGGGGCAAGGGTTATTATGACAAATAGCCACAGCGAAAAAATAGGCAAAGATATATGCTGCAATAAGTGTGGGTCAGGATACCTGCAAGACAGGCCGCACCGATGGAATGGAAGCAAAACCAAAAATTAAAGTCTAACAAGTCCGGTGACGAATCTTGGATTTCGTTAGGGGTCAGGCTCGGGAGAGGGGCGCCGAGCCGGGGGGCTCCGAATCTGAGGGGCACCAATTTACCACCCAATAGTCGGCTAGTATCGAAGAAAAAACGCGTTTAAAAGCGTATTTGTAAATGCTTATTTTCATGAAAGCTACCTTTCAGTGAGACATATTCACGTTTACCATCAAACATAGTTCGGGCCGGCAAGGTTTCGCACAGAACGTAATGACTGGTACCTTGGTAGAAAATGCTGGACGCGCCCACTGATACTAACTGAAGCACGATGTGCAAAGAATACAGCTAATTTCGGTCTTGAAGAAAGCTGAAGTGTCGTATCGACCACATCCACATATAGTTTTCTTGGCTAACGCTGGGTCCCTACAGAACCTTGATTGACGCTACACTAAGCGCAATTAACAATGAATACAGTGAACTTTTTGTGAACTTAAGTCATGGCGAAAACTAAGGTGTCGTGTCGACCACCTCCACATATCGCAGTTGTCTTGACCAACGCTGGGTCCCTACTGAAATCCCCGATTGACGCTAACCTGAGCATTAGAGGCCGCATAGCCTCTGCGAGCCTGGGCCCCTGAGTTTTTGGTGGCTACCCTGAGCTAATATTGAGTCCCCTCAGCTGGTCTGGGACCGCTTTAGATAATCAGGTACTCACACTGAACTTGAATGTGTCGCCACTGGAGCCTTCTGAGCTTTTCGAGGCCCCTGGGGTGTTCTGGGACCGTGAATGAGTATTGTACAGGAGCTTACTGGCTTGGCCTTAGATCCTTCGCTGCTTTGGGCCCCTCTAAGCTAAAAATAACCCTATAGGTGAAATTATTGTAGCAGCCATGAGCTGGTCTAGGTCCCGTGAGAGGAATTACTTAAGAGGCCTCTGGTTTGGTCGTAGGGCCCCTAGCTGAATTAGTGTCCCTTGAGCTGGCAAGGGCCCCCTGGGCTGGTATCGTGTTTGTTTAACTGATATAGGCCCCTTTAGCTTGTTTGGGGCCCGTTGTGCGTATCTGGGCCCCATGAGTTCGTCGAGACACCCAGCTTGTCTGGCCCTCTTAGTTTGTATGGGCCTCCTGAGCTGCTTGGGGGCCCCTCAGCGTGTCTAGGCCCCATAAGTTGAAGGTTGGCCCCCTGGGCTAATTTTGGGCTCTTGAGCTTATTTAGGACCTGTTTAAATGGGTAGGCACCCCACACTGCCTACACTGCCTAGACAGCTTATTAGGGGTGTCGCCACAGACCCATTTTCTCCAAAAACACTATATTATCACATGTAGCCTCGACGAAAAATTAGGTAAAAATATTTTTGCTTTAAAAATTGCGCGCCAGAATAAGTGCAAGACAGGCCACGTTGATGGAATGAAAGGAAAAGCAAAAATTGAAGTCTAACAAGTCCCGAGAAGTTATGGCCACATCCCTGCCTGCACTTCATAAATTCGAGGGACACCCCTGATCGCCCCCCGCCTCCCACTTCCCACGTCCATGCAATTCATCCGTATCCCTGATACAACCCTTCCCGTAACTATTGCCAGAGGATTACTTAGTCCATAACTAACACGTTTAGGCTTTTCAGATTGAACAGTTGCAGATTTAACAGTCTTTAGCCCTGACTAAAGTCTGCTGGTACCTAGTCAAGAATTTGCCCCTTTCGACACATTGTGTTGGCTTCTTTGTTCCAAACGGGTCAATTTTACACTTCGACGGTTGATGTTTCGTTTGCTTTTTCGTTGCCATGATTTTCGTATTGCATTGAACATAGTTTTGTGCAATAAAATACATGTTTATAATTATACTTTAAATTCGTTGAAGGCTGTTCTCACGGCCATGACCGGTAGCAGCCACAGTCTCCGAAACGTGACACACTGATGTGTCGCGTTTTGGTGTCACTTAACGTCTGATGTGTCACTTAACCCACCATGTGATACTACTCACTCAACCGGTAGGGTAAGTTGTATCAAGTGAAAAGGTTCATTCGCCGGGAAGTTGGAGGCAAACCAGTAAATATTAGGAAAACAATTAATTGGTAACAGGAAGCCAAAGGCTGCAGCTACAAGATGGTATTAAAATTACGAGGCAATCCCAAGTAGTTACGAAATTAATCGACCTGGAATAAAAACTGATACAACCCACCCCACCCTCCCCTAAGGTCTGTAATCAGTAAGAAAGATAAACTAGAGCTGTGTCCCAGGACTGGGGCCCACGATAAATGCATGCCAAGATTTGCATGAGGACTTGCTTCCAAAAGATGCATGTTCGGTAAGAGTACGCACTAGACCATCGTGCAAGAGTAGGCACGCTTAGGAGATAAAGGCACTTATTTTCGCTCGGGACAGAGTGTATAATTCATATTTGGGAAGCTAAGCATTGCAGTATTAATACTTTTTTGGGGCTCATCAACGCAACAACTGCCAGGGTCATATAGCATCACCAAAGATTTCCCTGTTGGAACGGTTCCTAGGGATCCAGGTACCGATGCGTACCTACTCTAATCTCCTCTTTTGTGTACTCTTACCGAACCACTTTGGTAAGAGTGCCTGCATAACTTTTATTCATTTTGGGATCGTGATGAGTTACTGGTGGAATCAGCAAACTAAAACAAGAACCATACATAGGCATCACCTCGGGTTTTTCCGGTGGCACCAAAAAGGCGGTGCGAAGCGCCGCCGTACTTGGCATACGTTATCCTTGATCAATTCGGCAACTTTTCCCAAAAATTTAAGGTCGGGTCATCTCAGGTCAGTTCACCAGTGAAAGTCAAGTGACCTAACCTCCAGAAAAAGTTTGGGATGTCATAAGCAAGAATAGGATTAGTATATTCAATTGAAACTCATCACATGATGGGCCATCCGAGCGCTACAAACAACATTCCGATATTTTTATATCGATGACTTAGAGCCAGATGCGGACCATGACCTCTCCATTGAAAATGCATGAGAAAAACGGGAATTTGGCGAAAAATGGCTCACTTTATGTAGACACAGCTCGGAATACCTTCACATTATTCAAATCGTAATATCTCTGGCTCCTTTTTAGGTTCATGCTGCAATTCTAGGCCTGTCACCTCTGAGAGGTCATATGGGGCTGCTAAAGCAGGTTTTCAGACTTGGGTCAATACATTTGCAAGAGAATATGATAAAAAATTTTATCTTGATACGATTACGTTTGTATTGTAATTGCGAGTCGATTGATACATGCATATTGACTATGCTATGCCAAATGATGGCATTGACCTGACCTTTGGCCAGGTCGTTTTTACTTTGATCTCGTATAGTCCTGTCATATATTATTCGATTTGCTGTAACGAAAGGAGGCGAGTAGTGCCTAAAAATTGACTCTAGCTCAACTCTGTCAGACGTCAGAGCCCATAAACTCTTCAATAACATGGCACCTTCTTTGGCCTGTCATGACTTAAATATTGAACTGATGCAAAAATAGCTCATGTAGCTGCTTCTTGAATTTTTGTGAGTTATCCACCAGCTTTTTCGCTATCCCGCTATCCGGAATCCCTACTTTTCGCTATCCCGCATAGGAGCCGAGTTCGAGGGAGGGAAGGTTTCACCCCCTCCCCACCGGGGTGAAGGTGGCTCGGAGACCTGCCGGGGCGAGCGTTAAGTGTAGGCTCTTGCTAGGACTTCTCTTAATCGTAAAAGGCTAAATGACCTGCCCGCCGTTCAGAGAGGATGACTTGCCGTGATTTTCTTTCGAAATAATTTCGGCTTGCACTCAGCGGCTCAAATCCCCTCCCAGCTCCTCCTCCCCTCTTCCCCTTCACCCACACGCCTCACGTCCTCCGGCCTGACCGAGACCCTAAGCCGCGACTCCTGTGGTATGTCAACAGGGGCATCGGTGTTTGTTCAAATCTGCCTGGACCGTCTGTAATGGGACGGACACGCCGAATGGTGAAATGCGGTGTCTTAATCTGTATGGCTATATAATCTCGATTGGTAACAGAATTACACAATCCTGTGACGGGTGGGCAGCCATTTTTCTGTTGGAAGTATCGGTTTTATGCCAAAGTTGTTTCCATAACCTGTACATCAAACGGCCCCTAAATTGATGATTCTGAGCGCGCCCCTGCGGCCCATCACCAGCTGGGGCAAAAACATCCCATCTTTGAATAGCAGTGTCATCTTGGGGCTAAAGGTAAAACTCATATATGCGCCAGTCTTTAGCAGAGGGTAGCACTCCCGCTATTGCCGCAAATGGCACACCATGATATAACTCGGTAGGTATGTTGAATAGTCGCAGCCGAAAATACCAATTATGCTAGAGTATTATTTCTAAATTTTTTTTAAACACCCCAGATACTCCCTAAACAAAATAACTATAATAGCAGCGTTATAGCAGCATATAGCAGCGGGTAGCAGCGTTATAACATTGTAATTTATGCAGGGATCGCAATTAAACTCAAGGATACCCCGTTTGAGACCATGCCGCTTCGAATGGTGAAAACAGCGAGTCGCTAGCTTCTGTGGTTGTGGAGCATGGGTTTCTCCGCAGGCCAAAAATTAACGTTGGTATTTATAGAGGGATTATAATGAAACTTAAGAATAACCCGTTTCAGACCACGGCAATTCGATTGGTGAAAACAGCGAGTCGCTAGCTGCTGTGGTTAAGGAGCATGGGTTTCTCCGCAGGCCAAAAACGTACTACGTTATAACGTTGTTGTTAATACGTGGATGGCTTTGAAACTCAAGAATACCACTAATTAGATTTTTTAAAAATTTTTGGTGAAAACCGCAAGTCTCTAGCTGCTATGGTTACGGAGCATGGGTTAAATAGCATGGGTTTCAAATAGTGTTCAAGCCCGCATGGCGATGGTAATAATGTGGATGGGATCGAGCAGGGGGTTGCGCTCCGGCTTTTTAGCATAGGCCAAAAATGGCAACCGCAAATCTGGCATTCGGCACGGTGATGACGTCAGCAATCGCCTAGAAATGCTTAGCAACGCATTGCCGCTGTGTATGGAAGAATACGGGGCTCAGCAGATAGTTTGCGTGTTAGGGGCAATAATACTGCTTTTTGTGAACGTGGGGTAATGAATCCTGGGTCTGCCTCTCGCCAGATGCATGTTGAAACCGTACAAAGATCCCACGATCCGTAGCCGATTTTCATCCAATGAATGGGCGGCTCCACCTCGAGAGCAATCGCTGACGTCACAAACGTAAAAATCTCTAAAAAAGAGGTTGCCATTTTTTGAGAGCGGAGCGTTCTACCTCTACATTTAAAGGCCTTGGGATCGAGTTGTTATTTTGTGTCAGATTTACTTTTTGGTGGAGATTGGTGCAATCTTTTTATACCATGTTTGGTGCGAACTTGTGGAAAACTGGTGGTTCTTTATCAAGATAGGCAGACGTACCTTGTTGGCCTGTTGGCTTACATACTTTGCAGATCGGGCTGACCCAAGCAGAGCAATCTTTTGACTATCTTCCAAGCTGTTTAGTGACTAAATTAAAAGAAAATGCTCACATGTATCAATTCAGGGACAATGTGAAGGATTTTTGGTTCATTCACCGCCATTCTGCCATGATATTCTGAAATGTTATAGCTGAAAATTTGTCACTGATCTCTCCTCTATTCATAAACATTATTGGAACTCAATTGTGAGGCTCGTGCCAGCATAAAATGTATAAAAGTGCAATCGTGGAGGAAATGTCTGATATGAGTGGGCTTATTTCATCCAGAATCTTATAGCTGCCATGTGCATACCTCTATCTAGAATGCCCATTGTTTTATAAGGTGATGCTGGTCATTACCTGAAGTAAGTTTGCATCATAAGCAAGCCATGCTTTATACTGTGTGTTTTTTCAGTATAATTTTTTGCTGAATTATTAAGATAGTTGAGGCTACTGATGCTGCATGCAACTTTTTAATATGGTTTTGGGTGAAACCAAAACTTTTTCCAGGATAAATTGGCTTAAAACATGTATTTGAGACAGCTTTAAAGTAAATAAATGCTGTATATAGTCGTTTATGGGTTTTCCATGATACCGGGCCTTCCCGGGCTTGATAAGCCATTTCTTCCACAAACTGGGCTTGTGGCGGGCTTCTAAAATCAGCAGCAGAACGGGCCCGGGCCTGCAAAATTGCCCGAAAATCCCACCTCTAGTGCATAGGCGGATCCAGGGGGCAAGGGGGCACGTGCCCCCCGATCGACCCTCGACGCCCCCTGAAAGGTCGATGGCGCCCCCCTGAAATGTCGCTTCCCATCCCCCCCAGGATGCGAAAGTCGGCGCCCACCGATAGGATTTGGCGCCCACCTGATGGCTTTTGCCGGTCATAAGTGGCGCCCCCTGGTCCGGATGGCGCCCCCCGATCGGCAATCCTGGATCCGCCTATGCTCTAGTGCCAATCTAGGACATGAAAAAATCCTTCGGTAAGTAAAGCTCGGTAAGGACCAATGTAAAGTCTACGGGAGATGTGGTGGCCGATGACTTTGATGCGTCATAACTTATAGACCGTGGCTTGCACAGGAAAACGACCATGCATTTCGGAAAGCCCAATCTGTGCTGCGTCCGCTAAAATACATTTTAGGCATGAAATACCCAAAATCTCAGAGCAAAGCGCAGGAAAAATCAGAATCTGATACTGCAGCTCAATTTGTATTATAACATGTTTTAAGCGCACGCGGCTCAGCGCCGTAATAGCGCAGTGTGTTGAGCGCTCGCCTGGCAAGCGAAAGATCCCGGGTTCGGATGACGCGCGTGGAACTTTTCATCTTCATAATGACAATTTCGTCGCTCAATAGCGCAGTTGGAAGCGTGCTTGTCTAGCAATCCTAGTGTTCCGGGTTCGAATCCGGGCCCATGCTGATTTTGCATTCATATTTTATGGCTATTATGCAATTATTTAGGTTTATATTGGATAAATAATGCCTCAGTAGTAGCTGTTTCCTCTCGGTTGTAGTAATTCACGCGCAAAGGCCTGTTTTTTGTTCAATATTTTACTGCCGTCTATATTTTAATGTTCTTGGCTATTTACCCAATTCTTTTTAATGAGCCCCGCAAAAGCATGCCAGAAATCAACGAGGCTTCCGTTCCAGGTATCTTTATTCCATGGTAGCACCAACGTATGTAGCATTCTACGTCATCAATGTAGCATTGGACCTAGTAAGCTATACTTTAAGAAAAATATTCATTTTCGCCCTTGAACATCCACAAAATGTCCCACATTGTTCTCATTTACCAATAACCTAGCCGGCCACGACCAATGCCGGACATGAACCGCAAAGCTCCAAGGATGAAAGTTGTTTTACCCTCCTCTGAGCATAGGCAAATTTTCGGATCATATTTACCTTCTTTTGACAATCTTTGTGCGCGTGTGACGTTTGTTTGGAATTACTTTCAAGCTTGGTGCAACAGAAAAACTGCCTAAGTAAATTCCGAAAAAATACCCAGGTATTTTTATAGGTAGTTTTTTTCTGCTCGCGCGTTGGTGCAACAGAATTAAGGCAAAAATATTTAACCTAGGTAGTTTTTTGGCGCAATAGGCCACAGACGCTTTCCAAGCCAGCACTCGTATCAAGCATGAAGGTATCGTTTGTTACCATATACTAAGACAAAAAGTGCGACATGGGTCGGATTAGGACCCTGGATAAAAGACGAGCGTCTTAGCATGCCGGCACCCTGACTGAGACTTTTGCGAGAGAACATGCACGCAGCTGAGGATAGTATTAGCTCCGAAGGTAAACAGGAACCAGAAAGAATTGCTGCCCGTTGCAGGGGTACTATACCATTGTTTTGTACCGCATCGTATCTTTGTTTTTGTTGCGAAACCAAAGACGCGCAGGAATGACGGACAAAAAAAGTTGAAAGACAACAAGATAACGTGCCTCACGTTTTTGCTCCAACCCCCATAAAACATTTTGGCGTCTCCCCGACTATTTTCGCTATGCCATCATTGCATGGACTCTTCCTCCCTTTCGCCCCCTCCCCCCTCTCTCTTTATAGGAAAGGTACCTGGACCTCTTCTTGAAAGGTGGCATGCTCTTTCATAAAATGATATATAGTATATATATATATATATATATATGTGTGTGTGTGTGTGTGTGTGTGTGTGTGTGTGTGTGTGTGTGTGTGTGTGTGTGCGTGCGTGCGTGCGTGCGTGCGTGCGTGCGTGTGTGTGTGTGTGTGTGTGTGTGTGTGTGTGTGTGTGTGTGTGTGTGTGTGTGTGTGTGTGTGTGTGTGTGTGTGTGTGTGTGTGTGTGTGTGTGTGTGTGTGTGTGTGTGTGTGTGTGTGTGTGTGTGTGTGTGTGTGTGTGTGTGTGTGTGTGTGTGTGTGTGTGTGTGTGTGTGTGTGTGTGTGTGTGTGTGTGTGTGTGTGTGTGTGTGTGTGTGTGTGTGTGTGTGTGTGTGTGTGTGTGTGTGTGTGTGTGTGTGTGTGTGTGTGTGTGTGTGTGTGTGTTTGCTTTCCGTCTAAAAAATATATAGCATGGGAAGAATACGAACCGGCAAACTTCTTCATGCAAGACGAACATGATTGCATGTCGCCATCCCAACTACATTTCTTTCGATCAAAACATGGATTCAATAGACGATGGTACTAGCTCCGAAGGTAAACAGGAAATGGAAAACAGTGCTGGTTTTTACGCGTCCCATAGCTTCGTTTTTTGCCAAAATAAAAGCATGCCCAAAAACGACGCGGAAAACCGAGCGGTGTAATCTACCCTAAGAACACCCATGAGGACATTAGGCCAACTTCCATTACCTCGGGGGTCACTGAGCTAGTCTAATCCCTGGGGTCACAACTGGGGGGATGGGAGACAGCTGCTCTGAAAGGCTCTGATCCCATTTTGGGCGTCGAAGGCGCTCGAAATTGGCGGCAACTTGGGTACAAACACTAAATGATAAAGAAAAAAGAGCGAGTGTGAAATGGTCCTAAGTTTGCCAAGCGAACACAAGGACCACTTCTGCGGAAGCGGCCATTCAGGCTCATTTCTAGCTTGCGATGTGGTTGGCGCTCGAGCGCGCGAAATGGTACTGGCCTTCGAGTCCGCTGGATTATGCACGCTCGAGCGCGCGGAATGGTACTGGCCTTCGAGTCCGCTGGATTATGCGCGCTCGAGCGCGCGGAATGGTACTGGCCTTCCGAGTCCGCTGGATTATGCGCGCTCGAGCGCGCGGAATGGTACAGGCCTTTGTGTCCGAGGGATTACACCAGTGTAGTTACGGGATCGTTGCTAATCGTGGGCTTGGTTTTCAATTTGAGCAAATACTAAGGATAAATGTCGCAAGAAATTCCACCAAAGCAACAGTTAGCCCAACATAACTGAGGCATTAGACGGCACCGGATTACTGACCGATTCGAAAACAGAACATGGGGCGACCCAATCTTACCGAAAACATGCCCCTCAGGGAACCAGTAGGTCACAACGCCACGGTCTTCATTTATCGTAAAAAAACGTATTACGCTTTCAAGTCTTAAAGATAAAATCATTAGGTTTTTAACGCTTATACGGCACGTTCAAGTCTTAAAACAGGATCAATATATTATCTACACGACATAGCACACAATAACAACAACCAAAGCCGAGCTCAGTTTTCCCGGCTTCTGGCCGCTGAGGCCGTCGGAGCAGAGCGCAGTGCCGGGTCTGTAGCAGCTGCAGCAGCTGGTGCCGGGTCTGCAGCAGCTGGTGCCTGGTCTGCAGTAGCTGGTGCCGGGTCTGCAGCGCTCTCCTCAGCCGCCTGTCTCCTCCGCTCCCGCTTCCGATCCATTCGGGCCTGATGCCGTCTGAAAACCACACAACGCCAATCGTCGTTGCACTGATCAGGCAATCTGAAACTGGCCGTACTGTTGGAGCTTCACACCACACCTTCTTCGCGGGGCCCGCCTTCACTCAAACCTACACGCCACGTGTCTGAAGCAGTGCTTTCAATCAAACGCCATGCTGACCTTTACCACCTTGTGAGGTACACAACTTCAATGAAAAGCCTGGCGAGTGCTCACAGGGCCTGTTGGTGTTTCCAGATGTATTGCTGCGCCCGGATCTCAGGCATGGTCGTTCCGGAAATGAAGCAGACCAGGGAGATGACAGAGCCACCAGCCATGCCCAGCAGCGCACCTGCAACGGCACCGTGAAGGCTGAGATCGAGCGGTCCCACCCCCCCAGGCACCGTGAAGGCTGAGATCGAGCGGTCCCACTCGCCAACTAGTTGGCTCTTATCAAGACTAAGAGCCAAAACGGAAACAGTATTGACGGCAGGAAAAACCAACAAGGACGAAAACACTAGAAGACCATCATTTGCATGGAATACAAATATATTTTAAACATTTGCCAAATGCAGGATCCTAAAATTACTTTCGGGCAAAAGGGGGAGTGAGTCCAAAATTCTAAGATGACAAAAACAAATGGCTCTATAATGCGCTAAAAATAATACATTTGTCATGATTTATTCTTTAATCATACAAGTTGCAGTTTCAGTGGTTTCTCCCGGGCCGATCCACTCAACCCTACTGAAAAAGATTCAGAGCTACAAAACTTCGGCAAAATGTATTCTAAATGGTTTACCTGTATGAACGGAACAAGGCCATCTCCATTCCCAAACATTAGGGGTATGTTTTTTTTAAGAATACGAACTTCTTGACGTCACACATTCAAAAATTGCACGATTTTTCTTAGATTTTTGGGGAATTTTTTCGTCTTCAAAATTGTAATTGTTGTTTTGCATAAAACATTGTCGAACGACAAAAACTGATTCATCAATTGCAGCAACAGTACTATACAATAAAATAAAATAATCCATGGTCACTTTGAGACAAAAAACAATTCTGCCCGGCTTATATGTCTTTCAATTTTCTTTTTTAGTTCGTCCTTATACCTTGAGGCACCGATGTGTCTCTGCGTTTCGTTATTATACCCCAGCCATCTGGGAAGGGCAGCTCGACGAGAGTTATCACCCCTTTAACACGGCGAGGCACGCATTCAACACGCAGATAAAATTAATTGGACACAACAATATTCATCATTGCATCTGGGCGTTGCAGTGGTCGAACACCATGGCAAAGCCCAGACCAGCCACTACACTGCCTTCTGCCGGAGCACGTCGGAAGATCGATTGTACCACGTCAACGATACCTCGGTCAAGGAAGTGCCGGCAACAGAATTGATGGAGGCATCGGCATACATGCTCTGCTACACTAATAAAAATGATGAATAATCGTGGAATCATTGCGAACTGACAGTATTGATGGAAATAGTGTGATACTTGTGTCTGTATATCACATGACCATATGATCTGTGTCTGATCCAATACATTCATTTCTGCAATATTCATCGCCAACACGAACGAGTGGTACACATAGTTTGGGGGTATGCATAGGTTACCAATTGATTGGCAAAGGGTGATTTGCTCTCCATCAATTCTCGTCTTATAGAGAAAACTGAAGTCCGAAAAGAGTCGATTTTCTTAAATTTTGAGAAAACGCATAATTGTGATTTCATCAATAAGCATGTATCAACTAATGCATTTTCGAACTACTAAATTAATGTCGAGGGTGCTTTCGAAGGAGATGGAAGCGCTCATGCTGGTGCATCCTCACGTCTGCGCTGTGATAAGGCCTGAGCTGCTGACGCAGGTGGATATCATATCACACCTACACATATTATGTGTAAAAAAATGGTCACAGAAATGTTCCCGATTTTGTCATAATATAACGGGGAGCACTTAGTTTGGGACAAAATTAACAGCAATAACTTCGTGTATTTGTTACTAGGACGGTGCAATTTCACACCCGGCTGGTGCACAGTCGGAGTATCTCTCATAACTAGTGAAACAGTTTATTGATACCTTGTCGGTCTGCGGCTCGCAGCGCTCGCCCACCCTTCTCATCATCGTTCGAGGGACCTCCGGGTCGATCTCGGCGAGTACCTGCGGATACGAGCCTTCAATGGCGATCAGATTTTGCCTCCCATCCACCTTTGTAAATCTATTGCTTAAATATGCCCAAAAATCCTCGATCGGCCTCAGCTGGGGTACATTTGGTGGGTTTTCCTCACGTGGTACCACGGGCACGCGCGCCTCCTTCAGAAGCTTCAGTCTCTTGGCGTAGTGAGCTGCTGCGAGATCCTACCAAAACATGTAACTATCATCTGATAGTTGTGGGCCACATAGGGCAGAATAAACTTATTTAGGCACTCATCCTGTAGGTTTCCCTATCGAATTTTGCTCGACTGGGGCAAATCACAGGCCTGGAGATCCCCTTCGGTGATATGGCTACCCACACAAGTAGTTTTCGTGGGAACTTGCTGGTCGGACGCCATCTGACTTGTACAAGCACATCTCCATCTCGCCCACCATAGAAGCCCCGGCTGCACGGCATTTCGCTTCCCGCGTATGTGAAGTAACTTTCGTCGTCCATTATGACATCATTCTTCACGCTCGCTTTGAGCACCCCTCGGGACAAGCCACACAGACGTAACTTTGGTCTCGTCGCTGTCTTTCTGTGGTGTCTGGTGCCCGCCTTTCTTCCTGTACTTAAGGTCAGCAAAATCCAGCCGTTTCCTGACGTAAGTCTGTGAAACGGCGAATTTTCGAGCAAGAGCACGAGTGGAAATCCCGACCTTGTTTCTTGCTGTGTGATCAGTGCATAATGTTTCTGGGGTGTCATTTTGTGACTGGTCGGCATTTTTCTACAATATTGCGATGTGCAACGTTTCTTCCTGCCTTGGCGATAATAGTGACACGGTAAATGGTTGCCTTCGCCATATCAAATTTCTGGGAATGGCGAACAACATTTGACTTTGGTTCATTTGGCCTATTTTTCAGAAATTCCGCGACAGAACCGCGAGCAGCCGATTTGGTTAAAGTCTCCATGTTCACTATGAAATAAACATGATGAGCTAATTTTTGTCTGCACATAGTCAATCTATTGGTCCTACAATATGCAAACTATCAATTACATATATTAATTATATTTGAAGATATTGATCATAAAATATTTGTCCCAAAACTAAGTGCTCACCCGTTACTTTTCAGGCCCAAGGACTAATGACAGGGAAAACAGTTTCGTGTATGGTCATATTTGACATGATAGGTAATCATTGAGCGTAACGGAAGTGTAAAAAACGGGATAAATAATTAGACCAAAATATAAACAAAGCTGCCCCCAGCAGACTATAGCTAATTTGCAATTTACTAAGCCACTCTAGGAATCACTGTGTTTAAACGAGCCGTTAGAATGAGCAGTGAGCCCGGCGGCGGAGTGACCGCGCCTCTAACATGTGCTCCCCACACCACCCACACCACGCTCGCCCACAGCCACACTCACATGCTTGCAAGGACACGCAAGGTCACCAAAACGGGGGCCACTCCACCTGACGGGTGCGACATCAGCCGACCGTCATTGCATTAAAGCTTTAAAGCCAGAGCGATTCATCTGGGCTAGTCGGCGTTTGAGGACGGCCCGCGTGTACGCAACGGAGGAATCGCCGGCCGCTGCGGTAGGTGGGCTTGTAGGCAGCGCTGTATTTGGAGTGTAACCGGCACACGCACCACGCACGGCGGCTGCGTCACAAGGCATTCAGAGCCGTCACACACTGTTCGTGCCAGCATCATACTCATGCCACTGAAAGACAAGCTAACCACATTGCAGAACAATAAAAACCACCTACGTCAAAAGAGAGTAACATGTCCACAGACCATATATGATTAATCGCGTCACGCACCAAATAATAAATTTTAAACCCCGCCCCCGGAGGGGGCGTTTGAACACCCCTTCGGGTTTTCACGGCGGTACCAAAAAAACAGCGGCGCGAAGCGCCGTCGTACTTAGTACACTATAACCTTGATCAATTCTGCAACTTTTCCCAAGTTTTTAAGGTCAGGTCATCTCAGGTCACCAGTGCAGGTCAAGTGACCTAACCTCCACAAGTTTAAGATAGCATAAGCAAGAACAGGGTTTATCTGTCCAATTCAAACCCATATCACACAATCGACCCACCGAGCGCTACAAAATAAATTACATTATTTTTTATACCGATGACCTAGGGTCATATATAGATCATGACCCCTCGATTAGAAATGCATGGGAAAACAGGAATTGGGCTATATTTGTGTAGATACAGCTGAAAATACCTTCATGTTCTCCAAATCGTAGTACCCTGGGTCCTTTTCTAGGTTCATTTCGCAATTTTTACCTGTGACCTCTGAGAGGTCATCTGGGCTACTTAACACACGCCCCGCTGGGGTCCCTAACATGACGCGCCACGCTGGGAGGGGGCGTATTTCGCCCCCCTCCTTATCTCATTTCCCAGGAAAACTAAAGTAAAATTACGGATGGCGTTTGAAAGCTCTTGACAAGACGATGCGAAACAATGCGAAGCATTTTTATGTCAGGTCAATATTGAGGTAAGCCTAGGTCAAAGAAGGTTCCATAGGCTTACAACAGGTAACGTTTCCCCTGTACGTTTCCCCTCTAGATTTTTACTCAGCGGAGCTATAGCAAATATTTATGCATTTCCTCTCATCGTGACGAATCGAATGATGTATAATTTGACCTTGTAGGTCAAATTTTGAAAATGACCTAACATCGAGCTAGGTCAAGGTCATAGGGTAGCCTGGTATGGTCATGACGCATATCAATCGACTCCCCGTGACAGTATAAGCACAATGCAGGTAAAACAGGAGCTTTATCTCAATTCAGTGAGAAATCATTGGCAAAACAATCACAGCACGCCCCTGTGAACTAACATGAACTTTAAGAGGTCAGACGGGGGCGCGGTAGTGGGGTGGTCAGCGTAGCTGTCTGCCACGCAGCCGACCCGGGTTCAAGGCCCGGCGGCTTCCCTGAACAAGGAGCAAGCTGGCTCCCGAGAAACCCTTCCAACAGGGAAAGAGTTGGCGACGCCATATGACCCTGGCAGTTGGTGCGTCGATAAGCCCCAAAAATTATTACGAGGTCAGATGGTCAAAACTCAACTATATGACCAATATCGTAGAAAGAATACATGATTGGATGATTTTCAGCTTTATCTATCCAGTATTCACTGAAAACGAGCCCTTTCATTTTTCACCATAAACTTATAATTGCGTGACCAAAAAATTGACCCCACCTTAGGTCAACAATATAACAATTCCGAGATAACAGATTGGTAGAACCTAATGACCTCATCAAATTGTGAAAGTTTCAGACTGATCGGTTGACTGATGTTCCTTAGGTGCCGCTCCAAAATCGTAATTTTAGGTTTTGAGGTCGGGTCGCTTGACCTTGGATAGCTTCTTAACCTGACATGACCTGACCTAAACAATTTGGTCAGATGCGCAAAATTGATCATGGGTAAGGTATCGTAAGCTTCGTTGTTCTGCGTCTCTTCGTTTTCGCGTTAACTGGGGAACACCAGGAGGGGGGGGGAATTTCTCCTCCCCAGCGGGGCGCGTGTTAGGCAGGTTTTCAGACTTGGGTCAATAAATTTGAAGGAAATGGCGATACAAGTTTTATTTCAATACCATTACATTTGGATTGCTATTTTTACGATTCGATTGATGTGCATATTGACTATGATTGATCAGACAGTAACACCTGACCTCAGGTCAGGTCATTTTTGTGTTTTGACCTGGTATAGTCATACCATACATGATGCGATTCACTGTAACGAGAGAAAACGAATGATGCCTAAACATTTATTATCAATCAACTCTATCAGGCGCTAGAGCCCAGAACCTCTTCTCTAACGTGTCACCTTCTCGGACCTGTCAGGACCTCAATACTGACCTAAGCCAAAAAGTTACTGATATATTTTGTTAATGAATCTGTATGAGCTATTCAGCTGCTTTCGATTTTTTGTGCTATCTCGCATAGGTTTCGAGTTCGAGGAGGGGTGTTCGAACACCCCCACCATAGCTAAGGTGGCTCGGAGGCCCACCGGGGCGGGTGTTATGTTGTACCTAGTGCGCGTTTATCTTCTCTCAAGGAGTGAAACGTTTTTACAGAACTAATTACATTTGAATGCACACTCTGCTCAAATGTGCATTCAGCAATACCAACCATTTACCGATATAAGATTTGAAGAAAACTGGACGAGACATAAAACATAGAAACCTGTGTAAGCATTTTGCACAGGATTTCTACTGAATAACAAGTTTTTCTTTCAAAGACTTTATTTGAAAACGGTTGAGAGTTTTTCAATGTTATATTAAACGCATGACAGGGACTTCGGTCGAAAGGAAGAGGCAAAACAATTACGAACCAGAACATTTTTTCTTGGATATTTTTTGTGATCTGCAAAAAAACGAAACAATTATGCAAGCGACTTAGCACCCAAGAGTCGCCTTAAGAAACGGAATGTTTGATTTAGTGAAAGATGAGAACGAGCACACATTGAAGGCTTTAGAGTTGGTTGCTACTACTTGTGACCCCTCCCCACCCCTCGAATTCGCCAGCCGGAGTTAACCCGCAAAATCAATGGAAAAACTTTTAAGGGCTGTCAAACCTAGTTTTTTACGCATAGGTGGATTATTCTGTACAATTGTACGTTTCTACATTCTAATCTGATTCAACACCATGCGCAGGGTTATAAGCGTCACTCCTTCGGCCCTCTGTTGCGACACTGACCTGCTAGTGCTCCGGCAAACATGCCCCGCAGGCCCATGTTGATCTTATAAAGGGCACCGGCCACCGCGCCGGCGGCAGTGTAGTGCAGCGCTGACACCTGGTTAGTGTACACCATCAGCGTGGTGGACACCAGCCTGTGGCGGAGGACAGTCAGTGTACACCATCAGCGTGGCGGGGGACAGTCAGTGTACACCATCAGCGTGGCGGAGGACAGTCAGTGTACACTATCAGCGTGGCGGAGGACAGTCAGTGTACACCATCAGCGTGGCGGAGGACAGTCAGTGTACACCATCAGCGTGGCGGAGGACAGTCAGTGTACACTATCAGCGTGGCGGAGGACAGTCAGTGTACACCATCAGCGTGGCGGAGGACAGTCAGTGTACACCATCAGCGTGGCGGAGGACAGTCAGTGTACACTATCAGCGTGGCGGGGGACAGTCAGTGTACACCATCAGCGTGGCGGAGGACAGTCAGTGTACACCATCAGCGTGGCGGGGGACAGTCAGTGTACACCATCAGCGTGGCGGAGGACAGTCAGTGTACACTATCAGCGTGGCGGGGGACAGTCAGTGTACACCATCAGCGTGGCGGAGGACAGTCAGTGTACACCATCAGCGTGGCGGGGGACAGTCAGTGTACACCATCAGCGTGGCGGAGGACAGTCAGTGTACACCATCAGCGTGGCGGTGGACAGTCAGTGTACACCATCAGCGTGGCGGAGGACAGTCAGTGTACACCATCAGCGTGGCGGAGGACAGTTAGTGTACACCATCAGCGTGGCGGGGGACAGTCAGTGTACACCATCAGCGTGACGGGGAGGACAGTCAGTGTACACCATCAGCGTGGCGGGGGACAGTCAGTGTACACCATCAGCATGGCGGAGGACAGTCAGTGTACACCATCAGCGTGGCGGAGGACAGTCAGTGTACACCATCAGCGTGGCGGAGGACAGTCAGTGTACACCATCAGCGTGGCGGGGGACAGTCAGTGTACACCATCAGCGTGGCTGAGGACAGTCAGTGTACACCATCAGCGTGGCGGAGGACAGTCAGTGTACACCATCAGCGTCGTGGACACCACCTGTGGCGGAGGACAGTCAGTGTACACCATCAGCGTGGCGGGGGATAGTCAGTGTACACCATCAGCGTGGCGGAGGACAGTCAGTGTACACCATCAGCGTGGCGGAGGACAGTCAGTGTACACCATCAGGGTGGCGGAGGACAGTCAGTGTACACCATCAGCGTGGCGGGAGACAGTCAGTGTACACCATCAGCGTGGTGGGCACCAGCCCGTGGCGGAGGACAGTCAGTGTACACCATCAGCGTGGTGGGGGACAGTTAGTGTACACCATCAGCGTGGCGGGGGACAGTCAGTGTACACCATCAGCGAGGCGGAGGTACACCATCAGCGTGGCGGGGGACAGTCAGTGTACACCATCAGCGTGGCGGAGGACAGTCAGTGTACACCATCAGCGTGGCGGAGGACAGTCAGTGTACACTATCAGCGTGGCGGAGGACAGTTAGTGTACACCATCAGCGTGGCGGAGGACAGTCAGTGTACACCATCAGCGTGGTGGGCACCAGCCCGTGGCGGAGGACAGTGTACACCATTAGCGTGGCGGGGGACAGTCAGTGTACACCATCAGCGTGGTGGGCACCAGCCCGTGGCGGAGGACAGTGTACACCATTAGCGTGGCGGAGGACAGTCAGTGTACACCATCAGCGTGGTGGGCACCAGCCCGTGGCGGAGGACAGTGTACACCATTAGCGTGGCGGGGGACAGTCAGTGTACACCATCAGCGTGGTGGGCACCAGCCTGTGGCGGAGGACAGTCAGTGTACACCATCAGCGTGGTGGGGGACAGTCAGTGTACACCATTAGCGTGGCGGGGGACAGTCAGTGTACACCATCAGCATGGCGGAGGACAGTCAGTGTACACCATCAGCGTGGCGGAGGACAGTTAGTGTACACCATCAGCGTGGCGGGGGCAGTCAGTGTACACCATCAGCGTGGTGAGCACCAGCCTGTGGCGGAGGACAGTTAGTGTACACCATCAGCGTGGCGGGGGACAGTCAGTGTACACCATCAGCGTGGCGGGGGACAGTCAGTGTACACCATCAGCGTGGCGGGGGGACAGTCAGTGTACACCATCAGCATGGCGGAGGACAGTCAGTGTACACCATCAGCGTGGCGGGGGACAGTCAGTGTACACCATCAGCGTGGCGGAGGACAGTCAGTGTACACCATCAGCGTGGCGGAGGGACAGTCAGTGTACACCATCAGCGTGGCGGAGGACAGTCAGTGTACACCATCAGCGTGGCGGAGGACAGTTAGTGTACACCATCAGCGTGGCGGAGGACAGTCAGTGTACACCATCAGCGTGGTGGGCACCAGCCTGTGGCGGAGGACAGTCAGTGTACACCATCAGCGTGGTGGGGGACAGTCAGTGTACACCATCAGCGTGGTTGAGGACAGTCAGTGTACACCATCAGCGTGGCGGGGGACAGTCAGTGTACACCATCAGCGTGGCGGAGGACAGTCAGTGTACACCATCAGCATGGCGGAGGACAGTCAGTGTACACCATCAGCGTGGCGGAGGACAGTTAGTGTACACCATCAGCGTGGCGGAGGATAGTAGTGTACACCATCAGCGTGGTGGAGGACAGTCAGTGTACACCATCAGCGTGGCGGAGGACAGTCAGTGTACACCATCAGCGTGGTGGGACAGCTGTGGCGGAGGACAGTCAGTGTACACTATCAGCGTGGTGGGGGACAGTCAGTGTACACCATCAGCGTGGTTGAGGACAGGCAGTGTACACCATCAGCGTGGCGGGGACAGTCAGTGTACACCATCAGCGTGGTGGGGGACAGTCAGTGTACACCATCAGCGTGGCGGAGGACAGTCAGTGTACACCATCAGCGTGGCGGAGGACAGTCAGTGTACACCATCAGCGTGGCGGGGGACAGTCAGTGTACACCATCAGCGTGGCGGAGGGACAGTCAGTGTACACCATCAGCGTGGCGGGGGACAGTCAGTGTACACCATCAGCGTGGCGGAGGACAGTCAGTGTACACCATCAGCGTGGCGGAGGACAGTCAGTGTACACCATCAGCGTGGCGGAGGACAGTCAGTGTACACCATCAGCGTGGCGGAGGACAGTCAGTGTACACCATCAGCGTGGCGGGGGACAGTCAGTGTACACCATCAGCGTGGCGGAGGACAGTCAGTGTACACCATCAGCGTGGCGGAGGACAGTCAGTGTACACCATCAGCATGGCGGAGGACAGTCAGTGTACACCATCAGCGTGGCGGAGGACAGTCAGTGTACACCATCAGCGTAGCGGGGGACAGTCAGTGTACACTATCAGCGTGGCGGGGGACAGTCAGTGTACACCATCAGCGTGGCAGAGGAGAGTCAGTGTACACCATCGGCGTGGTGGGCACTCCAGAAACAAAAAATAGCTTTACTGTGCCATTTTTTCCGAATAACGCAAAAGCCCTGTTCCAGCTGTCAGCAGAGTTTTGTCAGCATCAATCAGCGGGCCGCGTTGCGCCTACGTCACAGGATTGTAGCCTCTCCCCGGGAACTAGTTCTAGAGGTTTTACGGGCTGATGACCTGCTGTTTGCGCTGATGAAAAATAGTAAGTGCACGAAGTGGCAGCCTAATATTTTTTAATGGTATAAAGGATTAAGTTCCCTTTGCTTAGCACAAACAAGAGGCGATTATGGCGATGATATTTATTTTCTGGAGGAGAGGCTAGAGGTTCTGCTGACAAAACTGTGCTGACAGCTGGAACAGGGCTAAAGTCTAGGCGATTGTTCCATCTGCGTCCCACAGCGCTTCAATAAGTGCCGCAGCGATTTGTCCAACAATTGCGGTATATCGAAAACTCTGCGGCATACAACATAGATATCGTGAGATTACTGTTTTGGAGACCGATAAAGGACTAGCGCAGACTAATTTTGTAAATTTGGTTTGTGAACGCTTTTTCATCTTGCGTGGTGTCAAAACTTTACATGTTCTACTGCTGAAGTGATTCTTTTCTAAATTAGCGCGACAAAATTACGTCAGAAGACACCCTAGAAGCTGTGTTTTCGAACAAAACATACAAAAGGGGCATGCTACTGCGCAGTGCCACGCTGTAAGACCACGATGGAAATTAACCAAGGGCGGTCTGAATTAGCACTTGCTTTGGAATACGCATGAAAGACAAAATGTAAGCACAGAAAATATTCTTGAACAGAATATTGCAGTACCGTAGTTCTCATCTCTGGCAAAACATAGCACACAACGACGAGCAGCAGGTAAATGGCTTACGCAAATGATGACGTCAGAATTGCCGTTCTCCATCCAAAGAGGAAGAACCCGCGAAACATGCCGATCATCACGCGATCCTGCATTGCCCTCTGCAACGAGAAATGCAGTAACAGCGGCACCTCCTGCAAAAACAGCTCTGGTGACACATCGGCCGACGCTGAGTGTGGCGGAGTTATCATCAGAGAGTTTCCAGTCACTTTTCCACGCACGCCAACTGATGGAAACGGTGATCCCCGAGCTTCCCAACAGCTGTGCTCAGCTCACACAACAATGTCTCTTGCATCTCTCAACTCTATTTCCAACGGGCTCCCGGCTACTCCTATTTCCGACAGAGGGGCAGGTTCCACCCCCTAAGATCTCGAAATCTACAAGGCCGATTTTAAAAATTCAAACTGCAGTCGATTTCTATCGCGCTGAACTCCATTTTGAAGAAGAAATTCAAAACTGAAAATTTAAGGAAGGGGGTTCAAAATATACAAAATGTCTGCCCTTTTTAGATTAGCCGTAGCTCTTGTTTCTTAGGCTTGATTTTTTTCGAAATTAGTATGGATTGACAGGAAATTGCTTGGAAATGGTAAAATATCTCTTTTAGGCGAAATTCAAAATTCAAGGGCGGTTCTAGGGCCAGAAATTTGGTGGAATTATATGATTTTTTTCATATCTTCTTTTTTGCAGAAATGCACACGCCAGGTGCAGTGTGATATCTCTGATGTCAAGCAAAGTACTCAAATCACGAAGACGTGTCTGAGGCGGTCTCAGGGAGGCAAAATAGTGGGGTAAAACACAAATTACCCAGCCTTTCAGGTATGACTACTTTTCAAACTACCCCGCCTTTTTCCACCCCTGCCTGACCCGGGGAACACTCCTGGATCTGCCTGTGGATGAATTTTTTCCATTTGATCTTAGGACTAAATGCATATCTACCATGCTTTGCCCCCTTCGATGCAGACACAACACTAAAATACGCTTGAAAGTTAGCGAACTCCCTAATTACGGTACCAGAGCACGCTTATGATATCCTATTATCATACAATACACGAATGGGATCAATACATCCTTATTTTTACACCTCCCGTCCATTACGTAGGCAGTTTATTCACTTTACAAGAGTTTGAATGGATAACATTGTAGACCCCCCATTTTGAGCTCCTGGAACCGCCTATGGCCAAAAATATATCGAAATACACATCAACTGTCATTTCAAATATCATTTGGTGTTCGAACTAAATGCACAGTTACAATGCTTTGTCTCATTCAACGCTCACACAACACTAAAATGAACTTGAGTGCGAGTGAACCCCCTTAATTACGGTATCTGAGCACGCATATGGCTTCTTATCATCATATAATACACATATGGGATCAGTGCATGGTTATGATTACCGCTCCCGAAGATTCTGTACGCAATCTATTAACTTTGGAAGAGTTCGGATGGATAACATTGTAGATCACCATTTTGAGCTTCTGGAACCGCCTATGGCCAAAAGTATATCAACATATACATCAACTGTCATCCTAAATCTCAGAAATAACATTCGAACATTAAAACTGCCGCCAATTCGCAACAGAGAGCTTTATTGTAGGACAAACACAACGCAGGCGACAATGCTCGGCTTCTGGATACTCCGCCTCTGGCGCATATATATTTTCAGGGAACACGGGCTATTTATTTGTGGGAAAAGTCACCAAATTTCAAGAGCCATCTCAAACCGTTTCGGAGATACTATGGAAAAACCTGAGGAGTGGGCAGAATCTGCCCCCCCCTGTTGGAAATAGAGCTAAAGTTGTGCTGTGCTACAATATGATTGTGGGTAGCTGATAACAAAAATCGATCACGAAAATGCCCAAGGGGGGATATAAGTCTCCCAGGAGGCCCAGAATAGCGTTGGGAGTTAGGCGATACAAAACATAGCGAGGGGACAGTATATATATATATATATATATATATATATATATATATATATATATATATATATATATATATATATATATATATATATATATATATATATATATATATATATATATATAATATATATATAGTGTTGTGGGAATGACCTAGGACCCTAGCAAAAGATGATACAGATGACAGTAAAAGCGCTAAAAGACTGGCAGCCTAAAACGCCAAAGTAAAGAGACTAAAACGTCTAAACCCTAAAAAGCCCAAAAAGGCTACGTCAAGGTAAAGATAAGAAAAAAACGTGGGATGAGGTAAATGCATTTACACCGAAACGTAAAAATGCATTAAATGAATACCTTTGCAAAAGACCTTTGCAGAAAAAAACGTGGGATGAGGTAAATGCATTTACCTCATCCCACGTTTTTTCTTATCTTTACCTTGACGTAGCCTTTTTGGGCTTTTTACGGTTTAGACGTTTTAGTTTCTGGACTTTGGCGTTTTAGGCTGCCAGTCTTTAGCGCTTTTACTGTCATCTGTATCATCTTTTCAGGGTCCTATGTCATCGCACAACACTCTGCGGTTTATGGCACCCTATCTCCAGCAGGCGTTCCGAAACTTATATATTTATAATATATATATATATATATATATATATATATATATATATATATATATATATATAAATACGTAATAATTTGGCAGGAAATTTTCATTTTTACACGTTTTGTTGAAGACCAAGGAATATTTAGTGTTGATTAGCTTTTTCGTTTCTCGCTCCCATTCTCTCCATGTTTTTCGCTGTTCTTGAGTTAGTTTAAATATTTGGTTAGCAAAGGTATCCATTTAATGCATTTTAAGTTTCGGTGTACACTCACCATCTTCAGAAAAATACCCAAAGTACAATATTTTACACACACAGAATACGTATAACATAATGACACTTTTTGATTCGAGTTGGCTATATGTTATGTTATATGTATTCTGTGTGTGTAAAATATTGTACTTTGTGTAATTTTCTGAAGATGGTGAGTGTACACCGAACGAAAAAATGCATCAAATGGATACCTTTGCTAACCAAATATTTAAACTACCTCAAGAACAGCGAAAACATGGAGAGAATTGGAGCGAGAAACGAAAAAGCTAATCAACACCAAATATTCCATGGTCTTCAACAAAACATGTATATATATATATATATATATATATATATATATATATATATATATATTTCTATTATATGGGTCATTCTGTGCCAACTCAACCAACAGTGTACACGGCACCCCCTCAGATAGCTATGAAAGGAGGTGTATAGGGGCTCTTCATAGCCTAGAATCCGAATCCGTGGTCGAAACAGACATTGCACACTTAGTTTCGCAGTAACAGTGACGTCAAACTTTGACGTCATTGCATGTTTCGAAACATTCAAAACCTTGTATCTCAAAAAGTTACAAGGATATCTGAAACCAGTCGAAATTTTTAGGAGGACTCTTCATGAATCAAAATTCTGATCAAAAATACTTTATTTTTTCTGACCAAAAAAATTGCGAACAAAAATCTGAATTAAAAAATGTTAAAAAGCGAGGTCTTCAATTTCTTGAAGTTAATTTATATGAAATCTGTAAGTATTCTTACCCTGGAATCGTCAAAAAAACATTGGATATCCGATAGCAACATATTGTAAAAGCTCGCGTTCTTCACAGGCCTCCCGCCAGACGAGCCCCGGAGCCGCCTCAAGCGCCGCGTCACTCGAGAAGCGACCCGCCCGACGCGTCGCGTCGGTTTGGAGCTGGGGAGGGGAGAGTGGAGGGACAGAACACGACAGATCAAGTTCGTCCATTGATGGATAAGAAAAGATGGAGCTGCGCACAGAGCTTTAAGAAATTGTGAACATTGATGGTCCATATATAGACATTCACTTCATCTACGTCTACGAGTGCGACATAACAAAGTGGAAATCCGGGCCCGGTTCGGTAAGTCACGATAAGAAGACAGAGTCAGATAAGATACACATATAACGGCGGGAATGGCGGGTTTTATTTCGAAGTACACATTTGACGCGTTCATGGAATAATAAGGACACGTAGCATGACATGTGCTAGTATCAAAGCAATATTAAAATTTTCTTTGCAGCAAATGCAGAAGCTTAAGAAGTGAACGGAAAACAGATAGGATACCAAGCTTATTCATCCGCATTGACTTAAGTGTAGTTTTTGTCTAATGTAAGTTGAGTAAAATCTGAAACTGCTTTCTTATAGCTGCTGTCACGCAGACATGGAAAAAGAAAACTGAAATGAATTATTGGTGTCTCCATTTTTCTGTCATTCTCGGTTTGCTGCATTAACAAATATTTATGTTTCTCCTTTACGGATCTTGTATGCACAATTCAATACGTTAGTTACCTGCCGTCATGCTTCAAATTTGTTTTACTCCGTTTAAAGCAGTACTCGTGGCGACACAAATCGTACAGTATTTTTAGAACTGTTTGCTTATTGTGGCCGACCCTGGGAGCTGTCGCTTTGTTGGGAGAACGGGAAACTGAGGGCGTGACTTGTCGCAGAAAGCCTGACCGGAGGTGAGAAAAGTGAAGCTGTGATGGGATACGTTTGCCTACTTTATCCACGGCAGGGAAAGGCAGGATAGGTCGAGGAGGTAACTTCATTTCACACTTTACATTAATTCCAAGTGTTCATACAGCAATTTTATTACTTTTAGCCAGTGGCTTCGCCATTAGAGGGGGACCCCACTGTTTTGGGGAAATGAACGGCCTTTCACCTTTAGCATAAAACCAATAAAAGTAACTGTTAAAGGCAGGCTTTACCCTTTAAATGTGACCTTACTGCTGTGAAATCCCCTAAAAATTATACACCCTTCTGTTGAATACAAATAAAAGAGGGTCCCCATGCTCCCTAGAAATACGTGACGACGTTCTTCAATTTGGCAGTGTATAAAGTAGCATTGCAACATATGACTTCTTTGGCTGCCGCCACCGAATGGAGCAGGGAAGCACACAGGAAAACTCTAGATGGCGTTTTTGTATTGAAACATTTTTTTCTGAACCTCCTCACCGTTGAGATGCCCTAAGACGGCAACACATATTGACTGTAATCCCAAACTGCGCTGCCATTTCATCCTCCCCTACCCGTCCCGGCTGTGCTGGGCCGGCCGGTCACCAGGCATCGCAGCAGGCAGCCGTCGGGCACGCCCGCTAGTGCCTTGCATTGTGGGCAGTGGGCTTATTTCATTTGAGTGAGTCTAGCTACTGGGCTTATATTTCCGTTTGTCAGAGCCGTACTTTCTACGTGACCTGTTGGGACGCCACGTAACGAGCACACCCGGAGACCGTACCGGAGCTGGCTTGGTGCGTTTTAGTGCGGCTGACCGAACCCACTGAGCGAGCCATCCTAGCAAAAGCCCCACTAGAGTGCGAAGTGGCATTTGTTTTCCAGTGTAGCTGACCGAACTGAGCCCAGCAGAACTAAAGAAGAGGTTCCACAACGTCCGGAACATAAAAGGCGCCAGGGGTTTTCACTGTTTTAGGCCAGTAGACTGCTGAACAGCGGACGTCTACGCAACATCTGCAATCACATTAACCCGGAGGTTTCAAACCGTGTGATGATGTAACACAAACGTGAGATAATGATACCGCCAGAGCAGGTCTGTGGGGCACCGACCGCAACATGACAATGTTTTTAGTCAATATAGAACTGAAGTGTTGTTACAATATAGCCGTTGTAATTCAGTTAATTTTTTAAATATTACTGAGCAATAAATTCAGCGCGATGGTCTCGCATAATAGAAAGAAAGTGTTTGCTTTGTGTCGTAATGACTGACAAGGTAATTCAATATAAGGGTTATAAGCATCATTAGGATCCTCTCGCTAAACACTGAAGAATAACGTATCCTAGTATCTAGTGAGATTAAAACACGAAACGGTCTTTGAGTTCTTAGGCCAAGCCAAGATTACTATAGCTCACATGCTCACATGCTACTATGCTCACAACTCATACTGTAGTGGCAACCTCAACACGATGACGTCAAAATAAGCGTCCCATCACTATTGTGAGGGAAGTTAGCAAATCTAAACCAATTTCTCCCAATACGTTTCCAATCAAGAGCTTAGGACCCTGGACAGACCTCAGGTCATTGACATCAGAAATGAGGTCACGACACATTGTTGTACTCGGCGGCCTTATTATGTGAGATGAATGTCCGATTGATAGAGTAAGTCTTTTCTCACCGCGGCAGCTAGAAACATTTTTTGTCAGTCCAGTCCAGGTCACTTGGCCTGGACTGGTGACCAGACCTGATATTGCCGGGACCCAAGATTGAGTCAGAAGCTACAATACTGACCACGTAGCACGCACACTGGCGGACGCAGGGGGGGAGCAAGGGGCCATGGCCATCCCCCCCATTTTTTGCCAAATTTCTTAAACACTATAATTTTACGATTTCTCCAGAGTTGCCCCCTCCCCAAACGGCGTTCTGCGCATTCCACCCCTGAGCATGGATGACACGAACAGCGGCGTTGCGCGCCTCCGTCTCTCGGCTCCAGGCGAAGAATCTTAGCGGTTGATAACAGCGCCCCTCATTCCGGCACGGGTTACGATATGTTTTTATCGGATACCCATTATTTTTTGCCGGTTTCGGGGTAGGAACACATGCAGATTTCATATATTTAAATTTGAAGAAAATCAAAGACCTCACTCTTTAAAATTTTCAGTTTTATATTTCAATTTCAAATTTTTATTTATTTTGAAAATTTTCGGAAACAATTTTTGAAAATTACTGGTTTCTGCCAAGAATCCTCCCCTAAAAACGTTAACCGATTTCACCGCAACTTTTGAGCTTTGAATTTTACCAATCACGGAGTGACGTCCAAATTTGACGTCACTGTTGCAACGAAACTGACACCCGGAGGTCTATTTCGACCACATATTTGGATTCTAGACTATGAAGAACCCCTATACAGCTTATTTCATAAAGATCTGAGGGGGGGTGCTGTGTAAAATCACTCTTTTACTTTTTAAAAGTGACATTTGGGGCGCTCCAGCACAGATCGACCCGCCCCTACATAGCATAGTCTCGGATTTCGTTCCAATTTCGTCTTCTGGGTTGTCAGGAGCGTGGAATCTTGATCTGAGATTATTTCTTGGCTCAGACGTACGGTTTAGGAGTTACAGCTTAAAGAAAATGGTGAAAACCGCCTATTTCGTCAAAACATGGTGACATGCAACGATTATTTTCAGCCTTAACTTTCATTTCTTAGCTTCAAATGACATGGGTTTAGATTCAGCATGTAACAGGTAAGGTTAAAGCATCTTGTTTTTTTATTCGAAATTTTCGAAAAATTTTGAAATGTTTTGACCACTTTTTCCAACGATGTTTTTTTTTAAGTGTGGCCAGTAATTCAAGTTAAAGGTATTCATAGGAGAAATGCGCACCCATATCTCTTCTGTTTAGAGAGGCCAATAATTTTTCGCGTTCTATACTTTATCAATGTGTAATTAGCCATAGAATGACGCCATGCGCGCACAAATCAGCCGCCCGGCCGTTGTCGGCGCGGCCGCCGGTGCGTGGGCACGGGCAGTAGATTGAATCGGGAGCGTATGAACTCTTGCAATCATGATTAAATGTGGGAAACAAAAGCAGAAATACACGTGTTCAACATAAGGGTAAAATCAATGCAATTTTAATTCGATTAAGGGTGTACGACTCGCCATCTCCTACTTTGCCCATGCCCATCCAACGTTGCCCATGAAATCGATTACGGATTTGAGTCATACATTTGGATTTTGAAAATGAAGAGACTTGTGTATTTATGCAAGCATGGTATGTTTTGCGTGTTGAATCGACATCGTATCCAGCACGGATGAACCTTGGCCGCAGCTGTGCGGTCTCCACCCCGGTTCGTGCGTCAGTGCCTTTATGACACGCGCGAGGTGTCAGATGTCTAGTGTGCAGCTCATGAAGCTGTGAGCACATCCTCCACAGTTAGTATGACATTGTTACTGGGGCAGTTGGGTGTCGAATGGAGATAAGGCATGGCTTCAAGGTGGCTACTTCGTTTCGGACGCCATTTTCAGCACAATCCCGGAGCGGGACAGCAAAGCTGTGCTGGCCCATACAATTTCTATCAGATCCCAGAAATTCGTATGGAGTCCGCAAATCTGGGGTCCATGCGACTACAGAATGGAGCCCGTACCATCACGGGGCTGAGACCACTCGAGGAAGCTGGGTTAGTTCTAGCAGGGCAGATGTTATTATCGCTAAAATTACCATTCTAAGGGCCCTCACAGCCTAACACACTATTCGGGGCAAGTCGCATAGCCCTCTGACGGCCCTGAAGGCCGGCAGGGACCTCGCCCTCAGCAGGGACCTCGCCCTCAGCCGAGCCCTCGGCAGGGACCCCGGCTGACCCAAGGCGATGGTGAGATCACCTCTCCCCTGGATCCGCTCCTGGCTGACCACACCCTGGCCTTACCTTGGCCTGGAGAGGTGTCTCGAAGGCCGTGGCCTGGTTCCTCTCCAGGAACTTTTCGATGGCGACACGACTGCTAAGTATCGCGCCCAACGAGCCGCCAAGGAACATGCCCGCGGTGCCAGTGCTGGCCACAAACTCCAGCTCCGGGGTCAGTCCGCCCATCTCACTGAGCGGCACACAGCTGGTCAGTCTCATCTCACTGAGCAACACACACAGCTGGTCAGTCCCATCTCACTGAGCAGCACACACAGCTGGTCAGTCTCATCTCATAGCTGGTCAGTCTCATCTCACTGAGCGGCATACACAGCTGGTCACTCTCATCTCATAGCTGGTCAGTCTCATCTCACTCAGCGACACATACACAGCTGGTCAGTCTCATCTCACTGAGCGGCACACACAGCTGGTCAGTCTCATCTCATAGCTGGTCAGTCCCATCTCACTGAGCGGCACACACAGCTCGTCAGTCCCATCTCACTGATCGGCACACACAGCTGGTCAGTCCCATCTCACTGAGCGGCACACACAACTGGTCAGTCTCATCTCACTGAGCGGCACACACAGCTGGTCAGTCTCATCTCACTGAGCGGCACACACAGCTGGTCAGTCCCATCTCACTGAGCAGCACACACATCCATAGCTGGTCAGTCTCATCTCACTGAGCAGCACACACAGCTGGTCAGTCTCATCTCACTGAGCAGCACACACAGCTGGTCAGTCTCATCTCACTGAGCGGCACACACAGCTGGTCAGTCCCATCTCACTGAGCGGCACACACAGCTGGTCAGTCTCATCTCACTGGGCAGCACACACAGCTGGTCAGTCCCATCTCACTGAGCAGCACACACAGCTGGTCAGTCTCATCTCACTGAGCGGCACACACAGCTGGTCAGTCTCATCTCACTGAGCGGCACACACAGCTGGTCAGTCCCATCTCACTGAGCAGCACACACAGCTGGTCAGTCTCATCTCATAGCTGGTCAGTCTCATCTCACTGAGCGGCAAACACAGCTGGTCACTCTCATCTCATAGCTGGTCAGTCTCATCTCACTGAGCGGCACACACACAGCTGGTCAGTCTCATCTCACTGATCTGCAAACACAGCTGGTCAGTCTCATCTCACTGAGCAGCACACACAGCTAGTCAGTCTCAACTCACTGAGCAGCACACATAGCTGGTCAGTCTCATCTCACTGAGCGGCACACACAGCTGGTCAGTCCCATCTCACTGAGCAGCACACACAGCTGGTCAGTCTCATCTCACTGAGCAGCACACACAGCTGGTCAGTCTCATCTCACTGAGCAGCACACACAGCTGGTCAGTCCCATCTCACTGAGCGGCACACACAGCTGGTTAGTCTCATCTCACTGAGCCGCACACACAGCTAGGTCATTCCACCATAAATCGACCAAAAATTTCGTAAAATAAAACCCTTCTATTTTTTATTCTCTCCGAAATTGGTGTCAAGGGGGTTTCAAACGTGTAAAATCTAACCAGGCCACCAAAAAATATTTGAAAATTTGGTATGGCAGATATAGCCTCCGGCATTTTTTGGGGGTTAACATGTAGGCATTGTTTTGAAAGCCTATAGTTGTGCGATTTTTTTAAATGATTGTAACGATATTTTACATTTTTGTTCACCATTTAGCATATTTTAATTTGGCTGTCTTCGATTTTTATATTTCTGCAAAATTGACGTCCAGGCCTCGTGACGTAGTTTTTGAACGGTGACCTTGACCCGCAGTACAGTGAAATTTATAACTTCGTGTATAAGAATTCTTACCTTTGGAAATACTCTTTTAGGTAAAGTAATAAAAATATGGCTTTCGCACTAAATATACTACTTCTTACTTCCGAAACATGACACTAGGTGTCACTATGGAGCTGTACCATCTTAACTCACGGTATGGTTAATGTCAGTGGCGACGGAACGTCCAAATTTAAGAGGGGCGCCATGGACTTTTCAACTAATTTCTTTCCCGTCAACGCCATAGGGGTGTTAAGCCTTACACGTACAGGGGGGGTGTTGCAACCCCCCTCAGGTTATTGAAAAGGAGCTTCTTAAGTTAGAGTCTTGAAATGTTTTATAGCCTCTGACGCATTCATTGCGGACATCTTGCAAAAAAATATCCTACCCTTCAAGGTCACGGAGTTATGACCTCAAGAGTGCAGGCATGTTGGGGTCATTTGGGCGCCTGTACCCGTTTTCACGTGAATGCTCCAGGCTCTTATCGTTCTTTTGCATCATTTGCTCATGAACTGTCCCAGAATATTTCCTTCCAGCATTCGAGGTTCATTTTTATCAGGTTAGACCTTTTATGACCTTTTTTGACATTCAATGACCTTTATTTAACCTTGCGTGACCTCAGTGATAACTCTGTGTCGAATAACGACTACAGATGCGTGCTTCAATTCGGTATTTCTAAATGAGATGAACACCGAATTATTTGACTTGCGTCCGATACGGGCTTAACCTTTTTCGACCTGTGACCTTTTTTACCTTGAAAGGGGGCAAGCAATAACAATTGAAGAAGCAAACTTAATTGGAGTAAATGATGCAGAATGGTTTATGAATAGTCAATTTGAATGATATGGACACTAAACTAGTTGGTTTGCATATTACATGCACTTGACCTTTTTCGAAATTTGACCTTATTTGACCTTGAAGGAGGCGTAAGCAATAACACATGATGAAGCAGGCACTTGGCGTAACTGATGCAAAATGTCTTATAAATAGTCAATTTGCATGAAAATGACACTGAACAAGACGTTTTTCTTCCAAAACGGACTTGACCTTCTTCAACCTTTGAACTAATTTGACCTTGAAGGGGGTGTAAGCAGTAACAGATGATTAGAAACTCACTAAAATGGCGTAGATAATTCAGAAAGCGAATAGTCCATTTAAATGATGTGAACTCTGAACTAGTTACTTTCACTTCTAAGGAGTACTTTTGAGCTCTGAACCAGTCCCATGCAATGCAATGCATCACTAAAAGTCACCAATGATTTGTTTTTAGTGCCTAAAACTTCTTCATTTAAAAGAGCTAAAATAATGAGTATGCTGAGCAAAATTCACTGCGAGATTACCATAGGTGAAGTTTAAACACGTTTGGAAATGCCACAACAGATTACCAAAGGCTATAAAAGCCGAACTGAGGTCATAACATGCTTTAAATTCAAGCTACGTCCGGGGGAACGCGACACAAAGCCTCAAAATCCAAAAATCTTCCTTAACCCTCGCCCCACCTAGGATAATGAAATCGATGGTCCCCTAAGGTTTTTTTCGGAACAACAGAAAAACAACGGGAGGCAGCACTACGGTTGAGGGTTCTACCTCTTACCCCATTATTTTCCCATCATCCCTGAAATTTATTACCTCGGGTCACCCTAGGTCAGGTCATTAGGCAATGTCAACCAAGGTTACCTCACTTAAACTTTTGAGCTCTACCATAGCTACATTTCTAAGCCGATCGATTTAAAACTGTCGACACTTCATGACCCCTCCGGAGTCTACAAAATTTACCTTCGGGATTTTTTCGATTTGGTGACCTGAGGTCAGGTCACCAGGAACCTATTCCATAGAAAAAGCATGGGAAAAGCTCATCATCATGTTTGGGGTTTCAGGGCGCGTCGACAGCACAGGTCATATGGCGCCCATAACAACTAAGAGGACATGTCAATACAGGCTTCAACAGATCAGGTAGAAAGGACAGTCTGTTGCATCCTTATACCTAAACTTCTACAACATGCATGAAAACGTCCGATGCCTAAAATCACATTCCACTCCTAGGTCAGCTAGCCATTAAAGTTGGTGCTATTCAAAGACGATGTGATGGTGGAAAGTAAGTCAGTAAGTGATATTTGCAACACGCAGTCCTGCAGCTATGAAGGTGAGTATATGACATTGAAATTGATTTTTCTCGAGTATGCACATATCTCTGAGATACGAACCGTGGGGATTCCCCGAGGAGCGAGTCCAACGACGGCGAACCGGGCAAATGCCTCATCCTCTCCAGCTCGAAATCGCGACACTATATCAGCACGTGTTTCCCCGTAAGCCTACCGCCGCAGCGAGGGCACTCCGGCGGGCCGTCGTCAGTGAGAAGAAAAGCGTGGGTGGCGTAGGTGTGCCCTATTCTTAGTCTGGAGATGATGACCTCCTCTCTTCGGCAACTCGCGTTGCTTGATGTCCATGGTCCTATTTGAGGTTTTACCTCCCTTAATTTACCGCTCTTAGTATCGTCATTCCATCGCCGTTGCCACACTTCAATAACATAGTTCCTAACACACGGAAACAGATCAAAATATGGAACGCGGATTCCGGAGGGAGGGTCGCTGTTAGCTGCTTCTTTAGCTGCTCTGTCGGCTAGCTCGTTGCCTGTGATGCCGCAGTGGCTAGGCACCCACGCAAGCGTCACCGACGTCCCTCGACTAACAGTCTGGTGGATCTTATGTCTGATGAGAGGTAGAAGGTATGAGCTCGACGGGTTGTGGTTGAGTAGATGAAGTGATTGTAATGACGAAAGCGAGTCACTAAAAATAACTAATCGGTCCGTTCTCGACCGCAAGGCCTGATCCAGGCACCGGAAAATCGCATACAATTTCGCGGTGAAAACTGAAGCAACTGGAAGGAGAGCATATTGTCGCTCAATATTGCTACCCACAAATGCGCATCCAGTGCCATTGGCACACCTCGATCCATCCGTATAGAAGGCTGTGTGGTTTGGATACTTGGCAGAGCGGTATTCCAAAAAGGTTTGGCGCACGGCTTCCGGCATCAAGTCTTTGGTCAGCTCTAGCAGTCCTGTATCTATTACAAACTTGGAAGTACGCCACGGTTCAAGGGCTGGCAGCTGTGCGGTTTCCACATTACAAGGGTTTATGCCTGCCTCGCTCAACCATGCGCGTACTCTAAACCCGGGGTGTCGAACAGATAAGCGGGAGTGTGTATGTGTGTATTGGGGTTTATAGGGCGCCTTCAGCGTCTAGGCTATATCGCGCCCATCATTATTTAACCTACTTAGTTTCTAATGCTATGTATTTTAAACCTGCCCTGGGTTGTTGCGAGCTCTACATGCCACCTAATTAGGTGGGATGGGATTGTAGATGATTTCAAACTTGATCTCCCGCAGGTATGGTAGAACCTGACAGATGTCTATGACTGTGTTGTCGCCTAAAATCTGTTCCAGTGGAAACGGCGGGAAGAAGCGGCGCTGAATTCGTTTAAGCTGTTCACAGGAGTCAGTGACAGATAAAACGTGTTGAACAGTGAGGCGGCTGCCACAGTGAGAACACATGTTGGGGTTCGTGCTGTTGAGATAGTGCGAGTGTGTGGTATAGCAGTGGCCAATGCGGAGTCGAGTGAGGCAGACCTCCTCCCTCCTATTGCGTCTGCAACTCGACTCCCATTGGCCAATGCGTGGTCTTAAGCGCTTCAACGCACAGTCTGGCTCCGCCTCCCATCTCGACTGCCATTGTGAACGTATATTCTGGTCAATTAGGGCCTTGATGTCACCAGCTGGCACCCGAAATCGTTGCGGAAGAGCCAGCGAACACGCCGTCTTGGCAGCTTCGTCCGCTAATTCGTTGCCAGTCACACCCACATGACTTGGAACCCATAGAAACTGGACGTCAAAGCCAAGAGAAGCCATTGCAGTCAATAGCTTTAGAATAGCAGCTACAAGCCACGATGTCTGTACATGACTAGATTGAAGCGCTGCCAGCGAACTGGCTGAGTCAGTGATAATAAGATGTCGTGTCCTAGAAAGGTGTCTGATGTGTCGTAAAACTTGCAAGATGGCAAACAGTTCCGTTGTAAAGACCGACACAACATTCGGCAGCCCGAAACAGCGGCGGGTTCCTTCGCTAACAAAGGCACATCCGGCTCCAGCTGCTCCCTTGGAGCCGTCAGTGTAAAACTTTGTGCGGTTGGTGTATGAATGGATTCTTTCAGCAGCGAGTTGCGCAAAGTCTGGTGGAAGTGTGTGCGCCTTTCCGTACTGCATCAACCTTGTGTCACATTTGGCGGATACTTCACGCCATGGTTCTAGGGTCCCTGGGCGTTGTTTTGCGATCATGGTGATATTAATGTTAGATTCTCCAAGCCAGTGTGAAATCCGGCTACACAGAGCCGAAGATGAGCTTTGCCTCCCCGCAGCGAATAAGTCTATTAGCGAATGGTCAAAGATCCACTTGTACGTTGGGTGGGTTGGGTATTGGCGGATCTTAGTGGCATACAGAAGTGCGAGTCGCTTCCTCCTAAGGCCAAGCGGGGCCTCGTCAGCGTCAGCCAGAAGGCTTGCTCTACGTGAGGTGCGGAAAGCACCAGTGGCCACTCTTATACAGGCGTGGTGGACTGCGTCCAGGGGCTGCTTAGTGCTCGTTAGAGAACCGTCATAAACCACGGAAGCATAATCCAGGACCGATCTTACCAGCGCTCGATACAGGCGTAAAAGTGTGATTCTGTCCGCTCCGTAGGATGTGCGTGATACCATCTTTAATACATTTGCGCGTTTCATGCATTTGTCTCTTGTCAATAAAATGTGCTGTGTGTAGGTAAGACGCTTGTCGATGGTTAAACCAAGAAATTTGGCATAGTCAGAGACTGGGATTCGCCTCCCGTACAGCCTCAGCATCGGCTCTGGGCAGTAGCGGGTCCGGCGGCAGAAATGCACACAAACCGTTTTCTCAGTAGAAAACTTAAAACCATTCACGAGGCTCCACTCGGTCAGGCCGTCAATACATAGCTGTAGCTGTCGCTGTGCAGAGAGAGTGGTCGAGGTGCTTATCCATACAGCTAGGTCGTCGATAAAAAGCGATCTCTCAACAGTGGGAGGGATTGCACTGCAGATGTCATTGATTAAAACCCCGAAGAGGGTCACGCTCAGGACACTTCCCTGTGGTACCCCGCTCAGCTGCTCAAACCTCCTTGACACGGCATTTCCTACCTTTACCCTAAAATATCGATTCCTGAGAAAAATGGCCAGAAAATGGCCCATGTGCCCTCTCACTCCCGCAGCATGGAGCTTCCGGAGAATCGCATGTCTCCAGGCCGTATCATAGGCTTTCTCGATATCATAGAAGACCGCGATGGTGTGCTGTTTCCGCGTAAAAGAGCGGCGAACGGCTGTGTCAAGTGAAACTAAATGATCAGTGGTGGACCGACCGGCGCGGAAACCACACTGTGCGTTGGATAGAAAGCCGGTGCTTTCCAGAAACCACGTGAGGCGACGGTTAATCATTCTTTCGAACAACTTGCACGCACTAGAAGTCAGGGCGATGGGGCGGTAGTGGAGAGGGTCACTACCGTCTTTGTCCTGTTTTAAAACAGGGACTACCAAGGCCTCCCTTCCAAGCGTCCGGGAATTCGTGCGTGGTCCAGACATGGTTGTAGAATGATAAAAGCACCCGAAGTGATGGCTCGTCCAAGTTCCTAATCATGATGTAGTGAATGTTGTCGGGCCCGGCTGCGGTGTTTTTGGTGAGCGAGAGTGCTGTACTCAGTTCATCAAAGCTAAAACAATCATTAAAAGGCAGTGCGGTGGTGGTGTTGAAGTCGACCGGCGTCCCTTCACTGATTGCTTTGTGGCGGATAAAGCGAGGGTCGGTCGTTCCCAGCTGCCAGCGCTCGGCCCACACCGCTCCGAAGGTGTTAGCGACTTCCATGGGGTCAGTGATCAAATTGTGGTTGTGTGATAAAACCGGTAGGGGTTGTCGGGGCGGTACGACCGGAGATGCGGTTTATATGTTTCCAAACAGCCGTGAGTGGTGTGAGCCTATTAATTGTGTTAATGTACGCGTGCCATGATTTCCTTTTCGCATCTCTAACAGTTCTTCTCGCTAATGCTTTTGCGCGTCGGAACGCGACTAGGTTGTCGGTTGTAGGGCGCCTTTGGAACTTCCTAAAACAGCGTCGCCGTTCCCTGATGGCGCACCTGCAATCCTCGTTCCACCAGGGTACTGGTACTCGGCGGGGGAGTGGGCTAGTTTTTGGAATAAAACTGTCAGCAGATTGCAGGATGCGAGAGCGTATCTCTTCGTACAAGGTGGTAGCGGTTTTACCATCCTCTGGTCTGAATGCTAAAACGCAGTCAGAGGTAAAACTGCCCCAGTCCGCCTTTACAAAGTTCCACCTAGGAATCCGTGTTCCCGGATGGGGCCTATCCGACCACACCCACAGCGGGAAGTGGTCACTTCCGCAGGGGTTGCTGTGGGTGCGCCAGTGAAACCGATTTGCTACAGAGGAAGAGCAGAGCGATAAGTCGATGGCCGACGTCGCGCCTGAGGGTAAAGAGATGTATGTTTGTTGGCCTGTGTTCATAATGCATAAGTCGTTGTAGTTTATTATATTTTCGAGACGCCTTCTTCGTCTGTTGGATCCGGAGCAGCCCCATAGTGTGTTATGTGAATTGAAATCGCCTAATATTTTGTGATGCGGGGGCAGCTGCCGTAACAGGCTCTGAAATTGAGCGTCAGGGAAGGCCTTCCCGGGAGGCAGATAGAGCGATACTAGTGTGATTTTTATATCCCCAAGATCAGCAGTCGCAGCTACTGCCTGCAGTTCAGTGCGGAGCGTAAGTGCTACAGAAGGTACGCTGTAGTGAATAAGAAGAGCGACGCCTCCATGGGCAATTATAGTGTTCGGTAAGTTATATTGATATGTTTTATAGTGGTGAATATTGCAGCCTTGGCCGTCCCTGAGCTTCGTCTCTTGAAGTGCGACTGCTATGGGATTGCCTGCTGACACCAAGGCCTGGAGGTCAGGGAGGTTGGATCGGAAGCCACGCATGTTCCATTGAAGGAAACTAGTCATGGTCATGAGAGTGATAAGAAATGATATAAAACACTGATCACGGCTAAAAGAGAAGCCAATCATCGTGGCTGACTGGGCCCCTGGAAGGGGATTCCTCCTGTTAGAGTACCACTCAGCTGAGATGTTCCTCGCTCCCATACCGGACATGGCCGGTCCCTTGAGCGTGCACGCCTATAGCTGTCAGACTCCCGAGAGTGAGAACGCGGTCTCTCCGGTCGGTCAGAAAACGAATGTGCTCTACTGCGATCCCGGGCCCGAAAGCCAAGTAGCACTCTGGGAGGGGATGGGGAGGCATGAAGCCGTCCTGTTTGTGTGTGTCTATGTTCATGTTCAATGTATTTACTGTGTTTGCTATATTTTTGTTGTCTTTGTTTTGGCCTGTGGCGCTAGCTCTTTTGTTTATGGTTTCTATTAATTCATTTACTCGCCCCGGGGGCCCTATGTGCGGCGGCGGCGGAGCGGGCATAACCATATTGTCTTCATGGTCCATGGGCTGACTATCCGGTGGGGCTGGCAGGGGGAGCAACGCCTTGAGTGGTCTCTGTGGTTTGGGTGATGATGGTGGCGGTGACACCCTATCACTGCACTCGTCTGTGGTGGGGAGGTGGTCAGGGTCAGTCTCCCTCTATTCCGAGCCGGGAGGGGCAGTTCCAGGTGTGCTTGGGGTTTCACACGGCTTGTGTCCTCTCTCGGTGACAGGGAGGGGGTTTTCCATCCGGGACAGCACCACTCACGTCTTTTTAGAGAAGGACTTAGGGGTTTGAAGCACTTCTGACAGAAGTGGGAGGGCTGGGGTCATTCGCGGCTCCTGGGGGGGGGGGGGGAGTTGGGGAGTCTTCCCTAGTTCTCTCCGCTTGACTCACTGTTTGTTGTTTCGTCTGTTTGTTGTTTCAGTTGTGTTTGTTGTTTCCGTTGTGTTTGTTCTTTCATTTGTGTTTGTTGTTTCAGTTGTGTTTGTTCTTTCAGTTGTGTTCATTGTTCCTGAGCTCGCTATGCGGGGTTCTACGACACCCAGCTCAGCGTCCAGTTGGGCCGGGGAAACGTTGGTTCCAGCGTCACAGACCCGCTGTGTTGTCTGGGTGGATTTGCTCTCCAAAGAAAGGGCTGTCGATGTGGTGGTGTCTGCCATCTGAGATTGGGAAGGCATCAAAGTTGCGAGCATGGCGATGAATTGGCCCATGGGCAGCTGCATACACTCGCCTAAAGTACTATCCATATTTAGGGATGTCCGGACCTGTGAGTGGGGTGAGGGAGGGGTCCTGGCTAGGACCGGACAGGAGTGCGCTTCGATATGTTGGGTGTAGCACAGCGGTCTGTTTTGAGGTCTGTGCTGGGGGCTCGTTAGCTGTCCCTCTGGTTTTGTTACTTTGTGGCTGTGCTGTGGCTTGGTTCGCTTTCCCCTTCGTCCTCTGCTTCAGGGACTCCTTGGCCTCTGTCAGTCGAGGACAGTCTCGGTTCCAGCCTCACTCAGCGGAGACTGCGGTCCACCAGGCGCGCGCAACAGGCCGGGGTCTCGAAAAACGACGGTTTCCGAAACCCCGGCCCGCGTCACGCCCGGCAAGAACTATCACAGTCCCCACCGCGAAGGACGCCGCGCCGCACGCCCGAAACATAATCCCCCCTGCTCAGCTGGACCGAGCGACAGTGCCCGTAGACACTGCCGCGTAGCTAGGCCGCCCACGGCAGCCTACGGACGGCTTACCCCCGGTTGGATCGAGATATCTGGGCCAAAGGGGGCGTGTTGGAGCCCTCGGGACTGACCCGCCCGAGGGGGACCTCAACCCCCAGGATCCCGTCAACCTCGTCGCCGGGGCTCGATATAGACCTCAAGTGGGCGCCTTACACCCATAAAATGCCGAAGAAGGCAAATAAGTGTGAGACTAATAACTGAAGCGTAAAAAGAGGACAGGAACTAAAAATAATCAACAAAACAAGAAAACAAAAACAAACAGGAGCTAAATACTGGGAGGTGCAGGACAGATCTGACCCGATCCAATACGGTTACCGACCAGGTAACAAAGGGTCCGTAAGGCAGCCATCAGCATCGCCGCGGACCTCATCACCAGAGCCACCGACAACAGACGCCGACTCTAACCGACGGAAGTCGGAAGGGGCGGCGGCCGTCGGAGGGCTAGAAAAGATGTATCCGCGGCGATGCGACAAAGTGCCTCCCAAGGCTGACTGGGGCCCCGGGCTCACATCCGTTGCTCCAATCTTTACTTGCCGGACGAATCCGGCAAATGAAGATCGGTACCCTGAGGGGGACGAAGGGGGTCAATCATTTACTGACGATTGCTGACGAAGAGGGTCAATCATTTACTGAAGATTGCTGACGAAGGGGGTCAATCATTTACTGACGACTGCTGACGAAGGGGGTCAATCATTTACTGGCGACTGCTGACGAAGGGGGTCAATCATTTACTGACGACTGCTGACGAAGGGGGTCAATCATTTACTGACGACTGCTGACGAAGGGGTCAATCATTTACTGACGACTGCTGACGAAGGGGGAGAGGGGGTCCGGATACACAAAAATTTTCCAGACTTCATACGTGAGCATGCCCCTACCAAAAAACACTGAACCTAAGAACTGAAAGGCAGGACATCACTTCAATTGCACACGAATGCAGAAAAGGCGCAGTGGCCGATGCTTATCAAAGAGACGCAAAAATGCACAGACAAACTCCACTAAAATTATTCCTCTGCCATATAAGGCATCTAAATCCCTTTTACAGCAATAATGATTACACAGCCCCACTTTTTCAAACATACATTTGTTGCTGAGTTAGATATCCTTTCCAGTGCACAATATCCAACAGGTGTCTTGACTTTGCATTTAGAAAAGCAAAGCAGACTTCGCCTTTCAAAACCACGAGGCAAGGAAGCAGTATTACCGCAAGTCCCGAGATATAGCGTTGGCAGGTCTGCCAATCGTTCTCCATGTGCGCTGTAAAAACCAAGATACCAACTTACTCTAGCGTATACATGGCAGTAAGCCTCTCCCAGCCGCTCTGCTCCTCAGCTTCATCCACTATCTTGTTCCTGACCAGCATGTCAAAGTCCACCTGGTCACAGTCTGACTGTACAGTGAGCACAGAGAACCAGGAGGCCGCCAGCCCTGCGGCGCACAGGCTGCCGGCGCAGTCCGACGCCGGACGTCTGCTGCGTGCGCACAGCCAGGCTCTGGCACGGTCTGACGCACGTCTGCAGGCGGCTGCGGCAGGCACCGCCACCCTGGTGTAGGACCGGCCGCAGGGCGCACACGCCGTCCTCAGCAGCCGCCCCCAGAAACAGCCCACCATGCTTCGCTGGATGCTGACTAGTAGCCTTGAAAGTCTTTGTGGCGGACTGCGACCAATTCCTGAAATACCCAGGTTTGCCGTCATTACACTAAATGGGCCAGTTTGAACATCGAGACATTGTAACATAAGTTTTTCATATGATTCATGGCAGCACAGAATGGAACGTTTCCTAAAATAAGGATAATTGCCAGCAAGAAACCAAACATGTGCCAGATGAGCTGGGATGGCTCAATTCCCAGCGTTTTATCGAATATTCTGGCATGTGTATGTTTTATAAGTTGATAAAGACTTCGTCACTTGCATCGAATTTTCGTTTTAACCGTGATATTTTGAATTGGGAGACAAGACAATCGGAACATTTGACAGTCTCAAAGCCGATATTTCTCCCTGACCGCGCAGTTGAAACTTTTTTTTTTGCTATTTTGGAAGAGACGCCATCGGGTCCACGACCGGTATTGTTTAGGGAGGATATCACTGAAAGAGTTGCCTCGGCAGATATTGGGTGAAATTTGAACAGCTGACCCTCATAGTTTTCTAAGTATTGAAGGGGATCCGACAAAGGTGTTGGGAGAGCTTCGTCTAATGAGGAAGCAATGGTAGAGAAATATTCATTAAAGTTGTTGGCAATGAGGTCAGGGTCAGAAATTAGTTCGCCTTTTGATTTAAATTGTTCTGGCAGAGGTTTTTTACTTTTATGTTTATGTGTTAGGGCTAACAGCGTGCTCCAGAGCTTTTTTGGGTCGTCCTTTTCTTGTTCTAATTTCCTTTGGAAGTAGTGTTTTTTGGCTAATCGTATTGCAGTGATTAAAGTATTACGATATGCCTTGTAATTTAGATTATCCCGAGGATTCATTGTACGTATATCTTTGTGATAAAGGTCTTTTTTAGTTGATTGACTGTAGAAGCCTAAAAGAGATCCATGGCTGTTTTGGTACATGTCTCCTACCTGATTTATTTAATGAAAATCTATTGATTTCCTCTGATAAGGAAGAGTGAACAAGGTTAGCTGCCGCCACAGGTTCCTGAATCGTGAATATGCTTTCCAGTTTTATAGATGGATTGTTTTTGAGGGATCAATCATCCTGAAGTCAAAAGACCTGTGATAATCATCTTGTGAGGCTTGGGGTTTGAACAAAGGTTGGAGTATTAATGAAATGGGGAGGTGATCGCTGATGTCTGCGGTAAGCACTGAAGATGAGCAAACGAGAGAAGTATCATTTATGAAAAAGTTGTCGATAGAGGTTTTGGTCTGAGGGGTTATCCTGGTCGGGATGGAAATACATAGGAAGTAGCCATGACAAGCAAGAGATTGGATAGATAATGAGCTGGGTTCGTGCGATTCATATTGGAGAATATCAAAGTTGAAATCACCTCCCAGTATGCAAGTTTTTTTTTACTTTTTGATATGGACTCAAGAGTAGCGTCTAAGTGGTCAAGAAAATTTGATGTGGGGAATGAAGGAGACCTATAGCAAGACCCTATTACATTATGGAAGGGAAATACCTTAGATATTTCAATGAATGTTGATTGTTGTTGAACTTCTAGGTCGGTTCTCCTTTTGTAAGGGCTAGTTTTAGAGATGGTGATATTAGGGATAGTGATAGAGATAGTTTCCAGACCCTTTAACTCCAAATTGAGATGTTGAGGAAAATTCGAAAAAAATAATTTTCAATGTCATAAGTTGCTTTAGATTCGGGAGCAAGCCATAGCTCAGAAACAAGAACAATATGCGGCCTAGGGTCTAGATTCAGGATCAGGTGCTGAAAACTAGCAAAATTGTTGGGTAGTGATCGAATGTTGACATGAATTAGGAAAAAGTTGTTCGTATTAAGTGTTTATTTATGTATTGTTAAGGCAGACATTTTCATATTGGCATGGCTCTAGAATATTTGAGAGATTTGAAGGGATTGGGTTAACATCGGCGTCAGTGCCAGAATACAATGGGCAAAATCGTTTTAGCTGTGTGTTTAAGCAAGCGGTGTTTGTAAGCATAGAAATAAAGAAATTTTTAGGCACAAATAAAGTGCAAGTAAACAACTAGGGCAGAAAAAAACAGAAAAGATGTAGGTCAAAGTGAATAACACCGAGTAGGCCTGCCAAGATATGCAAGGTATACTAATTATACAGTCAATAACCCAGGGTGCTACAATTATGAGCCAAACGGAAGCGTCTTGCGAGGAGAGATGTTCAGATTGGCATCGATAGTGGTTTGAAAAGGCACCAATCTATGACCTGACAAGGAAGCCTAAAACCGTTACGGGATTTCTAAATAAACTGGATCTAGACTAAGCGATGTATAGGTGAACAAACTGAGCAGTGAATGATGAAGTGATGCCCATGATGAGACCACCCAGTCGCCCGGGCACCCTCACAGCCCAGAACCGCTGCCGGGAAGCATAGGCCAGCCATCTACCAAACGCAAGCCTCCCCTCCAGAAGCCAGCCATACCGACAAGCACAGGCCACCAGAGAAGGCAGGTCCAACACGGTCACAATGATTATGACCGTGCCCAAACCCAACCAGCCAACAACCAGCGCCCACCAGACCAACCAGTCCCCAGAACAAAAGCCCACATCGGCCAAAAACCAGCGCCGAAGTCCCCACAGCAGTCCCCGTAGGGCTGCCCATTTTAGTGGCACCCCCAGGTTTGCAAAATAGTCCACCAGATTCCCATCATTTGGCCAAAATGCTACTCAGAACTGGTTTTGGTTTCCTCGAGACTAAAAAACTGACCATGCGCAGCGGGGGTGAACATAGCCCTTATATCGTACCAATACACGGTGATGCAGGAGACCAGAAGAAAACGGGTTGGAGCCTCTAGCTCAAAAACTATTTACGATAGAACGATCATTTTTGTTTCAAATGAAGGCTTTCTATTGGGTGGTTCACGCAAGCACGCGCAATGATGGTTTTCGATAGTGGGCTTTCGACCAATAACCATTTAGTGATGTCAGTAAACTATCATAATTGTATACTGGTGATAACCACTTTTAATTAAGAACTCATGACGATAGAATGATGATTTTTATCTCAATTGAAGGATGGTGGTCAAATGGTGTGAATACAAACACAAAATATCAGATTCAGATTCCAGATTTCGACAAATTATAATAAAATAGTGCCATTAAAATATCATCATCATCATCATTGGTGTTTTAGGGCGCGCCGACAGCAAAGGTCATGTGGCGCCCATAACACTAGACAAGATATATATATATATATATATATATATATATATATATATATATATATATATATATATATATAAGAGAGTTTCAACATCTCAGGGGCTTAAGGTGTGTCAAGGGTAAAATGTAAATACGCCGCACGTGCTTCAACAAGTCAAAGAGTGAAAAGACAGGTGATTACGTCCTAGGATGGTGAGTAAATGACATTAAATGAGACACTCTTTAAGAAAGCGGCAATAGCCGTAAAGTCCACGGTTGGATGCTCTCCAAGCAGCGAATCCAGTGAAGGCGACCCGTGAAAGTATCGCTGTCTCTCAACATCAAAATCTCGACAATCCACGAGAACGTGGCGCACAGACAGGCGCTCCCCACAGCGAGCACACTCCGGAGGGACATCTCTACAAAGTAAAAATGAATGTGTTGCGTGGGTGTGGCCAATGCGGAGCCTAGAGAGGGTCACCTGCTCCCTCCTTGAACTCACAGAACTTGAAAAGCGCTTACAGATCAGCGGTTTCAGGGCCCGAAGCCTCTGACCCTTTGGGTCCGTGTCCCACCTGTCCTGCCATAATTTAGTCACGTGTTTTCGAATATGTGGGAACCAATCAGAGCACGGGATCCGAAGGCCCGATGGTACGATGCCCTGTGCTGCCTGCTTTGCAGCGAGATCGGCGCGCTCGTTTCCAACGATACCTGAATGACTGGGGACCCAGGCTAGTATAACTTGTTTTTTCTTGACATGCGTTCGGTGAATTCTGTGTCTGATTTCATCTAGATAAAATGATGATGACGACTTAGTTCCGAAACACTCGAGGGCCTGTAGCGAAGATAGAAAGTCAGTGAATATAACACATCGGAGCTGTCTCGATAAAATAATAGCGTCCAGGCAGCGTAGAATGGCGTACAACTCCGCAGTGAAAACCGAAGCAGCGGACGGGGAAAACTTGCAACATCATCACTTACAAAGGCACATCCGACACCATCCTGACCCTTGGATCCATCCGTATAAAAGAGCCTGTGGTTTGGATAGGAAGTCTGACAGTGCTCCAGAAAAACCTGTTGTGTCATCATCATAATTGGGTTTTAAGGGCGCGCCGACAACGAAGGTCATGTGGCGCCCATAACACTCAATAAAATACATACAGAATGGCGTCAACACTCAACGTGGCTAAAAGTCTGTCCACAGTAAAAAGACGGATAGAACGAAAGAAAGAAAAAATAAAACACACACACACACACACACACACACTTAGGTCGGCGAGTAAATAACATTAAAGTCGATGCTCTTCAGAAACGATAAAATACTAGACAGCCCCACGGTTGGGAACTCTCCAAGAAGGGACTCCAAGGAGGGTGACCCTCCCAGGTGTCTAAACCGTTCAATTTCATAATCGCAGCAGTCAACAAGGACATGCTTGACACTCAGCGAGTCGCCACAGCGCGGACAGAGCGAAGGATCCCCTCCACTCAAGCGGAAAGAGTGGGTTGCGTGGGTGTGGCCAATTCGCAACCGCGACAAAACTACCTCCTCTCTCCTGGATCCAGCGCTGCTAGAAAGCCATTTCCCTAGTTTGGGTTTGACAATTCTCAACTTAGCTCCCCTGGGGTCCTCGTCCCATCGCCGCTGCCAGCTTCTCATTAAAAACTTCTTAACAGGCGCATACAGGTCAAAGAATGGAATATGAAGACCAGGGGGGACATCACGTTCTATTGCAGCCTTTGCAGCTGAATCGGCCCGCTCATTGCCGCTGATGCCACTGTGGCTTGGGATCCATACAAAATCGACATGTTTCCCCTTTTCCATTAGAACGTGCGCTTCTGTCTAATGAGAACTAAGAGAAAGGATGATGATGCGTTATAAAAATAAAAAGACCTCAATGCCTGTAGAGAGGACAGTGAATCGGTAAAAATAACGAATTGTCTCGCCCTCGACCTGGATACCTGGTCTAAACAACGAAAAAGCGCATACAACTCAGAGGTAAAAACAGATGCCTCACGCGGCAAGCTAAAACACCTCTCGACAACGTCACCAACAAACGCACAACCCATGCCACTGTCACTCTTAGAGCCATATGTGTAAAAGCGGACGTGGTTTTCAAAAGACTCAGAGCAGAGATCCATAAACAACTGACGAATCAATTCAGGTGGCAAATATTTGCATTGTTCGAGTAAGTTCGTGTTTGTGTTGACTGCCGACACAATCCATGGTTCAACAGAAGCTACGTCATAATGTTCAACAAGGTCAGTATCAATGCCAGTCTCCGTCAACCAAGCCCGAACCCGTACCCCGGGGTGGCGGGCTGAAGTACGCGAGCCATTATCGATTTGACGAAGCTGGGCGTCACCAAAAAAGGTTTGATAGGTGGGGTGTTGTGCTGACTGTTTAATTTTTATTGCATAACGCATAGCGAGCATTCTTCGGCGGGTTTCAAGCGGCATTTCATCGGTGTCAACCAGCATCATCATCATGTTTGGGGTTTTGGGGCGCACCGACAGCCCAGGTCATATGGCGCCCATAAAAATTTAAGGGTCAAATATTTCTAGAAAAAAAACTGCACAATCCCTTCAAGGAGATCAAACCAGTAAAATATACATAGGCGTTTACCAGCTGGATACAGAAAATCGGGAAGAAGGCTGCAGTCTGTCACGGAAATGAAACAACCAGGTCACTTTGCTAAATAAGGTCACTTCACTGAAAAAAACACTAGGTAGACGTCACTATGTAGGGGAGTATATCACCTTGAAGTTAATTCTCCTGAGATACTCTTCTAGGTCAGAACATCTGACAGAAGGAGATTCCCCGAGAAGTGACTGCAGCGACGGCGAGCCGGGCAGATGGCGCCTCCTCTCCAGCTCAAAGTCACAGCACTCGACCAGGACGTGCCTCACCGTCAGTCTTTCGCCGCAGCATGGACATTCCGGTGGGCGGTCGCCAGTCAGGAGGTAGGAGTGAGTGGCGTAGGTGTGCCCCATTCTAAGTCTCGACATAAGCACTTCGTGTTTTCTGCTGTTGGCATTGCTAGATGACCAGGGTCCTATCTGGGGCTTCAGTTCCCTTAGCTTGCCACCTTTGGTGTCAGCGTCCTATCGCTGCTGCCAGATTTCGGAAAGGTACTTTCTTACACATGGGAATAAATCAAAGTATGGAACACGAATTCCGGGAGCAGGATCACTGCTTGCTGCTTCTTTAGCTGCTCTGTCTGCTAGCTCATTTCCTCTGATGCCGCAGTGACTAGGCACCCAGGCAAGAGTCACGGATTGACCTCGGCTCGCAGCCTGGTGTATTTTGTGTCTGATAAGAGGTAAAAGATATGAGTTCGATGGGTTGTGGTTAGACGGTTGAAGTGATTGTAGTGACGAGAGTGAGTCGCTAAAAATCACCAACCGGTCCCTTCTTGACCGTAAAGCCTGACCTAGGCAGCGAAAAATCGCGTATAGTTCCGCTGTAAAAACCGAAGCTACTGGTGGCAGGGCATAGCGACGTTCAATCTCATTTCCAACAAATGCGCATCCGGTACCGTCAACACACTTTGATCCATCGGTATAGAAAGAAGTGTTCCCAGCCCCCCCCCAATCCATCGGTAAAGCATTAAGAGTGTTTTCCTATCGGAGCCATATGTCATGCGGGTTAGAACTTTTAGAATGTTTAGGCAGCTAAAACATCTTTCCCTTAGCTCCCTGAAGTGTGGAACATATGTAAGTTTGCGGTCGAGTATCAGACCAAGGAAGCGGGTCTGGTCTACTACCCTTATCTCCTGGCCACCCATTTCCAGAACAGGATTTTCACATGCTATCAGTCGGCTGCAGAAATGCATACATTTAGTTTTAGTTGTCGAGAAGGATAATCCATTTTTATCGCTCCATCGCTGCAGCCGGTCAAGGCAAAGCTGCAGCTGTCTTTGCGCCGTGCAAGTGGAGGATGTTGTGACCGATATAGCAAGTCATCCACAAATATGGCACGGGAGATATAGGCCGGTAGAGTATCACCTATGTCGTTTATCATAACGGCAAAACAATGCTACTGATAAAACGCTTCCCTGTGCCGTGCCGTTTTCTTGTGTGTGCTGCTTTGACAGAAGATGCTGAATACGAAATCTGAACCGCCTGTTCCTCAGAAAGTTGTGCAGGAACCAGCCCATGTGGCCTCGCACTCCCATTCCAAAGAGTTTTTTTAGAATCCCATGCCTCCACGTTAAATCATACGCGCGCTCCACGTCAAAAAATACTGCGATTGTGTTTGTTTGTTGGTAAAACCTTCCCTAACGGCTGCGTTGAGTCTGATAAGGTGATCGAGCGTGCTTCTGCCTCGGCGAAGACCGCACTGTGCACTAGACAAAAGGCAATTGGTTTCCAGAAACCACATGAGGCGTACGCCAATCATTCTTTCAAACAGCTTGCACACTTGATGTTAGCGAGATGGGGCGAAAATCATCAGGCGAGTCTCCCGGTCTCCCAGGTTTCTGGATAGGTACAATGATCGATTCACGCCACTGTTCCGGAAAGTCATTTCTTTTCCAAATATCATTGAAAATGTCAAGCAGTGAAGAGAGTGAGTGTTCGGGGAGGTGTATAATCATTTCGTTTGTTATTCGATCACTGCCAGGGGACACTCTCTTGAGGGTCTTTAGAGCCGCTTCCATCTCTTCCATGGAGAAAGGAGGGTTGTACGACGCTGAATTGTCATTACCGAAGTTGATCTGCCTGAGCTCCTCAATTTGTCTGTGTCTTAAAAAATTGGGTTTTGCGAAGAATTGCTGCATCGATCTTTAAATGCCTCAGCCATGAGGTCAGCTACACACTGCGGGTCGGTGATTTTCTCGCCATTCGAAGTGAGGACTGGTGTGGGTGCAGACCGCCGTTTACCCTGAATGCACTGAACACGGTTCCAGACCTGTGTAGATGGGGTGAAACTGGTGTGTGTGTGTGTGTGTGTGTGTGTGTGTGTGTGTGTGTGTGTGTGTGTGTGTGTGTGTGTGTGTGTGTGTGTGTGTGTGTGTGTGTGTGTGTGTGTGTGTGTGTGTGTGTGTGTGTGTGTGTGTGTGTGTGTGTGTGTGTGTGTGTGTGTGTGTGTGTGTGTGTGTGTGTGTGTGTGTGTGTGTGTGTGTGTGTGTGTGTGTGTGTGTGTGTGTGTGTGTGTGTGTGTGTGTGTGTGTGTGTGTGTGTGTGTGTGTGTGTGTGTGTGTGTGTGTGTGTGTGTGTGTGTGTGTGTGTGTGTGTGTGTGTGTGTGTGTGTGTGTGTGTGTGTGTGTGTGTGTGTGTGTGTGTGTGTGTGTGTGTGTGTGTGTGTGTGTGTGTGTGTGTGTGTGTGTGTGTGTGTGTGTGTGTGTGTGTGTGTGTGTGTGTGTGTGTGTGTGTGTGTGTGTGTGTGTGTGTGTGTGTGTGTGTGTGTGTGTGTGTGTGTGTGTGTGTGTGTGTGTGTGTGTGTGTGTGTGTGTGTGTGTGTGTGTGTGTGTGTGTGTGTGTGTGTGTGTGTGTGTGTGTGTGTGTGTGTGTGTGTGTGTGTGTGTGTGTGTGTGTGTGTGTGTGTGTGTGTGTGTGTGTGTGTGTGTGTGTGTGTGTGTGTGTGTGTGTGTGTGTGTGTGTGTGTGTGTGTGTGTGTGTGTGTGTGTGTGTGTGTGTGTGTGTGTGTGTGTGTGTGTGTGTGTGTGTGTGTGTGTGTGTGTGTGTGTGTGTGTGTGTGTGTGTGTGTGTGTGTGTGTGTGTGTGTGTGTTGGGGTTTTTAAGGGCGCTCCAGCTGCTGGGGCCATTTAGCGCACCTACTATACACTATAATCAACTCTTAAAAGCCACTTAGGTCTTCCGCGTTATTCTATAGGTAGATAGCTAAAAGTAAGGCTACTTGATTCCTTCGTGTTTAATTCTATTGTGTTTGTGTCATTCGGTGAGGATTATATACAATATCAAATTCAATCTCTGTCAAATACCGCAGGACTATGGGGAGATCAACAGCTGGCTTGTCTGCTAACACACTCGCAAGGGGCATGGGAGGAAAATAACGGGCGCGCAGAGTTCTCAATACATTAAATCCTGTGTCAGCCAATACGTGCTGTACAGTAAGCCTGCTTTGACAGTGGCTACACCGGCTTGGTACTGAAGCAGAGAAATGGTGTCCGTGTGTTGCAAATGTGTGACCAATACGAAGTCGTGTAAGGCATATTTCCTCCCTTCTACTCCGCCTGTTACTCGACTCCCATGGTTCTATGGCTGACTTGAGCTGCTTTAAGGCGCAGGTCGACTCACTGTCCCATTTCGATTGCCATTCAGATTTGAGAAGGCTGTTAATTTCTGCTTTCACATCAGATGCTGAAACTCTAAAAGCTCCTGCTCGAGTAGTCTCAGAAGCCGATCTGGCAGCCAAATCAGCTCTCTCGTTACCAGGTACTCCCACATGACTAGGGACCCATAAAAACAGTATCCTGGCCCCGGCAAAAAAGGCGGTATTAAGAAGCCTCCGGATGGTAGGCACTAACCAGGATTTTGGTGGGTGACTAGACTGGAGTGCAGCTAGGGAACTAGCGGAGTCTGTAACAATTAAAAACCGCCCACCGGGGTCTCGGAGAATGTGGCGTAAGACTTGGATAATAGCACATAGTTCGGTGGTAAAAACCGATACCGATGTCGGAAGGTTGAAACCTCGGCTTATGTCCCTTCCCACAAAAGCACATCCAGCACCTAAGCTGCTTTTGGAGCCATCAGTATAGAAGACAGAGTAGCCCGTGTATGATGCAATCTTTTCGAAGTGCGGATTGCTGCAATATCATTGGCTGCGTCACAGACTTCCCAAGTGTCAGTAGCTCTTGGTCGCATTGAATGGAAACGTCGCGCCAGGGCGCAGATTTCTGTGGTCGGGTCTTTGCGATTTTTCCTAACGATATTCCGGAACCTTCTAACCAACGCGACGCTCGCATACACAATGCCTTGGAGGAACTCGGGCGGGCAGATGAGAACAGTCCTGTCACTGATGGGTCAAGTAGCCATTTGTGTGTGGGGTGATTTGGGTACTGCTTCATTTTACTGGCATATATCAATGAAAGTCGCTTGCGTCTGAGGTTCAGAGGGGGCTCATTTGCATCTACGAGCAAACTAGATCTGCGAGATGTGTGAAATGCGCCTGTCGCCACTCGGATACACGCATGATGTACCGCGTCCAGCGGCTGCTTAACGCTGGTCAGAGCTCCATCGTAAGCAACGGAAGAGTAATCCAAAACAGACCTGATGTGGGCATGGTAAAGGCGTAAAAGCGAGGACCTGTCAGCGCCATACGAAGTACGTGATACCATTTTGAGAATATTGATACGTTTCATACACTTGTTCCTAACACTGCAAATGTGGGGAGGTATAGGTCAGACGTTTGTCAAAAGTAACGCCTAAGAACTTAGTCTCCGCTACCACGGGAATTCTTTTGCCATATAGATGGAGATTGATCTCTGGACAGTATCGATTTCGTCTGCAGAAGTGTACACATGTGGTTTTATCTGTTGAAAACTTAAAACCATTCAGTATGCTCCACTCGGTTAGGCGATCAATGCTTAGTTGCAGCTGTCTTTGAGCGGATATTGAAGTGGACGTTGAGATCCATATCGCGAAGTTGTCGACAAATAGGGACCGCTCGACATTGGGTGGTAAAACATTGCATATGTCATTGATTAGGACGCCGAACATGGTTACACTTAAAATGCTACTCTGTGGTGTGCCACTCACTTGTTGCAGCCTCTGGGAAATGCAAGTTTCCGATTCTCACTCTAAAAAACCGCTCCTTAACAAAGTTGTTCAGGAAGTGTCCCATGTGGCCCACAATGCCGGCTTCTCGAAGCTTAGGATGGGGTGAAACGGTTTATTGTGTTTATGTATGCCACCCACCACCTCTTTTTGGAGTTAAGGACGGTACGACAAGACAGTGCTCTCGCGCGCCTAAATACCATTATGTTGTGCGTTGTTGTGTGTTTTTTAAGAACGCTAAAAGCCCGTTTCTTATTTAAAATCGCTTGCCGGCACTCACGATTCCACCAAGGAACAGGAATCCGTTTAGGTTTACCGGAGGACTTCGGGATAAACTGGTTCGCAGCTAAAATGATCATATCATTAAACCGTTTCACTGCTTCCGTTGCCGAAGTCTCCGCAGGAACGTCTAAGGGGCCGCAGGCGCCCCGGAAACCCTTCCAGTCGGCCCTCCGGAGGTTCCACCGGGATGGCAGGATCAGCGGCGCCGCCGACCGGGTTGAGCCGATAACAATGGGAAAATGGTCACTCCCATGAAGGTCGTCAAGAGTGCGCCAGCTGAGCTGGGGTAGAAGAGGACGGAGAGCAGACAGAAAGGTCTATAGCAGAGACCGAGCCAGAGGGCATAGAAAAGTGAGTAGGGCGACCAGTGTTCAGAAGGCAGAGAGGAATTTAGGTGAAGGAAGTGTTCCACCGTTCGACCACGGGGGTCTGCACGGTCTGACGGCGATCCCCACGCTGGGTTGTGAGCATTAAAATCGCCTAGTAAGACGAAAGGGGTTGGGAGTTGGTCTGTAAGATTATTAAGGCCCGGCAAATCAATGCTGCCGCCAGGAGGAAGGTATATAGAACATACAGTAATTTTGGTAAAGCTTAAGTCCACTCGGACGGCTACTGCTTGCAGGACCGTGTGCAAGCGAACAGGGAAGCATGGAATGGAGTGGTGGACTGCCACCATTACGCCGCCGTACGCAGTGGTGGAACTGAAAACGTCTTTCCTAAAAGTCTGAAAGTGACGCAATTTAAGGCTGGTTCCAGGGGATAATTTGGTCTCCTGCAGACAAAGAATCCTTGGATCATAGTCAAATAAAACGCTCTGCAGATCAGAGAAGTTAGCGCGTAGACCTCGGCAATTCCATTGGATTATGGATGTCATTTAGATAAGAAGAAACGGGCTTAGTGACAGAAAGACTAGATCTAACCCTTCCACGGGGGCCCAGAGCCCCCGTAGGGATTCCTTGCTGGTACCGCACCAGAGCCACCGAGCCGACTCCGGGCGGGACCGCGGCATCTACTGCCTTCGACTGAGTTTCCGCGTGCCCGCGAAGCCTGCTGGGGAAGGTCGGGAGGGCTCCCAGCCGGGCGTTTCACCGGCGACCTTCCCCGCGTCACTGCCTCAAAGTTCCTCCGCACTGAGGCCACCGAGGTTGAAGAAGATGTTGGAGGAGCGGTCACGGTGGTTTTGACCGATGGTGCCGTGACCTGCGGTATATGTTGCGGCGGAGGTGGGGTTTGAGACCTATGTTCATCGGGGGGCCACAATAGGTGACCGTTGACGGTGTCGTGTAGAGGTTTGCTTCCCCTTAGGACCCACGACAGTCCAGCCTCCCGGCTCCTCGGGGCCCTGAGGAGCAGGGGCAAGTACCCGCCTACTTTCAGCGCTATCCACCGGCGTAGGGGGCGGGGCCTCAGGGGCGAGGGAAGTCTCGCCCCCGAGCGCTTCCCCACCAACAGGTGTCGAGGGTGGGGGTGGTGGAGGTTGGGAGAGTTTCGCCACCGGCGCAGACACCGGGGTGGCAGGCCGGTGCGACAGCACCAGGCCCATGCTCCCTGCCAGGCGGATGAAATCCGCCACAGTCAGGGAGCGGAGAAACTCTTCAGGAGTCACCCTGGGAGGAGCAGGCGCCCCCGCTGCCACCATCTGAGCATACGACCTCCGGGGGTGGGAGGCCTCGTATGCATCACGAGCCTCCCGAAAGCTTAGTCGACCCTTCACTTTCATGCTCATAATTTCGCGCTCTTTCATGAGTGTCGGACATTTTCGGTCGAACACTGTGTGGGGGGTCTGGCCCTCCCCACAGTTAACACAGAAGTGGGTAGACGACGTGCAGTCTGCTGCCACGTGGTCTGATGCTCCGCACTGGCCGCTGGCCGCACTGGCCATTATATGGAATCAATAATAGGTATTTTATAGCTTTTGAATTTTCTTACCATAAATAAGTGAATATTGCGTGTTTTTATTGTAACATTTTACCCCCCCCCGCCTCCTCTCCACTCCTGTTCTATATCCCCCTTTTTATAGTTTCCCCCTGTTTTATATAATTAATAAGTGAGTATTGCGAGTATTGCATGTTTTATTGCAGCTGTCTTAAACCCCCCTCCCTCTCTTGCTAAACCTAGTACTCTCGCGTTTCCATGTTAAAGACGCGTTTTTAAAACTTTACCTTTTAATGTATTGATAATTTCTTAGGTCGTTCTGGGAAGTCAATGGTTTATTGCTGTCACGTGTAGATTATTGACGTCGCATGTTTTTCTGAGCTCAACTTTTGTACTGTGTGTTCTCTTGTGTCTTTTTATCCCCCTTATATTCCGAACGATCATCGCTGACGAAGTACTGTAATACAGTACGAAAGCTCCGACCCCCAATATCTTCTTGTGGAGGAATTCCGAACGAGATCCTACGAACATCGACTCCACAGTATGGCATTTAAAGAATAAAACGACCCTGACGGACCAGGGTGGTTATAACCGCCCTAGGGTCGTTATATGCACCCTAGGGTCGTTACAAGCACCCTGACCCGGCAGGGCCGTTTAACGGCCCTTTGGCAGTTTTAAACACCCTAGGGTCGTTTTAAACACCCTGGCCGTTGGAAGGCCAGCTTGAGAAATGTCGGACTAATAACTGCCTGCATAAATGAATGAATACTTAACGTGGCTGATGACAGTTAATGATTGTACGTGACTAACTCATGATACCCTTTCACTTTGCTGGGGTCTGAATGTACAACTAGTTGACATGTGCACAGTTAGAATCAGCGACTTCATGAGATCGTGAGTTCGACGTCGGGTCAGAATTGGAGTTATCTCTAGCTCAACTCTGAAGATAATCGGCATTCCTTTTAAGACGCCATAGAACCACTCAGTGCTTGAATAATAAATGTCGAAAACAAAAGTGACATTATTAGTCGCACCTTTCCAAAGTTTAACACGTGCATTGACGGGGGAGCGGGTACCCGCCCCCTCGGCTTTTTTGGAGATATAATAAAAACGGTGGCTCAAAGCGCTGCCGTAATTGGCGTACCTTTTCCCTGATCATTTCTGAAACTTTAGTAAAAATTTAAGGCTGGGTCATCTCAGGTCAGGTCACCAGTGAAGGCCAAGTGACCTCACGTAAAAAAGTTTAAGATAGCATTAGTCAGAAGTTCAGAACAGAGTAAACCTATGCCATTGAAACTCATCACACAATTGACCCATCGAGTTCTGCATAACATATTCGGGTATTTTTTGTATCGATGACCTAAGGTCAGGTACAAACCATGACCTCTCCATTGGAAATGCATGGGAAAAATGGTTTAAAGGTTCATCATATCATCATCATCATATCATGTATTGACCTCCACACACAAAATGGATCCTCCGGCCAAACGAACATCGCATAAGCTTGAAAAAGTACACGAATACTTTGAACTGTATGTCAGGGTTGTTTTCTCACGGATTCAAACGGTAGAGACAATATTTGTGATTCAATGTACGAACTTGCGTTATGTCTTTAATGTGTATTTCAATTTATTTCTATGCCATGATCAAGGCGGAATAGCCGAAACGTAGTCATGCTAAGCCGCAACTTTTGTTAAAGCTTAAACCTAATACAAGAATCCCAGTGTAAGTATCTGTTTACCAATCGGTCTCACCATCCTGTATATATATATATATAAAAATATATATATATTAGGCCATGTCGTGATCACCACTTTTTCACAGGATCTTTGATTACCGGGTGTTTTATAATGTATTGATGGACGCTAATCACGATTTTCTGGTCGAAAATGTGGAATTCGAAAAATATTTGCCCGCGCAAGCCGTTTGAAATTCTTCCGGTTTGCCAAAATTTCGATGTTTTCATATCTCACGCAGAATAAAATTACAACTAATGTGTTAAAAGGGCTCCAGAACTTTAAACAATTGAATCTGAACAATTTGAAACCTTTTTGACTCCTCGAAATATATATTTACCCGAAAAAGTACCTTGGAAAGACAAGGGATGTTTGAGCTTAAAAAGATGACAATAGATGGCGCGCATGACGCAGCCGTCAGTCAGTGTCCCGCTACGTCGCTTATGACAAGAAGCTATTAGCCAAAGGAGCTGGATATAGGATTTGAGGCTATTATGAATTCGATGAATGAACATTTACCTTCACAAGATGATCTAGATTTCTCTCGCTTGCAGTTTTAAATATTATTGGTAATGGTCGCTTTCAAAGCAGGTCCAATTCAGATCAGCCAGCGATATATAGATTAGGTATCTAAGCATGCAGTCACTGCGGATCAATTTTAAGTATTAAAATGTATACAAGAGCCAGTCGATTATATTTAGATTAGTCTTGCTATCACTAGCAAGGAGAATACCGTATTTCGGGTAAGATGAAGCTACACGACACCCAGCTTGCCGTTAATCCATGTATGCTGCCGCATAATCAGCTGTTGACTTGGGCTGACGTTGTCGGTCGAATTATGACGCTGCGGCTTGAAGAGATGGAGGCCAGGGAAGTGGACGAATTTCGTGTTTCAATAGCTTCAATATTCAAACCGACCGCTGTTGAAGTTACCGAGACTTACAGAAGAACATCTGTGCCAGCAAGAAAGAGGTACAAAGTTCGCTGTGAAATAAGGAAGCATTATAATTTGAAGGAAGCGATCAGAAGGCGCCTACAGAACATGAAGATATTGTCCGCATGGACAAAGCATGACAACATTGTTTGACATATCAAACAGATCTCTACCATCAAAGGTATCGGCAAACAGAACATTTCTGGAAGACCAGCGATAAGCACAGAGGTTGCATATTGGTGGCTTGGATGCATTCGTGACGGACCATTGGAGGCGGCAGCAGCTGAGGCAAGCCACTGCTGCTGTCGTTGTGGCTACCAGGAGTTCTCCGGATGTTGCGTTCTGCCGGAGCTGAAGCTGCGTCAGAACGCAACGGCACCATTGACAGCGACCGATGGTGGTATTTGCAGCAGCCAGCTTCCTATTTGTAGCAACACACCAGCTGTTGACAGACGCCGCACGTGAACAGGCTCTGGCAGGTATAAATCAATCTCGGAAAGAAAACTTATTTATAAATGTTACACGGAAGTCGTTTATAGACTTGTCCGGGTAATTGTCATAATTGTGCTCGAATACGGACGAGCCGGCCTCCCGATCAGGCCTTATTGGCGGCAGCAGCAGTGGCTTGCCGCAGCTGCTGCTGTCTCCAATGGTCCGTCACGACTGCATCCAAGCCACCAATATACAACCTGTGTAATTTTCGCTGGCCTTCCAGAAATGTTCTGTTTGCCGATGCCTTTGATGGTAAAGCTCTGCTTTATATGTCAAACAATGTTGTCATCCTTTGTCCATACTTACAATATCTTCATGTTTTATAGGCGCCTTCTAATCGCTTCCTTCAGGTTACAATGCTTCCTTATTTCACAGCGAACTTTGTACTTGTTTCTTGCTGGCACAGATGCTCTTCTGAAAGTCTCGGTAATTTCATCAGCGGTCGCTTCGAATTTTCACGCTACTGAAACGTGAAATTCGTCCACTTCTCTGACCTCCATCTCTTCACGCCGCAGCATCATAATGTGACCGACAACGTCAGCCCCAGTCAAGAGCTGGTTAAGCGGCAACATACATGGCTTGAAGGCGGCGCTAGGTGTGGTTTAGCTTCATTTTTCCCGAAATGCGGTATTCTCCTTGCTAGTGATAGCAAGACTAAGCTAAATATAATCGACTGGCTCTTACATACATTTTAATACTTGAAATTGATCCGCAGTGAGTACATGCTTAGATACCTAATCTATATATGACTGGCTAATCTGAATTGGATCTGCTTTGAAAGCAACCATTACCAATAATATCTAAAACTGCAAGCGAGAGAAATCTATATCATCTTGTGAAGGTTGTGAAGGTTGTGTTCATTCATCGAATTCAAAATAGGCTCAAATCCTATATCCAGCTCTTTTGGCAAATAGCTTCTTGACATAAGCGACGTAGCGGGACAGTGGTTGACGGCTGCGTCATGCGCGCCATCTATTATCATATTTTTAAGCTCAAACATCCCCGTGTTTCCAAGGTACTTTTTCGGGGAAGTACATATTTCAAGGAGTCAAAAAAGTTTTCAAGTTGTTCAGATTCAATGGTTTTAAAGTTCTGGAGCCTTTTCAATACATCAGTTGCATTTTATTGTCCGTGAGATATGACAACATCGAAATTTTGGCAAACCGGAAGAATTTCAAACGGCTTGCGCGGGCAAATATTTTTCGAATTCGACATTTTCGACCAGAAAATCGTGATCAGCGGCCATCAATACATTAGAAAATACCCGGTAATCAAAGATCCTGTGAAAAAGTGGCGATCACGACATGGCCTAATATATATATAATGACTTCCAATATAATATAGACCTTATATACTGAGAGTGAACCCTTTTTATTTTCCCCATGGACCTATCAAAGGGTGGCTGAAAATTGACCCAACCTTGGGTCAATAAGAAAGGAATTCTGGACTAGCATACTTTTAACCCAATATCACTATACTATAAGAGTTTGGAAATAACTGGTCGGCAGATGATTTAATTTTTTCGTGTGAATTTTCCTCCCTGATCATGGTATTCTAGAGTAAAAGTCACGTGAATGTGTTTTAATTTTATCTATTTTCCATTGTTCTGCTCTTCATTTACTCAGCATATCGATATTCTTTATAAGTGTCTCGTCTCTACTAATTGCGGCTAGATATTGGAACCTTGCCCCATATCGTGCCATGTCGGTGGTTATTTTCTTCACTGAGTATATATATGCAATACCAGGGTGTTAGCTAACTACGGTACAGTTCTAGCATTTTTCGGCGACTCGTCTTTTCTGTGGTATACCAGCTTTCAAGGCGAAATGGTTTTCAATTTCTATCAATAATATTAAGCACCTAATGATCTGAAGAATGTTATAAGATTATGACATGAGTGAAGATGTCCGAGGGAGAGATGTCTAAGGATTCAACAGACTCCGTAGTAAGTGAGCATTCTTTTTCATTCGCTTGCATGTTCTAATCAGCCTATAGTATTCAGCAGTGGCGTAGCCAGGATTCGGCCAAGGGGGTCCGACTACCGTCGGGGGCCCCCCAGGCCCGGGGGCCCTCTTAGTAGTCGGGGCCCATCTCCTATATGTGTCGTATAATACTTTGGCATTATAACATTTACACGACGGACATTTTTTCTATCCTTTTTAAGTGTTTGTTATTATTTTGTTTATAGTTTGATTTTTCTCGATCCGACAAAGTGTTGGTAAATTTGGGTCACCAAATATTAAGGCTGGCCCATACCTATATGACAGCGTGGCTATAATAACAGTTTTGTGGCACATTTCGGGAGATCAAATGTTGCTGCGTGCATGATGTTAAACCTGACTTTACCTCAATTCACGCTGGTTATCAGGTATGAAGTTATTGAAGGTCAGTCGTTTTGAGTACGAAGCAGGGGCGCAGCCAGGGGGGGCACAGGGGGCACGTGCCCCCCATCGGTACCGGGGTGCCCTTTTGATTGCCAGGTGGTGTGCCCTCCTTGAGCCGTGCCGCTCGAAATTTAGTGCCCTACGCCGTTGAGCCTCGATGGAACTAGACTGCATTTAGCGATTTCAACTATTGTTTGACAATTAAGTGCCTCTTTTGGTCAGCTCGGACATTATGTCGCCTTTCCAAGCACCCGGAAAGAGTATAGGCACGTAATCCGTTTCCAGATAATGCCTCACCGTCGCCAATAATCGTACGGGCGGAGCTCATCTGGTACCCCCTGGAGCTGATCATGTGCCCTCTGAGCTGATCTGGTGCCCTCGTAGTCAATCTGGTGCCCCCCTGAGAAAATAAGTGTGCCTTCTGAACCTATATAATACTCTCTGAGTTAGTCTGATGCCTCCGAGCTTGTCTGGTGCCCTATTAGCTGTTTTGGTGCCCCTTGAGCTGATCCGGGCCCCCTGAGCTTATTTAATGCCTCCCGAAGTTGATCTACTGTCCAGGGGTGCAGCCAGGGGACACAGGGGTCACGTGCCCCCATCACTGCCAGGGTGCCCTTTTGATTTCCAGGTGGTGTACCCAATTTGGGCCGTGTCGCTCGAAATTTAGTGCCCTACACCGTTGAACCTAGATGTAACTGGACCTCATGTAGCGATTGAAACTATTGTTGGACAATTTAATACATTTTTCGGTCAGCTAGGGCATTCTGTCGCCTTTCCAAGCACCCGGGAAGAGTATGGGCACCTAGCATGTGCCCACCTAATGCCTCATCGTTGCAAATAATCGTACGGGTGAAGCTAATCTGGTGCCCTTTGAGCTCATCTCGTGGCCTCTCAGCTGGTATTGGCCCCTTGAGCTGATTACTTGCCCTCTAAGCTGATCTGGTGCCCCTGAGTCAATCGAGTGCCCCACTGAGCAAATAATTGTGCCTCCTGAACCTATATGAGTTTTTCTAATGCCTCCTAGCTTGCTTGGTGCCCTAATAGCTGATTTAGTGCCCCATGAGCTGATTCGGGCCACCGAGCTGATCTCATTTCTCCCCAAGTTGATCTATTGTCTCCTAAGTCAATATGGTGTCGCTTCAGCTGATAAGGTGCCCCATCAGCTGATTATTGATGTCTCCTTAGATGGTCTGGTGCCCCTGAGCTGGTTTGGTGGGCCCTGAGCTTATCTTGTGTCCCCTGAGTTGTTATGTGTTCCCTGAGCTGATTTAGGCCCCTGCCATAGTCTGGGGGCTGGGAGCTGATCTGGGCCCCCGAGCGGATCGATCTGGTGCCACCTGAGCTGCACTAATGCCCCTGAGTCGATCTGGTGCCTCCCGAGACCATCTGATGCCCTTTGAGCTAGTCTGGTGCACCCTGAGCTAATCTGGTGCCCTTTAAGCTGACCTGGGCCTCCTTACGTGATTTCATGAGCAGCCCTAAATCCCTGAGCTGAGCTGGGCCCACAGAGGCTGATGAGGGCCCCTGAGATTGTATGGGGCTCCTGAGCTGATTAAGTGGCTCCTGACTTGATCTGGTATTCCCGAGCTGGTCGGGGACCACTGATCGGATTGTTTGTACCCGAAGCTGACCTGGTGCCCTATGGGCATCTGGTGTCCCCTGAGCAGCTTTGAGGCTTTTGAACTGATTGGGCCCCGAGCTGGTGAGTGATCCCTGAGCTGATTTAGTGCCCCTGACTTGAACTTGTCCCCTGAGCTGATCGATCTGGTGCACTTTGAGCAAATATACTGCCCCCTGAGCTTAACTAGTGCCCCCTGAGTCGATCTGGTGCCTGCTGAGTCATCAATGTGTCTTCTGAGCCCATCTGATTCCCTCTGAGCTAGTCTGGTGCTCCATGGCTAGTATGGTGCCCTTTAAGCAGACCTGGGCCTCCTGGGCTGATTAAGTGATTTCCTGAGCAGCTCCCAGGCCCTGAGCTGAGCTGGGCTAACAGGGGCTGGAAAGAGCCCCTGAGATGGTATGGGGCTCCTGAGCTGATTAAGTGCCTCCTGACTTGATCTGGTATTCCTGAGCTGATCTGGGCCCCGATCTGGTCGGGACCACTGATCTGATGGTTTGTCCTCGAAGCTGATCTGGCACCCTATGGGCCGATCTGGTGTCCCCTGAGCAGCTCTGGGGCTTTTGAACTGATTGGGCCCCGAGCTGGTCAGGGATCACTGAGCTGATTTAGTGGCCCTGACTTGATCTTGCCCCCTGACCTGACTTGAGGCCCCTGAACTGATTTGGGGCCCCAAGAGCTGATCTGGGGCCCAAGAGCAGATCTGGGCTCTGAGGGTACCCTGAGCTGGTCTGGGGTCTGAGCTTGTGAGAGCCCCTAATATTGGCTTGAGGCCCCCTGAGGTGATCTGGCGCCTTAAACTGTTCTGGGGCTTCTTGAACTGGTTTAAGGCCCTATGAGCCTATCTGTGGCCCATTGAGCTAGTCTGATGACCTCATCTCTAGAGCCTATGAGCTAGTCTAGTCCCTGGGTGAAGCATGAGCTGCTCTGGGGCCCTGATCTACATCAGAGGCCCCCGAGGTGGTCTTGAATAGACAGATAATAAGAACACAAGGCCAACTCCCATCATCTCGGGGCGGGGTCACTGAGCTAGTCTAGTCCCTGGAGGCAAAACTGGGGGATGGGGAAAGCTGCTCTGGAGGCCTCTGATCCACACTTGGGGGCCCCAGAGCTGGTCTTGAATAGATGGGGAATAAGAACACGATGGAAACTCCCCTCGTAAAACGGAGCTAACGAGGAATGAGGAATCTCTAAAACGGCTTGTGATGCCTAGGCACCCCTGGTTATATAAATTGTTTATTATACTGGTGGATTCTGGGAAGGCATGATAAAAAGGCATGTGTCCCTGAGCTCAGAGCACAGTCCCCTAAACCAGGACTTCTACTAAATAATCTAAATGAAGAACTAGTTTCCACAATTTTCAGCCGTGTCCCACCATCCCCATCCAAACCACCAGCCTGTTCACCTTTTCTTTACTCTTAACCGGGACCGATCCTTGAGAATATGGAAGTTAATGAACGCGTTCAAAAGGTATCTCCAAAATTATTCCGGCAGCACAAATCTTAATCTTCCAAAGTCACTATGCCACTCCTCGTCCCACGGCGATTGTGTGAGTTAAGGAACTTAATCCGCATTCGACCAGAGCTCACTCGTCACGATAAAACCAGTGGGCATAAGAAATGAATTTTCGACTCCAATATGCCTTAACTTGCACATGGTAACAGATATCGCATGCTCCGCTGATTTCTCTGATGTCAAGTACTTGCATGAGTTGGCTGCCCTTAAATCTATCCAAAAAAGTAGTGTTTTGGCTACTTCCATTACATTTTGGTGGTATTTTTCTTTTTCGGTTTTAATCTAATTTTCCTTCTCCATCAATGATTTATTTGCATTTTTATTGAACCAAAGATGCCCAAAAAATGATATAAACAAAGATATGGCAAGTTTTTTTAGGTACGTTAAAAGTGCCCTTTTTCCCCGGGGTGCCCCTCAAAGTTGGTGTGCCCCCCCCATTCCAAAGCTCTAGCTGCGCCCCTGGTACGAAGAAAAGGTGTTCTACGGAAAATGATTACCAATTTTTCCGGGTGTCGAATTCATGAACTCTTTGATCACAAAGTTTCCAAAGAAAGGGAAAAATGAATAAAAATACAAGGGATATGGTGGATGGTGGTGTGTTCCGGACGTCATATAACGTCTATTCCGCGGAAAGATCCTGATGAATTCACCACACTTACTTTCTTACCCTTGCTATGTTGTAAATGAGCAAACTACCAAGACAATAGGCGCCTGAGATAACTATCACCTTGAATTACTCTGTCATTGTTATTTTAAACATTTCATACCTATTTTTCTTTTTGGGATTATGCTCATCAATGTGTGTCATTTTCCTTGTTTGTCTGGTTTCCTACGAAAATATTTGAAAGTTGTTTATTTAAGAATATTTAGGACGGTAGTTATTGGGACCAGGCTAATAGATTGAAAATTAGCTGAAGTTCCAAATTCCCTGTTCGATGTGCTATTATGGATGCTTGAATTAGATTAATTTTTGCCTTTCCTTCAGTAATGGTGCCTGATCGACATGTTTCAATTTGTCTTTTTTGGTACGCAATGGGAAAGGATAAATTTTTCCGAGGCATATGATTTTCGAAAATCTTCTTTGAGCCTGGGATCTCAAGCGATATCTCTGGATTGTATTCTAAAATCTAAAAGAAATGGAAAGGAAAAAGGACGCTCGATAAAAAGGATATATGAGTGTGCCCCAGATGCTATATACCACCTATTCCATGGACGGTCTTCTGATGAAACCACTCACTTACTCCTCCCTAGCCATTGGTTGGAGATCCCGGAGGCTTGGGGAGGTGAGTACTTCCTTGGACTTTAGGTCTCTGATAGGCTTTGTACAGGGCTTGTATTGCTATGCCAGTGTTAAGCTATCCAGGACCATCACCCACCGCCCCCACCCCTCTGACCCCTGGGTCGAGCAGAGATCTCCATAGGCCTAGCACTTGACACGGCGCGAAACCAGTATCTGGGACCCCCGAAAACAACACTTCCCGCAAATCAGTACTTACGTCTCCCAAAACCAGCATTTGGGGGTACCATGAGACTACCTACTGGGACCCCCTGGAACTTACTCTTGTGGGGCCTCCTGAGGATAACTTTGAGGGGAGGGATGAGGAAGGAGAAGAATGCTCGCTGAGACTAGCTTTTGGGGACACCTGAGGTCAGCTTCAGGGGACCCCTGAGACTAACTCCTGGAGACCTCGTGAGACTAATTGTCGGATCTCTGAGATTAGCTCTCGGGCCCTCCTTACACTAGAACTGAAAGGTCCTCTGAAAATAACTCGGGCTTCCGAGATCAGTTCTTGGGGGACCTGAGACTAGCTCTGGGGCCGCCTAAGACCAACACTTGGCGCTACTCGCAAGGTTAATTTCCGGCCCCTCTCCCGATTAGATCTCAGGGAGTCTCTGATACTGGTTCACGGCGCCTCTTGACCAAAATTGTGGACTCCTGAGAATCTCTCGGGGTTCCCTAGATTAGTTATCGGCAGCACCTCTGGGCCTAATAATCGGCCCCCCCAGATTTGCTCTGGGGGAGGGGGCTGAGACTGACTCTCGGGGCCATCCAGATTAGCTCTTGGGGGTCCCCTGAGGCTATCTCTGGGGTGGGGCGGGGGGCTAGGAATGACTTCCGACAGCCCTCTGAGACTAACCCTGGGGCGCCCCCTGAGACCAAGCTCGGGGGCCCCTGAGACCAAGTTCGGAGGTCCCTTGAGACCAAGCTTGGGCGCTCCCTGAGACCAAGCTCGGGGGGCTCCCTGAGACCGAGCTCGGGGGCCCCTGAGACCGAGCTCGGGGGGCCCCTGAGACCAAGATCAGGGGGGCTCGTAAGACCAAGCTTGGGGGGCCCCGACGTCCCTTGAGACCAACCTTGGGGGGCCTGAGATCGAACTAGGAGGGCCCCCTGAGACCAAGCTCAGGGGGGCCTGAGACCAATGCTCGTGTTTTCAAGTGCATAAGGTCAGCCCAAGGGGGGTCCACGGACCCCAAGGACCCCCCCTTGGCTACGCCACTGGTATTCAGTAATGTGATCGTGGAGTATTTGAGACCTGCATGTGTCTGTCCACTCTTCCCTGGTCAATGCTTCTACGCGGCCAGTGGTGCTCGGACGTTATGGATTTGTGGCAGATACTTGCAGGGTAGCTACGAACTGTTATTGGTTTCAGAACTCAGTGGCATTTGCAACGTCGGGATAAACTGGCCAGCTATTGAAGGCCGGCTATGTGACGACAGGGTGAGCTGGGCGGCTGTCTGTCGGAGCTGCAGTTATCGGACACACACGCCGCTGCCGATGACCGCGCGCGCCGCGCCGCCTGGGAACGCGGACAGATCGACTACATGGGCCGCGACAGTTTCGAGAACATTCTCGCCAAGATGAATCGGACGCTGGGCTCACCAACGAGTACGCGCCGACCACCCCATGATACGCGTCGGCCGGAGCCAAGCTCGAGCAGCGAAAAACTAGGTCCGCTGCTTGCGGGGGATCAGCCCAGTACTTTTCATGTTCGAGGCGACCGATATGGTGTGTATAATCAAAACGGTGCAGGGGGAAGCCGGGAGATGCCGCGACTGAAGGCGCCTGCTATTCTGCCCATTCGAATGCAGCTGCATCGTTCCAAAACGAACGCCCAGCTACGTCGAAAATCAGACAGCAGTGAACCCATGCGACCTCGACACAGGCGCATGTTGTAAGCATTTGTACAACAGTTGTCATGAGATGGATGATGGCCAGGTATTGGCTTTAGAACAAGCTTGGCGGACTAGTGAGGTGAGGTTAAACAGCTGTCGTCATTGGCTGCAACAAATGGACTGCCCCACATTCTTCTGTTAAACTCAACATGTTGACGATGTAAGTGAACTGTAAGATACATGTCTTTCATAAAGCAGTTCCGTTGTGAGTTTACACTGCTAGTCTATATCGAAGAAACATGAAAACAATATCTATTGGAAAACTAATGAAAACGTACCAAAGGAAAACCCGTTATAATCTCTCAAATCTACATCCGGTAGTGGTTGCAAAGCAGCCCGCCCCAGCATGCGTCCGATCCGCCTTCTGCACAGCGTGGCGGGGGGAGGCGTGGTATTCGGTAGATATACACCGGATTTCGGTTCTGGTTGAATCTGCCACTTTGTCGGACTCCGAAATACCGTCGGATCTGCAAGATTTTTTTACAGAACCTGTTCTTTTTCTGTGGTGCCAACAATAAGCACATACACAATAGGAGGATAAAAGGTGGCGGGAACATTGCATCCCGTATTGAAGCTTTCAAGTAGGGTTGTCTAGTCAGATATCTAATGTGTTATGGGGACATGGTTGAACTATCCACATTTGGAGATAGACAAAAAGTATTGTTTCGATCACAGTCACCGAGAGAACAAAGGTCTTGAGCAGTGCTCGATCTAGGCCAATGGCTTGGGGCGCAACAGGGTAAGAAATCGTAAAGAAGCATGTTTTTTTTAAGAAAATCGTAAAAAAATCGGGGACTTTGAGAAAACCCGCCTCTCCAAACCGCCCCTAGTGTTGAGGTCACATGACTGCAAATAATTTGGTCCTGCCTAAGATCTAATAATTATGGTTGCGGGCTGACTATGCCTGGCAAAATGGTCCGGTAGAAGTCTGGGCGAGGCCCGATTTTGTCCGGCAGTGAAACAACTCTCCGGCCCACGCCCACACCTTCCTCAGACTTCAGCCCACCCGGGGTTGAAGGCGTAAAGCCGGCTCTGTACCGTGCTGTACCGGCGCATGCGTTCCAATAGAGATGCCGGTAAGTGTTGTATTGTGGGAATTGTGCCGAGCGCCATGAGTTGTGGGAGGCTCTGTACCGTGCTGTACCGGCGTATGCGTACCAATAGAGATGCCGGTAAGTGTTGTATTGTGGGAATTGTGCCGAGCGCCGTGAGTTGTGGGAGGCTCTGTACCGTGCTGTACCGGCGTATGCGTACCAATAGAGATGCCGGTAAGTGTTGTATTGTGGGAATTGTGCCGAGCACCGAGAGTTGTGGGATGGGATGTAGCTATTACAGCGCTGACAAATGCCATTGTATTTTGCTGGTAGCCGGCATAGCTTCTGCGCGCCCCTGTACAAAAAACCGAGGTGGGATCGGAATTCACGCCCTCGAAGAGACTGCTGCCCTATCCCTTGCCTCAGTGAGAGAGGGTTGAACAACCCCTCGGGTTCGCCGCCGTACTCGTCACACATTGTACTCGGCACACAGTAATTAACCCTAGTCTGAAAACCTTGATAAGTTTTGAAGTGCTGCGGCGAGGAGCATGATGATGAGTTGCTAAGATGTTCCCTGGCCTCTCCCCCGAATCCGGAAATGTAAAAAACACTGAAGATTATTATAATCTTCAGTGTTAATCTTCAGGTTTTAATCTTCAGTGTTTTTTACATTTCCGGATTCAAGGGAGAGGCCAGGGAACATCTTAGCAACTATTCTGAAAACCTGCTTATTAGCCCCACATGACCTCTCAGAGGTCGCAGGTCAACAATGGCAACTTGAATCTGTAAAGGGGCCCGGGATACTACGATTAGAGAATATTGAGGTATTCTCAGGTGTATCTACACAAATACAGGCCAATTTCTGTTTTACTCGTGTGTCCAACGGAGAGGTCATGATCTGTATGTGACCCTAGGTCATCAGTATAAGAAATACCGGAACATATTCTGTAGTACTCGGTGGGCCCAATATGTGACATCAGTTTAAATGGGATATATTAACCCTGCTCTTTCTTACGATATCTCACACCTTTTTGAGGTGAGGTCACTAGACCTGTACTGGTGACCTGGCCTGAGATGACCTGACCTTAAATGTTTTGGAAAAGTTTCAGAATTGTTCAAGGATAAGGTGTACCAAGTACGGTGGCGCTTCGCGCCACCGTTTTCTGGTGCCACCGGAAAAACCCGAGGGGGTTGTTTAAACACCCTCCCACCAGAACCCACCGGGGGTCTGGTACCACCTTCACCCCAACGGGCGCCATCAATGGCCCCTCAAACTTTGAAAATATGGGGGATAGCACAAATCTGCAAAGTGCATCGGAAAGCTTGTATGCATTCAGAATGATTTTACTTCGCATGTTTAAGCGCTCAGGTCAATGGTTTGACCTCCAGAGGTCAAGTTGGGTCACGATTGGCTATTTCCACTCAAATATGCGATGCCTAACACGCGCTTCGCTGGGGGAGGCGAAATTCGTCCCCCTCCTGGTTTTCCCCGGATAACGCAAAAACGAAGAGACGCAGAACTACGAAACTTACAGCACCTTATTCCTTATGAATTTCACGCATCTGAAAATTTTGAGGTCAGGTCATGTTAAGCCAAGGAGCTATTCAAGGTCAAGCGACCCGACCACAAAACCTAAAATCATAATTTTGAAGCGGCGCCTAAGGAACATCAGCCAACCCATCAGTTTCAAACGTTTACAATATGATGTGGCAATTATAGGGTCTATAAATCTGCTATCTCAGAATTTCGATATTGTTGACCTACAGGGGTCTACAAAGTGAGCTTGTGGTCGCCGACTAAAATCCAGGCTTCTTCGATGGTCGCCGAACATAATGCTACATGTATTACAAAATCGATCTTAAAAGTGGTATAAATATGGCTATAGGGAAGCACTGGCGTGTGCAAGGGGGAAGGTTCCGATAAAATATAGATATAAAAATATTGATGACCTAAGTCAGAATCAAGTCATTACCTAAGTGATTTCATGAGATTATAATTCAGTATTAAAGTCAAAGTTATGATCTGAAAGCAACACAATTATACATCCTGGCCCTTAACCCTAGCCCCGGTGACCAGCATGAATCACCTATGAACCCCCCGTGGGAGGGGGTTCAAAATGACACCCTCGATATCGGAAACAAAGAAAGATAGAAGCAGAAAAAGCGATCGACAGGTCGTCGCAAATGCAATCGGTGTTACTTCCGGTATTTTTACGTAAGGTCAATACTGTGGTCATCAGAGGGGAAAAATTCATATACCTACGTCAAAATGTATCAAATGCAGTGCTCTATAAAACCTTGCTTATATCCGTACGCAAAATAGCCCGAACCACTTTCTCAACGCTATTCGACAGAGCCCGACCAGCTCTTTCACTAAGGCAACATCCATTTTCATATCGGGCCAAAGGCTAGGGCGCAACAGGACACTGAATATTGGGGATGTTATATCGTGGCTTCAAGTTATAATAGGAAGAACGCTCGCTTTGGGCGTGATATGTCGGACCTAAAAGCCAATGTTGGATAGTGATCAGTCATTTATAAGCACTACGCAGTCATGAATACGTATCGATAGTGCCCACTAAGCTTAGGCTAAGTCTGGTCGGAGGTCAATCGAGGTAAAAAATGATACGCTGCCCGTACACATGGGCAATTAAATGGGCGCCGAAAGCGGGAGGACGGGGTACCTACGCTTCCCCCTGCTGGCCAACCAGGGGGGAACGTATATCCAAAATTTTCGGCTCATCGTCATTAATTCTGTCCGGTACCAAATATGCGCACAATTCGCCTGCTCCGGTCAGCACCAGCCCGGGTCCTTTCCCCTGTAAAAATTCCGTGGCAGCGCCCCTGGGCATTAACATTTTCGCCCATCACTTCTGTACCAAGCAAGATACAACCATTATTGACGCACCATTGTTGTCCTCTCATCAATAATGGTTTTATTTTGTGTCCATCCATGTGAAAAATTGTTAGGCCTTACCTTAGAGACATCGAAAAGGGTTTGCAGCACCTTAAAAAAGGCCTCAGAAACAGTTCCGATGTTTCACTTAACTGGAGAAGAAACATTTTTCATGTACATGCGTCGTGAAATACTTGTGATTCTTCACCTTGAGGCGCCACAAATCAGATAAATTCCTGTAACATTTCAAATACATAATCCAAGCATTATTCATTGGCAACATTTCCTCAGAAGTGCAGTGGAAAATATCAACCATTGCTAAGATAAGGCCCCATTTTCGCTCCATTTTTGAACATGGTTCTACTCAAAGCAATAGCAATGCTGTCTCTTGGGAATAACCTAATTTTCTTTGCATGACATCATTCCCATGATGACTATTTCCAAAGCTCTTAATTGATGCATTTTAGCATTAATAGTCAGGACTGAAAAAGTTTCCAGAATTGACCCCGGTCACGCTCACCAGTGGCGCTAGTGTGCCATCCAAGATGGCCGCGAAAGAGGGACTCCGAAAGGTAAACAACGTTAGTGGGCCCGGGAATAGCATGGTAAGCGGTGAATTATACGTGTTTTATGCCTGGTATGTGGCAGTGGCTTATAACCAGCCGCTGCATAAGGCAGTGAGGAGCCCAAATTCGAGGAGTTTTTGGTCACAAGGAGCAGTTTGTAGTCAGGATCAGGTTAAAGTTTGCTGCAACCCCCCCCCCACTTTTTTGCCGGTGGCGACGCTTATGTTTGGAAACGCATTTTCCATCGTACATTCAAACTGGAATTTCAGACAGCTTGAAACGAATAAAGGCGTATATCTACCGAATTATTTCAAGATGTCAGTTTCCCGGGCTAAAAAGGAATACAGCCATAGGCGGATCCAAGGGGACAGCAAAGTGGGCATGTGCCCCATAGGCAGATCCAGGGGCAAAGGGAGTATGTGCCCCCCGCCATTGACCCTCGGCGCCCCCTGAAATGGCCACGCCCCCTGAAATTTCGCTTCCCACCCCCCTCCACCCCAGGATGCGAAAGTCGGCTCCCACCGATAGGGTTTTGCTCCCATCCGATAGGGTTTCTCGGTCAAGAATGGCGCCTCGCCCCCCCGGGAAGGTGCCCCGATCGGCAATCCTGGATCCGCCTTTGATGACGGCCCAAGGATAAAGGCCTACTCCTGCTAGAAGCAGGCTCAAGGGAGTGGAAGGAGGCATAAGCGGAACTGGAGATTGCCCCACAGCCAGTCTGCAAAGTATGACAGCAGGCCAGATGAGTCGCACCAGCCATCTAAAATTCTCGCACCACCATCCTCCAAAAATTCGCACCAATATGCCACATACCAGGGAAAAAAATGCACCCATTCCTACCCCTGCAATGCAATGCTATCTCAATCATTAGTCAGTTAATTAAGGGCTTTTTATAAGGCCCCTCCTGTGTCTTAATAGCCATTCAGCCATTATTTGTTTATTTTAAGTGTCACTAACCTTGCAAATTCGCACCAGGTTGATAAAATTCGCACCACTCGGTCCTGTCTCCAGGGGCACTCGCGCCGACGAGATCTCGTCGAAAATGCCATACTTTGTACACTGGCCTCACAGCCGCTTACCAGGTGGATGTCAATGGAAGTCAGATGGCTGAAAATGTCTGCAACAGACAGCAGCATTTGAGCCCATCTTCTTCCCAATTCTCAGTTTCAACTTCCACTGCTTGGACAGCACCTTATCCTGAGGAAACTTGTGAAAGCTGAGACTTCGACACTTTCTTCGGAAGGATACACACTGAGGAACACAGCATTTCTGATTGGATCTAATGGTTATCCGTCTCTTCTCCATTTTCTTTGAACTTTCCAAGATTATAACAAACAAGAAAATAACGCCAGTCTTCAATATTCACGTCCACCCAACGTCACGTATAACCACGCTCTTTCACAACGAGTTTACCACGACTGAAAATCCGTTACCATAGGAACCGTGTAGGAACCAAGGAGTTTGTTTACAAATGCGCCGGATATGAAGCAGCCGCGCCAGACGTCAGTCCCTCTACTGGCGTTTCCAAAAAAAAAATCCGCCAGGTGCCAACACTTTCGATGGCCGAGGCCAATAGTTGCTGATGACCCATTTGATACCGTACACGTTTATTACACACGTACACATCGAAATGCGAAGAATCCAAACGTTTCCCCCACTACAAATCTATAAATGCAAAGAGGACAATCCTCGGGACATTAGGGTCAGAAAAACCTGGGCAGAGCTGCGAGGTGGCGACATTCGTGAGGGAGGACGACGTGGACAGGGACACCAGAATCGAGACGGCAACGGGGCCAGGGGCGCAGCGGAGCGCGCCCAGCCCATCGGTGGAGGGAACGCGACGCAGCGGCGAAGAGACGTAGCGGCAAAGGGAGCGCGACGCAGCGGCGGAGGGAGCGCGGCGAAGCGGCGGAGGGAGCGCGGCGAAGCGGCGGAGGGAGCGCGGCGCAGCGACGGAGGGAGCGCGGCGCAGCGGCGGAGGGAGCACGGCGCAGCGGCGGAGGAAGCTCGACGCCGGGGGCGGATGGCCTCGTTAATGGCGCACGAGACCGGATAACGAGGGGGGAGCATTCCGGCGTCCGAGGGCTGGGGGAGGGGGCAATCCATCTCGGCACACATCATCAGGAACGGCTCAACATCAATACACATATTTTTTCAGTGCAGATCCCATACCATGAACGACGCGACGCATGGGTGACAACACCTCAGCAAAGCCGCAACCAGCTCATGAAGGGGAGAGGCGAAACAAGACACACTCCAGGCGCATACGCCGTGGGCCACAGACGGCTGGACAGCTGAAGTGAGCAACACTTGAGTCTCCATTTTATGTCTGGGCCCGTGAGGCCCAGACAGGCACCGCGGACAAGTTGTCCCGACGTCCGCACCAATGACGTCAGCCAGGATTTGGACCAGGATTGGGTACTGAGAAGAACAGTTTGCATTTCAGCAACCTGTTCTTTTGTGGTGGACACAATCTCTCTGTGATATTTCTGCTGTACCTCTGTGGCAGTGCTTCCATATTTCATTCATACTAGAGAAAACAAAAAGAGTCAACTTTCTTGTGACAAAAAATACAAGATATCAGAAACTTGGATGCATATAATCAGTCATTTAAAAAAAAACACACACATCCTGATCACCCAGTGTGCATCCATCTGTGCAAAAGATACAGCTTATTCTATGTTTGGCAGACTTGGATTGGACCATTGTCCTTGTAGTGGAGTCTTCTGGCAAATTGGAAATGGTTTATCACATCTTCGTGCTGTGCTGGAATGCACATTTCTATCCCTTATGGGTACCAATGCACAGTGATGGATCTAGGATTTTAGTAAGGGGCAGCCCTCTGAGGGTGCATGCTGTCATCCAAAAGGGCACACTTCACCCAAAAGGGTAGCTATCATCATCAATCAGTGGGAGAAAACTGTGGTTGGTGTGACTTAAAAAGGGTAACAGTGCCATAAATGGGAATGATGAGCCATAAATGGGAATGCTCGACCCATAGATGGGAGCACCCATTCCCAATTATGGGAATGCTTGAGACCATTTTCCAGAACAATATTTTGGGCCATGAAACACACTTTTGGTCTTTCTACCTGGCTTATTTCTGTTTTTTAAAATCTTAGAGGGCATTTATCTTTGAAGCAGAAACAGGAAATCATACTTTATACCCTGCCTCAAATATTGAAGCTCAACATGTTTATTATGATCATTCACATGTCTTGGTGCATCTGTGTAAATAAAACACTAGTCATATACAAAATCAATTAATAGATACCTAGTGAAACAATAAAAAGGTTTTAAGTATTTGATTTATATTTCCACTTGAGATAATAATAATATAAACAGACCAAGACATACGGCCATACAGAACATGATGCGAGCCAACCTTGCACAACAAAATCTGTTTTCAGCACCTTTAATGCCATTTTTCACAACTTCTAAACTTCAAAGCTCCATCTGTAGCCCCGTAATTTGTATTCTAGTGGTGGGGACAGTAGCAAGGTATTTTCTGCCTCACAGACCTGTTTTTATCAGTTTTGGGGGTACCTTTTTCCTCAGGCCGCCCTTAATCCTTTCAAACCTAAGGGGTCCTGAACTCGAGTTCGCGGATCCCTTGGACCTGTCACTGCTGTGGCACCCCAATGAAAGCTCAGATTATTTTCTGTGTCTACTAAGAGTATCCTTCAAATTTTCCTATTTCTCATCTCAGGGACTTCAAAATCGTTAAATAACAGGCCTACTTGGTCACCCAGTTATATGTCCAGCTATAAGGCAAGAACATGGTGGTATCAATAACAGTATACTTGTTATGGATAGTCTCATAATTGGGCACCCAAAAAATAGTTTAGGAAATCCACGCCCTTAGGAATGTGTGACTATATTAAACATGTTTACTATGACATTTTAGCGTGATTGTGGTTGGAAAAATTAGAAGAAATTAGAAATTCATGTGGCCGCATATCCCAGACTCTTTACCGATTGTGTCTAGAAATTGTCATTCTCTCTTCCCTTTCTCTGGCAAGTAGAGTAAATTTTTACTGAGCAAGTATTGAACTAAGTGCTTTGGGATGAAGGCTGCAAAACCCACTGTCAAGTTCTTGGAAAACATTATTGAAACTCTTCGGGATGAAATGGGTAGTTATAAGCGAGAACTCCAAAAAGCTAGGGAGGAGCTGAAGGACCTCCGTACTGAGGTGACAGAACTCCAGTTCAAAGTCTCTGAGAACATAGACCGCAGAGAGGCTGTGGAGAACAACTTGGTTGTTCTCGACAGGAGCTGTGCCTCTGTTTCGGCTACCCAGACCCAACTATCTGCTCACCAAACTAAACTAGACTCCAATAAGAAAAAAACTTATGTGTGCAGTAGAAGAACAGGCACAGTACAGCCGAAAATTCACCTTGCTGCTCTCTGGGAAGGCTGTTCCTCCCCCACAGGAAAATGAGAATACTCGTGCCTTAGCCTCCAGACTCATGATAGGACCATCTCTGTGTGTCAGTAATGCCAGGTGAAATAACAGCATGCCATCGACTGAGAAACAAAAAAGTAGTGCTGGTTAGATTTGCTTACCTGGAGCAAAGGATGTTTGTCTACAGTCGTAGAACTAAACCCATCCGGCATGGCCTTATTATTCATGAGAGCCTTACAGCAGAGCGCCTGGCAGTAGTCAAAGCCCTTCAAGACCTCCACACACCTCGGACAAATTCCCCATTTCAATCATACTATACAAGTAGTGGCCGAATTTTCGTAAAGTTCCACAGCAGCACTAGGCCCACAGAAATCTTGGTTGGCACATCTAGAGAGGACATCCTGAAGCTGTGTGCGGAGCGGGGGGCTGGACGCTTGGGGGAGGGGGATGGTGCTATAAGGGGTGGATCTGGACGCTCGGTGGCTCCCACCAGTGATATACATAGTGCTGTGGGGTCGGCGGGGGTGACCGGGGGTCTGCTGGGGGCTCTAGGAATGATCCTGCTCCCTCTGCCTTGGGCCCTGTGGTGGCTGCTGGAAGGGGGGGCCGCGGCTCAGGGTGGGGATGCTGGTCCGGCTCTGGTCCCCCTGCGGGTGTGGTCCCCCCTGTGGTGCTCCTGGCCCTGCAGTTGTTGAGTTGGGTGATCCTTGGCAGAGTCAGGGTATTTCGGGTGGTTGCTTGCCCTTGGTTGGGGTTGCGGGGGCAGCCTGCTGCCTGCACCTGTGGGCCCCTCTCCTGGGACTAGCGTAGCCGATGGTTCTGCTGCTGCTGAGGTTGAGCCTGCACTCCCCTCTGCGCCCCCTGGGTTTGTGTCCCCGCCTTCTATTGAATTAGCTACAGGGTCGGGGGATGCTGGTGTGGGCATCTCAGTGTCACCCACTGAGCCTATGCCCTTGCTCTCAGACCTGCTGCCACCCCGCAGATGACTGACCTGGCCCTAGGTGAGCCACCTCTGCTGCCCCCATCTGCTCCGCCTCAGCGCATGATGTCCCCGCAGCGAGATGGGATTCGACCCTCCTCACCTCTGACTTGCACAGGATCCACTGACCAGGTATACATTTTCATTTGCGCTTGCCAGTGGAACTGCTCTTTACTTTGACTATCAGCATCAGTCTTTCTATCTCATGAAGCCTATTTTTCTGGTCTGTTCCCTGCCTTCAATATCTTCATGTGCTGTTGCCAACTGACTTATCCCCAGGTGTAACTTATTATTTTTGAACCAGTTCACACCCCTTTTTCTTATTTTTTCCTAACATGTTAACATTTCATATACAAATTTATATGCATAATTTTTCATTCTAATCAATTGCATTTGTTTTCACCAAATTAACTATTGTTCTAATTCCTTTAGGACTCTCTGCTGGTGGTGTGGACTGGCGTTACCAACTGGCTACTTGGATAATCTACTTTGCTCCTGGTATGTGAAATCTTTGCACAGGGCACTTGCTCAATTTGATGTGATCCTCAATCTCACTTAATTTTTGAAGACCTATGGCATTGCCATTGTATGCATTAAAAGTTCTCATTGATTCATGTCATTTAATCTTCCTCCCTGTTTAACTTTGCTTGCTGATGAGGGAGTTTGCACTTGCCACTGTAGGAGCATCAACTTGGCCACAGTTTCTCAACATTATGTTTGTAAATTTTCTGTAGCTGGTCCACCTAGCTGCTAGCAATAGCTACAGTCCCCCTTTACATTGTTTCTGGTTCGAGGCTGTTCACTGGTAGCCTACGTCTGAGCTTTTTGCTTTGTTCTGGTTGTTTGTTTTTCTGCAATTTAGAGGTTAGCTTCCTTACGTTTTCCACTTGCCAAAACAAACATTCCTTTGCCTAGAGCTATTTATCCCAGATTCCAATCAGATTTCTCCAACTTAGAAGATGATAATAATCTAATCTCTAAATATGTGCATAGTGTCTTGGACTCTTGCAATTACAAATCCATATCCGAAATATGTGAACAAAACCCACTCATCCAAATTATCGATAGTTCATGTCAATGTCAGATCTCTCCCCAAGAATTTCGACTCACTGAACCACTTTGTCTCTTGTATTGAGCCTAAACCACAAATTATTTTATTATCAGAACTTTGGTCGTCCCCTGGCCTTGAAAGCTCCTATAACATCCAGGGGTACTCCTTTGAAATTTCATCACCGCCTGAATGTAAGGGTAAAGGGGCTGGAATCTATATAAGCAATTCCCTATCTTACAGCAGGAGAAACGATCTGGAGTCCACTTCTATCAGTCATCAATCTGTCTTTTTGGAAGTCACTAAACCTCTCTCTTTTCACATAATCATAGGTGCCCTATATAGATCTCCCTCTTACCCCTCAGTGCTCTTCATTGATTATTTGGAATCCACACTGGATATTATAGCTAAGGAGAAAAAAGTTTGCATCATGGGAGGTGACTACAACTTTGATATTTTGAAGGCTGACACTCTGGAACCTCCAAACTATTTCCTCAATACCTTAGCTTCATCAGGATACTTCCCGTGCATCTCAGTTCCAACCAGAATAACTTCCAGCTCTGAAACACTAATAGACAACTTCTTCTGTAATGACCCCTCCTTGCTCTGCACCTCATCCGTAATCATAGCTGATATTAGTGACCATCTCCCTATTTGGCTGCAGCCCAACACAAAATTAAATAAACCCTCCAAAACTATTTTGTATTGTTCGCCATTTGACTTCCGGAAGATTGATATTCTGAAGAAAAATGTTTCTTCCAAATTAGCTGACTTCTATTCAGTAAATGATCCAAATATTGCTGCAGATATTCTGCAGCAAACAATTACCACAGAAATAGATAAACTTAGAGTTAAAACCACCAACAAACGAACGGTACCCATTCAACCCTGGATTTCATACAACATATTAAAATGCATTAACAAAAGAAGCGACCTCCAAAAAAATTTATAAAATCAAAAAGTAGATCTGACGAATTGGCTTATAAAGCCTACCATAACTCTCACCTCCATTCTCCGAAAAGGGCCCCGTTTCATAAAAGGCGTAACTTATGCTTATAGCGTAGAAGTAGCATAATGCAGCGTAGAAAGTTAATAATACACCACAATCTTGTTTCACAAAAATGCAGCGTAAAATACAACTTCTTGCAAAGTTACCCTGCTCTAAACTACGCTGTACTGGAATTCAGCGCAGAATATTACCAATATTGTTTCATATAGCAGACAACAAGTACATTGAATATGTAAAACACGCCTGAAAAGCTATGCAAGATATAGCAGCATAACATTTATCAGACAATGAAGCAAAATATGAAAAATATATAATTTCTTATGCAATTCTGAATCTGAAGCAAAATTAGGTAGTGTAGTGAAGGACAAAAAGAGTCATGAATGTAAAATTAACTTAAATGGAAGTGTGTGCAAGTTTTTCCTTGCACAGGTATAAAGTGCAAGTTGCACATGCCAAATTGAGCTGATATGTAGAGTTCTACGGCCATTTGATATGCCAAAAATGATGATAGCTATTGATGCAAACACACAGGAAAGCTGATATTGATTTTTACTTTGACTTTCTGCCGTTACTGTGATTTTACAATCTAGCGAGGACAGAACCCTAGATAGGCTGACACTGACAAAGTGTTATATGGAGTCTATGGAGGGTAAAAATTCAATTTAAGGTATCTGCCAGTCTGCAGAACGTGGCAGATTTCGACGAGATCTCGTTGGGGCAGCCTAGGGGCAGACCTACCGATTTGGGGCAGCTTTTGGTGGATCTTGGGGCAGAGGGGAGCTCTTGGGGCAGGAACTAGAACTTGGGGCAGCAGTCGGTCCGGGTCAGGGGGGTCCCAATTGGCAATGAATGGGATGACGTCACAAAGGCGTGGGGGGATTTTTTCAACATGTGGGCATCATGAGAAAATTCTCGAAAAGATTACCCCCTCCCAAGACGTTGTATAGCACGGCATGGCTACAAAAATAGATTCACCACAATAAGAAGCTCCTGAATTTTATGAATCTGGCATTCATTTTTGAATATTCAAAATAGTTTCTATACAGGAGCGCGGCAAAGATAGGCCTGCAAAGGGAGCGGAAACGAAGGAAAGTTTTCCCTCTGTAGAAGCAAGGGCTTTCCCCTCCGTCTCCCTTTACCCAGAGGGAAAACTTTGCTTTCTACTGCCAAACTATTGGTTCCAACTTGAAGTAAGTGCTGTAAGGTTACTGCGAAAATCTGATCGTTCTAGGTAGTAAAAATTATTATTATCTGATTTATCGAGTAAGTTGGTACGTGAAAATTGTTTTAACGTTATGACTGGTATAGCAAACGGCTGAACAGTCTCCCTTTGGGCCCCATCAGTGGGCAGAAGTTATTAAAATTACGGAAATCAAAATAAGGAATGTGCGCCAGGATCGGCGTATTTGATATTTTACAATTTAATGCTTCTTAAATGTGAATTATTATGGCCGGTATTTCAAGCACTGGTCTTAATAATGGTATTTTTTATAGCTGATGTGTATGTACATACACATATATATATATAATGGTTTGTAGTATTGATATTGTTTGATAGCCTTCTCTATTAACTTCATTTTCATATATGTAAACAACACTTAAATGTTGTATGTATGTATATAGCATCAAGGATAGAGTAATTTTCATTGAGTGGGGTGACGTCGCAACATTGTGAGGAATTTTTAAACATGTGAGTAATGAAAAATAAAAAGTCCATGCTACTTTCAAAGTTGGATTCAATGATATCGATGTAAAAATAGCTTCAACAGAGTAAAAAATGCATGATTTTTCTGAAACTGGCATTCATTTTAGAATAATTTTGTTTGACTTGATATTGTAGAGGGGCAAAGACATGTCTGTAAATGGAGGAGCAGCAAAGGAAATATTATGTCTGCCAAAGCAGCAGTTTTCCCCATCTCCTTTTGTTTAAATGGCACATTGTTTACTCCTGTAAATTATTTTTCTACATTTTCAAGTTAACAATAAGCAAATTTCTCTTAAATCTTTTACCTAGTTCTGGCTTCTGTGAATGCCTATCATTTTGCTTCATTGAATTGGGAGTATGTATGATGTCAAAGTTTCTTTGACATCATGATAATAATAGCATAAGGCTTGAAAATGTCATATTGTATCTGAAAGTTGGCCTGACTTTGGGGTAGGCTCTCAAAATAAAGTGTGGCATTTTGTATTATGAGCCATCATATTGTGTTTAATAATTTCAAGCAAACTCATACAGAGACAATGTCCACACCCCCAAACCATTAAGATGCTATATCAATATGATGTTCACACCACACCAGTTTGAAGCCTTAATGTTTTTTTCTATAAAGTGGGTGCTCACTCATGTAAAGTCATAATCAAATGCCCAAGTTAAATGTGGGATTTTGATGGAAGAAACAAATTAAAAAATGGAAAAATTCAATCAGGTCCACCCCCTGTGTTTTTAGGGAAGCAATGATTGAGTGATGTTTCTACACTGATCAGGTTGAATTGGAATGGATTAACCTGGTATCGGTCAATGAAGTAGAGCATATCAGAGGTGGACCTAGGTAATGCATCATCCAAAGAATTGGCTATGGTGGCAAAAAATTTGAAGTAGTTGGCAATGTTTTTAGAGTGTGATAGAAATTGATTATTGTGTTTAAATTGTTCAAGTAGGTTTTTCTTTGACTTATTATTTTCTGGATAACTCAAGCAGTGTGGTCTATAGCTTTTTGGTCCATTTTATTTTCATCCAGTTTCCTATATAAGTATAATTTTTCTCTATGTGAGAAGTACTGATCAAAATATTGAGGTATGTTGTGTAAATCCTTTCATCTTCTATGGTTTTTCATTGGATATATTTATGGGAAGTGATGTTTTTGTTATTAATAGACTGGAGTAGATTGAATGTAATCCAAGGCTGTTTTGGTATTTTTCTCCTGTCAGTTTTTATGATGGATTTTCAGTGTGGATGGAATGGAGGAGATTTGCTGCTTCAGTTGGGTCACTTATCTCACAAATTGCTTTTAATTTGAGTGATAAATTAGTATTAAGTGTCTCAATTTTTCTGAAATCAAATGACCTATGGGACATGTTTTTAGTGGGTGGTGTCTTAGTTACAAGTTTGAGTGTGAGAGGAATGGGGAGGTTTTTAAAATGCATTTTATTCTTTTCCATATAACACACAGACACAAATCCAACACAGGCTACAGGGCACCCAGTCTCAGGGACCAACTCTCCCTGGCTATGGCACCACCACAATCCTTAAAGCAGAGGGAGAAGAGAATATAAATAGAAATGAGAAAAACAAAACGAAATGAATGCTCAATTTATGTTGGATACACGCCCAAAGAACACATAGAATAAGATAAAATACAAACTAAACAAGGATAATTCCAAGTCGATGGCCCACATATGTTACAGATGTTATATGGAGGACGCGAGGGCAGCGAAAAATAATTATAAACTAATTACAAACTAAAGAATGAGAGCAAGAGCTTCCACAATAGTGGTAACAGATCAAACTCAAGTCTATAATCCCAACATCCGATAAGAGAGAACAAATTATGAGGAATTAAAAATGGACACTAATATCAGAAGTGAGAACTGTAGAGGAGGAAACAAGCAAGGAATCATTGATGAAGGGGTGATGGTATGATTGACAAGGGGTGTTATTTTAGTAGGAATCGAAATACAAGGGAAGTAACTAAGCGAAGCAGGATCATGTATAAATAGCTAGGCTTATGTATTTCATGTTTAAGAATATCAAAATTAAATTCTCTACCGAGAATACAGGTTTTCTTGCCTTTTGTTAGGATTTGTAGGGTGATTTGGAGGTAGTTAAAAATACCGAGCAAGGGAATGGGGGTGACCTGTAGCAATAGCCAAGTATGAGTTGAAAGGTGAAAATGCTACATATTTCATACATGTATCCAGGTACGCAAAAAAACATCCCAAATGCAATACATTTCAGAGAGAAAACACTTGCCAGGTTTGCAAGAAAAGCAGGGACGCCGAAATTCTAATGTGGGAGAGTGAGGAAATACACGGGGATTCGAGAAAGGAGAAAAAACTGGATGGTGATTTCCGGTATTCCAGGGTGACCGGGACGTTAGCCGCGGAAGTTTCAATAGAATGTTTGGGAGATTTTGGGCAATTTTGTGCTGGGGGGGATTGTTGCAACCCCTCTTAAAGGGAATGTCGCACCTTGGTTGAATCCTGGAATTTAGGGTAATTAGGCGTACTTTTAGCCGAAAATAATGAAACCACTCATGATTTGTCTCAAAAATGTACAGTAAGCTCAATATTTTGATTTTTTAAATAATACTCCTCTAGGACAAGAAATAAATATCAGCCTGTGGATGATGTCACGATCTGGCAACCAATACCATACTTGAGTTACATCTTTACATGTTGACAACTTTTCGGAATTAAATTCATGCATGGGGTGAGTGCAGCCCTCATACTGCCACTTGAAGTACATCAGTAAAAATTCATCTGTGTTAGAACTCATTTTTCTTTCTCTTAACAATTATTGTAGGGGAAAGGTGATTTGCAACAAAAAGTGTTCAGATACCTCTCTGGATCCATAGGGTTGGAGATGGAAACCCTGCCGTCATGTTTTATGCCGAGGTCTTTCCACAGCGACATGTTGCTGCCTCCCATATCGCAGACAATGGAGACGACCTGTCCTCCAGCAGTCTCGACGGCCGATATTGCTCTCATTAGCATTGTCTTCGTCACGGCCTGATCAAAGGCGTAGAGGATCGGCATCCTCCAGGGATCAAAAAGGCCGCCGACCAGAAACAGCTGCAGGTGACTGTGTGGCCCTAGTACCTGTGAGGACAATAGTAAAGCACGTGAAAAAGAGGAGAATAATCGCTGAAATGACTTGCATGTCCGCTTCCACAATCTTGAAACCGTTCCAACATAAGTTCTTATCAATGGCGAAATTGAGTTGAAAATGCATGTTAATAGATTGCTCTCCTCTCTGATTTGATGTGTTGAAACGATAATGTTCCTAAATTCTAGGAAATAAAACAACGATAAATTTCCCTAAAGTATCATTTTAACCCACCGCAAATTATGCGGAAATCACATTCCTCCCTGTTCACATTCCACAATTACATTCCTCCCTGGGGTGGAATGTAATTTCTTATTTTCAAGCTATGTGCAAAATACCCCTTCCAGGGGTTTGGCTTCCACAGTAATGAAATTGCCTCCATAATCTTACGGTCATTAAAAAATAAACGCCAGATTCTTTCAGGATTTTTACGTCACAATTTTGATAACGGCAGTGCTGCCATGCAAAGGAAATAGGGTATCTCCAATGTATCGGTAATGATATACCCGTTTTTCCTTCGCACGGTGGAATGTTCTTAAATTCTGGTAGGTAAAAATTCGATAAAGTCCCCTGAAGTACTGTTTTACCCCACGTGAATAATTTTGGAAAACGATGCATTTTCACTTGTTCCAGGGCATGTGCACATACCACGTGCATCGATAACCAGGAGTTAGCCGCATGCATCTGAATGGTAAATCGGGAGGGAAAGAGTTTGTTATTTTCTAACGCATTAGAAGTAATTGAAGAAAGTAAATGAAGTCCTGCCTGGTCCTGTCGATGGTCGTAGGAAGCTACACTCATAATGTTCATCTCGTCGAACATTAGGGTACATAGGCGATTGCGTGCAGGTAGATCCTTCAGCTCTATTTGCAGCATGTCTGGAGGGAAGAAAATATTATTTCACGGTGAGATCACGACTATTTTTTCGGTCTGTTCCTACTGAAGGGGTTAGTGTATTCATCCCCACCCCACCAATGTCATGCTCTTAAAGGGAATGTGGCACCTTGGTCCAATCCTGGAATTTAGTGTAATTAGGCGTACTTGTAGTCAAAAATAATGAAACCACTCATGATTTCTCTGAAAAATGTACAATAAGCTCAATATTTAGTTTTTAAAAATACTCCTCTAGAAAAAGAAATAAATATCAGCCTGTGGATGATGTCACGATCTGGCAACCACTACCATACTTGAAACGCTTCAAGGGCTTCGATTGGCTGATGCTCATCGTGACGTCAGCATATGTCGTCACACCAGTAGCTCACAACAATGGCCGCCGGCGACGGGGGGCTGAGGGGGGCTGGTGTCAGGTAGGTTTTAGCTTTTTTCTACGGAAATATCGAGTTCCAAGACAAATGAAGTATGGAGTACCGGGTTTTCCGACCTGCTTTACAACTTGGCTATCTCAGTTAAAATCACGTTGTGAAGGTGCCACATTCCCTTTAACCACCCCGCTACCTCTCCCCCGCGCAAATCACTACAGGACCCAGCGAGGACGGGAGTAATGACTCCAAGAGATTCCAGTTAATGTTGCTACGTGAAATATGAGGGCAGCGGTTTCAAAATGCTGCAAACCTTACTCATCCGCCACGAAACAAATTCAGAGTAAGGAATGAACATCACATATCACGAGTATATTACGATTCAACCAAGCAAAGGACGATGAATCGTGTTTCCCCAGGGTGCAATAAACAATGGTTTCATCACCTCCACGAGAAATATGCATCTAAAGAATAAAATCGGCTGTGGTGGATTCAATTACGTTGCCTTATAGTCCAAACCCACCTTGCAGAACCTCCGTGCTGTCAGGGTTCACATCAAAGTCGTGCAGCCAGCGCTGAACGGTCGTCAGGCTTGGGAGCGGGAGGCAGTGAGAACGGATCCACTCGTATGTCCTCCGCGATGAGTGCACTCGCACCTCAATCGCCTTTCTGATGGAATCCTTGTCGAACGGGTAGGGCCTCTTCCCACTCACAAGTGCCTGAAACTTACTAGGAACACGAGGTAAGCGGATTTAATGTTTGTAAACCTTTAATGCAACCCTGCAATAACCTCGGCAAAGCTATAAAAAGTTGTCCTTACAGCAGCGTGTTGAATAGCTTCCTTGGGCTAGGGGAAAGTTCAAGATCTGCTCCACACCCCTTTGACTGCACAAATTGTATGAATGTTTTCTGCAGTTTTAGGCACGGTCCTTAAATTCTGTATATTTTTATGGTGCAGCGATAGCTAACATTGGTATTAATTTGTCCAATGAAAGTGTCGCAAAAAATCCTGGGTCAAAATGTACAGTTAAATGTTTCCGTCTCGTAATCGTAGCGCACTTATGCCACTCGTAATGAATTAGGCCATCTCTACCACAATCAAACGAGACCGGTAAAGCGGCCGGATAAGAACCACTCTGAGAAATACTATTACGCTGCGCTCCATGCATTTCGTCATGTGGTTCTGAGGTAGGAGACAAACAGTCTGACCAGTGGCAACAACAAACCTTTCTGAAAGAGGCGAAATTGTTTCGGTGTAAGGAAACTTGTTTGTGTAACAACAACCGAATTCAAACCGAAAGATACCTGTTGCGCTGTGAGCATTCCGCCGTTAACAGCAGCAGGTGTCCCGTTTGGTGCGTGTAGCTTCCTGCTCAGCTCAGCCACCTCCTTCTTAAGTCTCTGAATCTCCACATCCTTCGCGATGCAGCCTTCGCACTGCTCACTGCGCAACAAAAGTAAGTACATTAAGTAGCCTGTTTCACAATTTCTAAGGCTATCGATTGGAATCAGTAACTTATTATACAAGTGGTACATGTATCCAACGACTCTCTTGGAAAATTTGACTCAAAGTTAAATGATGTGTATTTCAACCAGAGCTGTGAATTTGTGTCTCACGTGTTCCCGTACCGAAAATGGAGGAAAAACTGGATAGATCAAATCAACACAAATATCTAAACTATTATCTCGTAGTGATCACATTACGTAGCTAAGCAAGTCATAACGGAAAGTAGCGCTGGTCATAGCATGAATTAAAATTACTCATCCAGGATGAGATGACTACAACCAGCCTGCACTGGCATGCTCGTCGCCAATGTCCATGCCTCGCCACAGTTCAAGAGTGTATGAAATAGTAATCCCAACCCATGTTATGATTTGGTCAAGTACTGCTGAAATGAAGAATAGGAATGTATCTCATCAGTCATCACAGGCGAAAAATGTGCATTAATTTGCAGCATATTTAGGGAGACGGATGATGCCCTGATAAAGGCAGCGAGAATTATGTTTAAAAGGGTGCCATTAAGAGCTAAACCTAGAACAAAACTATGCATCTCCATAAAGCGGAAGCACTGGCGACGGAAGTGCAGTTGTGCAAATCCTGCGATAAAACGCAGTGTCACCATTTGAGGCAGTGCTGTGGAGGCAAGTAAAATTTGCCTCTCAGAATAGCACTGAAGAAGACATATGTAAGGACCGAAATCAGCGGCAACTGGGAAGTATATGAAAAATTTCAGAGATAACCCGCGCCCCACCGGGGGTCCGGCGCCACCTTCGCCCCACCGGGGGCCATCGATGGCCCCCCCTCTAACTCCGAAAATATGGGCGTTAGCGCAAATCTGCAAAGTGCAATAGAAAGCTCGCGTGAATTCAGTAAGAAATTACTTCGCATGTTTTAGTGCTCAGGTCAATGGTTTGACCTCCAGAGGTCAAATTAGGTCAAGATCGGCTATTTTCACTCAAATATGCAATGATTAAGCAAACTGGGCATAACTCTTATGTCATTAGAGCTATTGAGGCCTGGTAAAGTACATTTGATAGCAAATTGCCAGTACTTTTTCCGCTATGTGGAACGTAAAGACCTCCCGCCAATGGTTTGACCGCCAGAGGTCACCTCGTGACCTAATATGACCTGAGGTCACGAAAGGTCAAAAAGTGACCTTGCCGTATATCAAATGAAAGCCAGTGACAAGACAAGCACGATGGTGTTTGTTTCACCGCTCTAGCTCAATTAGGTCAAAAGTTATTGTCAAAATACTGTTTTTGACCTCTGGTGACCTTGGATGACCTTGGAAAAGTCAAAGGGCAAATATGACCCCTGGGATCCGTGAAAGGGTGTCCAAAAACGTTGTTATGAGCAGTCTGAGTATTTGCAATCATTTTTGTGGCTTTTATATCATGAAATAGCTTTTCCCCATGCTTTTCCAATGGGAGAGGTCGCCTCGTGACCTGACTTCAGGGCACGAAATCGAAAAATCCCGGATATACACCTTGTAGACCCTGGAGGGGTCATGAAGTGGAGGAAGTTTCAAATCGATCGACTCTGAAATGTAGCTCTTACAGAGCTCTAAAGGTGAAGTGAGGTGACCTTGGTTGACCTCGTCTGGTGACCTGACCTTGGGTGACCCGGGTTAAAAAATTTCAGGGATGATGGGAAAATGATGCAGTGAGAGGTAGAGCCCTCAACCGCGGTGCTGCGCCTCGTCGTTTTTCTGCTATCCCGGAAAAACCTTAGGGGGGCCATCGATGGCCCCCTTCGGTGGGGCGAGGGATAAAGAGGCTCTTCACTGTAGACAGAGCGAACTTGGTAAACCATTACCGGTGCGATAAACCGACCGGCGTGGGACTCGAACCCACTTACCAAATCCAACCATCTTCAAACAAGAGAAAGTAAAACAGCACAATGATGGCACTAAGTTATCAACCCCCTTCTCGATAATTCTACAGTTGAGCTTTTCAAATATACTAGAAATGTCATTTAGTGTGTTGGTAATGCCACTGAAAAGGCTAAAAAAATCAGCTCCCAGAAGTATGCGACGGAGAATAACCGATAATGGGCAGGAGCATTGCTTGGCAAATTAAAACAGCAGAGAGGAGGAAACAATGTCTTGTCAATGTCCAAAAATGAATTATCTGGCCTGTGGATGGGGGCGAGCATGCCTGATTTGAAGTAAACCTCTACTTGGACCAAAAATACCATCAATGAGGTTGTGAATTTCCTTCTATACAATATGGATATGAGAGCAATAGTAAGACTCAATGTTGAGTCAAATAATCCGTAGGTCGTCAGCATTTAAAACGTAAAGCAGTTTCGGTCAGAATGATTTTTTCGTTCAGATACATACAACCTTTAAGCTACAACACACTAATTATAAGTGTTATATGACTTCAGGAAGGTCAATCATGCTTGATTGCCTCACACCAGAACTATTCCAGGCTCTTTTCGACATCAAAGTTCCATATTTTCATATAGCTATGCATATGATGTAACCTTGCTGCTGTGTCTGGTTGCTGGACGTCTTCTGTGACCTCTTGGATTTGAGTAATTTCCTGCACCACCCTCTTCCTGATCGAAGCTTCACTGCGGGGAGCAGGTACTCTGAAGAAAAGAAATATTTGTTAAATGTTTGAAGATGTATGAGATAAAACTGAATAAATGACTAAACAGTTTTATGGAAATGCGATATTTTTTTGTTGTAGTTTTACACCAACACTAAATATTTGTGTCTTAGTCTTTTCTCAAAACCCGAGAAATGTCGTTTCTAGCTATCAACACTGGATATTGGCTGGATATGGAATAGGACATTGAATATGTAGCATTTCTGAAAGCGATTTGAACCTGAGGAGCACCGAAATACAACATTCCTAAATGTTGCCAATCAATTTGGACTGAACAGGTAAAAAAATATTGCTGGGAAAGTTGCAAATCAAGCAATTTTAGGGGGAAGAGGAATAATACTCTTCCTATGTGAGAGGAAAAGGGAGCAGCTAACATCCTTATGTGGATAAACAAGGCTTAACAACAACTTACCTACATAACAATAAACTTAAATTGGGATTTTTGGTTCAAAATTGGCTATTTTCTTCTCAGTCAGGAGCTGGAGATGCACTTCAACTCCTTCCAGGTGAGAATGCTATTTTATTTAGGGAGATTGAGTATATTTCATAAAAGAAGATACTGCCCGCCTTGAGAAAATACATTTTTAGTTTACCTTCCCCATACAATAATTGATATCAATAATTGTTTTCCAAGGGTTTTAAGTTTTTGAACCCGCAGCATGTGTTCATTTTTCTTAACTTTAGCACAACATTTTTCAAACTTGCAACTTGAAAACAAAAACAAATATAATGTTTAACCCTCGCCCCACCGGGGGGCCATCGATGGCCCCCCCTAAGGTTTTTCCGGGATAGCAGAAAAACGACGAGGCGCAGCACCGCGGTTGAGGGCTCTACCTCTCACTGCATCATTTTCCCATCATCCCTGAAATTTTTTACCCCGGGTCACCCAAGGTCAGGTCACCAGACGAGGTCAACCAAGGTCACCTCACTTCACCTTTAGAGCTCTGTAAGAGTTACATTTCAAAGTCGATCGATTTGAAACTTCCTACACTTCATGACCCCTCCAGGGTCTACAAGGTGTATATCCGGGATTTTTCGATTTCGTGCCCTGAGGTCAGGTCACGAGGCGACCTCTCCCATTGGAAAAGCATGGGGAAAAGCTATTTCATGATATAAAAGCCACAAAAATGATTGCAAATACTCAGACTGCTCAGAACAACGTTTTTGGACACCCTTTCACGGATCCCAGGGGTCATATTTGCCCTTTGACTTTTCCAAGGTCATCCAAGGTCACCAGAGGTCAAAAACAGTATTTTGACAATAACTTTTGACCTAATTGAGTTAGAGCGGTGAAACAAACACCATCGTGTTTGTCTTGTCACTGGCTTTCATTTGATATACGGCAAGGTCACTTTTTGACCTTTCGTGACCTCAGGTCATATTAGGTCACGAGGTGACCTCTGGCGGTCAAACCACTGGCGGGAGGTCTTTACGTTCCACAAAGCGGAAAAAGTACTGGCAATTTGCTATCAAATGTACTTTACCAGGCCTCAATAGCTCTAATGACATAAGAGTTATGCCCAGTTTGCTTAATCATTGCATATTTGAGTGAAAATAGCCGATCTTGACCTAATTTGACCTCTGGAGGTCAAACCATTGACCTGAGCACTAAAACATGCGAAGTAATTTCTTACTGAATTCACGCGGGCTTTCTATTGCACTTTGCAGATTTGCGCTAACGCCCATATTTTCGGAGTTAGAGGGGGGGCCATCGATGGCCCTTCCGGTGGGGCGAAGGTGGCGCCGGACCCCCGGTGGGGCGCGGGTTAAGCTTTAAAGGTCCTTTCCTCACCCCATGCTAGGCCCAAGATGGAAAATTACAATTTCCTTGGTGCTTAACCTTACAAAACAAAATTTATGTGTCAATACAATCCCCTAAAAAGGGTTAACAAGGTTATTGGGTGGGGTACAAGGTTATCTCAATGAAAGAAGCAAATATCAGGAAAAGCGTAGGATCATACCTTCCTGGATGGCTGCTTGGGATCTTCAAGGATGGTTGGGCAGTTGGCAGGAGCTTGGGATGTTTAGGGGAGGTACCAGGATTCAGCAGTTCATTCATTAAATCTCTTGAGAAATCATCTGGAGCAAAATGGTCAGAGCATACTCTAGGATCTTTAACATTGCTCAAACTTCCCTCTCTCTTAATACACTGCCACCACTTTTCTCCTCTCTCCCCCTTTGGGAAATAGAAAAGAGTAATACCATTCTCTTTGACAGACTTATTTCCAATCCCAGTGCCACTCCTGCACCCAGGCACAGCACAGTATGGCATGCTTCTGAAAAAGAGCCACAAAGTATTATATTTACAATGCAATTACACCTGGGCTGGGGTCACAGACACAAAGTTTTCATGCACAATAAACCAATCCAGATAATGCCAAGAAATAGGTTCAGTAACAGCAGTTTCCATGACACGCTGGCTTGAAAACAGATTGGATATTTGATTGACTGTATTGGATAGAAGTCGTCAATCTCAGTTTTATCTCCATCTCTAGTGCACCACTGGCATCTCCTATCACTCCCTTCTCCCCAATACAATATTGTTGAAACATAATGATGTTTTATTAACACTGTGAAGTGGATAATTTTTTTACAATTTGCTACACATTTTTTGTTTAATTTCGTTTAATAACGAAGAAAGCTTCGCTCTGCGGACTACTCTCCTTTGACCCTGCAGTGTAAGGAAAATCCTTACTTTCAAGCTGCCACATGCTGCCAGACCTGACTGGATACAGATGGAAGAAAAGAGGATTGAAACTTGGCTTCCATTGTGAAAAGCTTCAATCGTGAGCTTGTATGGCCCATTAGGTCTCACCAGTCAATAAAACAGGTGACCTGTAGTGTTCAGTTATTAATGTCTGGTATGAGAATCCAATGCAGATGCTGTAGATGAGTGCTTTTGGGTTCGGTTGGCACTGTGGGCCAGGTTGGTGTGGCGCATTCTCGCCGTGTGGTAGTGGGCGGGCAAATTCCAACCAAATTGTGTTTATCTGCTATATGTGTAACTGGAATGTCTGATAGTTTTAAGTGTATAAAAATCAAAATGACATCTTTTATAGCTCTGTAGTATGTCGAGTGAACACAATGAATGTAATGTAGTGTGTAATAAATGAGCATGGTACTAAAGCTCTATCCATATTGGTAATGCATCCAGATCCACCATGCAATCCTGGTTGGCATTGTTCATGGAAATTGGGTCAGAGAATGTGTGTTAGTGAAGAAAACTGAACAGTTATAGGGCAACAAGCCTGTTTTTTAGTTTAAAACAGGCAGAGTAGCAGCAGCTTTAGACAGTAGTGGGATCAAATTCATACATCTTGTGAATTTGAAGAGACTTCCTACCATTTACTGTGGTATTGACTGTTTACACAGGAAATTTATTGGCCATTCCACGTTTCCAAACTAAACTAAACTAAAACTTTTCTCTAACGCTGCTCGTTCATTTTGGTCTCAAGTTATTCGTTACGAATGCCGAAACAGCCGCTCCCATGTATTAACAGTCAATACCACAGAAAGTGGTGGGAAGTTTCTTCGCAATTCACAGAAAAATAAAATACCTCGAAGTATCACGATACAACCACTCCACCCACCCAGGATACGCACGCACTCACAACCTGCACTTCAACCGCAGCCCCGCGTCTAAAGATGCGAGTAATCGCACCGGCGAATTGTTTTTGGTTCCTATTGACCCCGGTCACGCTCACCAGAGGCGCTAGTGTGCCATCCAAGATGGCCGCGAAAGAGGGACTCCGAAAGGTAAACAACGTTAGTGGGCCCGGGAATAGCATGGTAAACGGTGAATTATACGTGTTTTAGGCCTGGTATGTGGCAGTGGCTTATAACCAGCCGCTGCAGAAGGCAGTGAGGAGCCCAAATTCGAGGAGTTTTTGGTCCCAAGGAGCAAATCTTGTAGTCAGGATCAGGTTAAAGTTTGCTGCACCCCCCCCCTACTTTTTTGCCGGTGGCGACGCTTGTGTTCGGAAACGCATTTTTCATCGTATATTCAAACTGGAATTTCAGACAGCTTGAAACGAATAAATGCGTATATCTACCGAATTATTTCAATATGTCAGTTTCCCAGGCTAAAAAGGAATGCAGCCATAGGCGGATCCAAGGGGACAGCAAAGTGGGCATGTGCCCCATACGCAGATCCAGGGGCAAAGGGAGTATGCGCCCCCCGCCATTGACCCTCGGCGCCCCCTGAAATGGCCACGCCCCCTGAAATTTCGCTTCCCACCCCCCCCCACCCCAGGGTGCGAAAGTCGGCTCCCACCGATAGGGTTTTGCTCCCATTCGATAGGGTTTCTCGGTCAAGAATGGCGCCTCGCCCCCGGGAAGGTGCCCCCGATCGGCAATCTTGGATCCGCCTTTGATGACGGCCCAAGGATAAAGGCCTACTCCTGCTAGAAGCAGGCTCAAGGGAGTGGAAAAAGGCATAAGCGGAACTGGAGATTGCCCCACAGCCAGTCTGCAAAGTATGGCAGCAGGCCAGACGAGTCGCTCCAGCCATCTAAAATTCTCGCACCACCATCCTCCAAAAATTCGCACCAATATGCCACATACCAGGGAAAAAATGCACCCATTCCTACCCCTGCAATGCAATGCTACCTCAATCATTATTCAGTTAATTAAGGGCTTTTTATAGGGCCCCTCCTGTGTCTTAATAGCCATTCAGCCATTATTTGTTTATTTTAAGTGTCACTAACCTCGCAAATTCGCACCAGGTTGATAAAATTCACACCACTCGGTCCTGTCTCCAAGGGCACTCGCACCGACGAGATCTCGTCGAAAATGCCATACTTTGTACACTGGCCTCACAGCCGCTTACTAGGTGGATGTGAATGGAAGTCAGATGGCTGAAAAGTTCTGCAACAGACAGCAGCATTTGAGCCTATCTTCTTCCCAATTCTCAGTTTCAACTTCCACTGCTTGGACAGCACCTTATTCTGAGGAAACTTGTGAAAGCTGAGACTTCGACACTTTCTTCGGAAGGATACACACTGAGGAACGCAGCAGTTCTGATTGGATCTAATGGTTATCCGTCTCTTCTCCATTTGCTTTGAAATTTCCAAGATTATAACAAACAAGAAAATAACGCCAGTCTTCAATATTCACGTCCACCCAACGTCACGTATAACCACGCTCTTTCACGAGTTTACCACGACTGAAAATCCGTTACTATAGGAACTGTGTAGAAACCAAGGTTTGTTTACAAATCCGCCGGATATGAAGCAGCCACGCCAGACGGCAGTCCCTCTCCTGGCGTTTCCAAAAAAATCCGCCAGGTGCCAACACTTTCGATGACCGAGGCCAATAGATAACCAAAAAATGTTTTCATCATCGGAAGTTTTGCGCCATAATGAGGTCCAAACTTTGCGGCTTCCAAATCTGCCATATTGAAGTAATGTGAAGGGTGACGTCATGCTACGTCACATAGGCGTGGGGGAAAGTGAAGGTCGAGATTGAACGTACCTTGAAAAGTAAAGGTATCTTGGGTCCGGGTAATCGCCGAGGGAAGAAGAAAAAATAACGAAAAGAAACAATAATCATCAGTTTAAATTGCGCCGTAAAAGCTGAATTGTCTCAAAAGCGTCATATTTGTCATCAAGAGGAATATGGTTAAAAAGATACCAAATTAGGAAATTTTTTAATAGACGTAAAGTCAAAGTTCCTGGAAATTAATAAAAAATCAAGCAATGTGTGCCTTTCTAAAGCCAAATTTAATTTTTTTGTAAATTTTTAATCTAAACTAAGTTTTAGTTACAAAAAACAATCTAAGAACTCTAAATAAAATTTCCCTGTATGTAGTTTTTTGCATTTCCTCTGCTATGTTTTGATCACCAAAGGCAGGCAAATCGGGTGTATGTCAAAAGGTCCACTGTTCAAAGGGTCCACCGTTCATAAGAAAATCATGCCAGCCCCTTCCCCCCAAGAACAAATGCCGGTCAGTGATGTGACGTCACAAGGGAGCACGGGAATCTTTCTTTGCTTGAGTCTTGTGAAAATATTCCAAATTTTGTTATGCTTTCATGAAAATTTGGGAAAATGGGGGAAATGCTTTAGCTTTAGAAAAAAATTATTCTTTTTCAAATTTAGTTATCAAATGAAAAATTTTGTAAAGTTTAGATTATACGGCCTAAAAGCAGAAGCAAATGACGTCTGTAGGGGAAAAGACTTCGCTTGTAAATATACCTTTGAATAAAAGTATTCTTGAAGTCGTGCATCATGAATGCAAGATACCTAGCTGCTGCTGTGCGTGGAGGGTGGTGAGTGCGTTGTCGTCGTCGAGTTGGATGCACAGTTTTATTTCATTTCTGGGTGTTTTGTTTAAAATGGAGTAGATAAAAATGTATCAGTAAAAATACTCTCCTATTGGAGAAGTCTGCCCCAGCGTCCAAATTTCTGCCCCAATTGGGGCAGGCTTTGGAACTGCCCCAAGCGCCTCGTCGAGTCGCCTGCCACGTTCTGCAGACTGGGGTATCTGTCACCAACAAAATCCAAGTATCTCTACTGAGGCCTCTGGCGAAAATGATGATATACCTAGGTACCTAAGTACCAGCATCTTGATCTTGTTATTCTTCAAAGATGTTTACTCACTATTCCTGTCCCAGTTTCACGAAATTATAAGGTTCACAGACCTTTCACAGTTCACTCATGATAAGTAAACACAATTCACCTAAAATTCTACTGAACTACACTCGCACAACAATATAATAACCTTTTTAGGACCTTCTTGACAGTAACTGCATGGTGCAGCTGGTGTTATCGACGCGTCTGCCCCTGACCGTGGCTCCTGTCGACGGAACCTTGATCCACCCCTGCCCCCTGGGAGCGTTTCCCTGCCGCTACTAATGGCCGAGCACACACTCGCCCCCGCACAGGGACTCACCGTGACCGGATCAGCTCGCTCGCACTCGACGGCACCCGCAGTGGCGCATCCGCCGCGTCGCTTGCATACACAAACCAGGGCCCCGTTTCATAAAAGTTGTAGAAATGCGGCGTGTTTTACGCCACATTCACCTGCAAAGTTACGCCGTACTCAGAATCACGTTTCACAAAGAGCGGTGACATTCACGCGAAAGCGACGTAGATACCAAATGCAGCGTGAATTACGCCCAATTCCAGAATGGAATTACCCCATTCAAATATGGCGTTTAACTGCTTTATTAACATGAAAAATCGCATATATATATTTCAATAAATTATTTGTATGAAAATTGTTTGACTTAATTCCTCTTATTCGATGTTTAAGTTTCTAATGCACTTTTACAAGTACTGCGGCGGAAGCTGGACTATCAGCTGACGCAATAAAAATACGACGGATTTGTTTTTGGCCGTACCTCATTTTTTAGGTAGTTACTGTCAAGAAGGTCCTAAAAATGTTATTGTCTTGTTGTGCGAGTGTAGTTCAGTAGAATTTTAGGTGAATTGTGTTTAATTATCATGAGTGAACTGTGAAAGGTCTGTGAACCTTATAATTTCGTGAAACTGGGAAAGGAATAGTGAGTAAACATCTTTGAAGAATAACAAGATCAAGATGCTGGTACTTAGGTACCTAGGTATACATCATTTTCGCCAGAGGCCTCAATAGAGATACTTGGATTTTGTTGGTGACAGATACCTTAAATTGAATTTTTACCCTCCATAGATTCCATATAACACTTTGTCAGTGTCAGCCTATCTAGGGTTCTGTCCTCGCTAGACTGTAAAATCACAGTAACGGCAGAAAGTCAAAGTAAAAATCAATATCAGCTTTCCTGTGTGTTTGCATCAATAGCTATCATCATTTTTGGCATATCAAATGGCCGTAGAACTCTACATATCAGCTCAATTTGGCATGTGCAACTTGCACTTTATACCTGTGCAAGGAAAAACTTGCACACACTTCCGTTTAAGTTTATTTTACATTCGTGACTCTTTTTGTCCTTCACTACACTATCTAATTTTGCTTCAGATTCAGAATTCCATAAGAAATTATATATTTTTCATGTTTTGTTTCATTTTCTGATAAATGTTACGCTGCTATATCTTGCGTAGCTTTTCAGGCGTGTTTTACACCTTCAACGTACATGTTGTCTGCTATATGAAACAATATTGGCAATATTCTACGCTGAATTCCAGTGCAGCGTAGTTTAGAGCAGCGTAACTTTGCAAGAAGTTGTACTTTACGCTGCATTTTTGTGAAACAAGATTGTGGTGTATTATTAACTTTCTACGCTGCATTATGCTACTTCTACGCTATAAGCATAAGTTACACCTTTTATGAAACGGGGCCCAGGGCAGTTGAATAACGGGTACTTCAAAGTTTTGTACCCAAAGTGATCAGAATCATAGTTTAGTACCAGTTTTAGTATAGTATACTAGGAATATGCCAAAAATAATACTAGTTTAGTACATTGATGTAAGGTAAACGCAAACGGCTGCAGCTGGTGACTGTGGTATTTATTTGTACCCAAAACAGGATGGAGAAGCAGTGCATCACATATGCTATTCGAATTATTTTTCGTGTTGTTTAGTTATGTCGGTATTGAGCAGAGGTGCGATGTCGGCCAGTAGCGTACGCGACCAGTAAATTAATACGACTACGTAGCGGGCATAAGCGGATCCAGGGTCGCAGATCGGAGGGACATGTTACGGGGAGGCGCCATCCAGATCAAGGGGGCGGCACTTTTGGCCGACAAAACCTATCATGTGGATGTCAAATTCTATAGCGGCGCGCCGATTCTTGCATCGGGGGGAGGAGGTGCGGTGACATTTCAGGGGGCACCATCGACCCCACAGAGCATCGCCATGAACATTTGAGAGGACGCCGAGGGTTGATTCATTGTCCCTTTTATTAGGACAGGGGCGGATCTAGGCCATACGTTTGGGGAAGGCAATCTCAGGAAACATTGCGAACATGGTGTCGTTTCGATGACAATCGGCTGAAAGTGGGTACAATTCAGCCACTTTGGGGACCATGGCAGGGGCGGATGCAGAATTTTCTCAAAAAGAGGCTCGGTTTTCAATTGTAGGGGCCCCCGCTCGTGGTTTTCATTTTTCATAAATTGGGCGTTAAAAGTGAATAAATCATCAGGGTGGTGTGTATTTAAACGTACTTATTAAATAAAGTTTGATACTTTTGGGGGACTCCAGGCCAGCTATTGGGACCCCCCGAGACCAGTATCCGTGGCGTTTGGGCTCCTTGAATTTACCTAAGAAACGCCCACTGAACATAAAGGGAGCCCCCTGCTTCATAGGCGGATCCAGAATTGCCAATCAGGGGAGGGGGCGCCATCCCTTCCGGGGGCACCATTTTTGAACGGTAAAATCTATCAGGTGGGCGCAAAATTCTATCGGTAGGCGCCGATTTTCGCATCCTGGTGGGGATAGGAAGCGACATTTTAGGGGGCACCATCGACCCCTCAGGGGGCGCCGTGACCATTTCAGGGGACGCCGAGGGTCGATCGGGGGCACGTTTCCCCCTTGTCCCCCCTGGAACTACCTATGCCCTGCGGAGGGCCTTTTGTCGTGCTCAAGGCCAGGCTAACGCTACGCGGTCGCCCTCATCACCTACCATCCCCTTAGATCCGCCCCTGGAACATGACGTATTTACTGCTGGATCCGCCTCTGCACCAGGCAAAAGCATCCCTTAGAGCTAAAAGCATGAAGGGCGCAAAGTTGCATGAATTTCAAGCGAATATATTGTGTTTTGCACATTCGGATTTTATGAAAAGTTTGGCCGCTTCTAGGATTCGAACCCACGCCTGAAAATGAAACCAAAACATGGGACTGGTTTTCACCGTCTAGCTCTCTGGTTAATGTCACGGCTGGCGGTTTTGACCACGGAAATGAAAAGAAAAATGTCCTGGCGTCCATTTGAACTGCTTTTCGTGAACCTGCGCGTGGTTAAAGATACCCTCCCGAGGCTCTAGATTGCAAGCTTTTAACATGTGTTCCCTATGGACTAGTCGAAAATGCCAGCCGTTTAGTAGGAAAAACTTTTAGCCCCCCGACACAAACAGCACACACGATATTTTTTATTACACATCTTCAGCCAACATTTATTTTTTTCCTTCACTTTCACTCGCCTGGGCGCCGCTTCTGCCGTTGCCCCACTCGTCCTTCGATTCCCGACTGCGGCTCTTGTCGGTTGGACCGTGGTTCGCTCCTCCTCCTGCCATGTGTTTGTCCCTGGCCCTGGTCTCGGGTCTGGCCGGTGCTCTGCGGTACCGTTTTCGCTGCGACGCAGTTTGGCGCCGGATCTGTTTAGGCCCCCCCGCAGGTTACTCTGTCCGTTAAGGTCTGTGTACTGTGTACAAAATAAACGTATGGTTGTAACTAGGCACCTAAAAAAATTAGGTACGGCCAAAAACAAATACGTCGTATTTTCATTGCGCCAGCTGATAGTGTGTCTTCCGCCGCAGTATTTGTAAAAGTACATAAGAAACTTAAAAATCGAATAAGAGCAAATAGGTACAATAATTTTCATTCAAATAATTTAGTGAAAAATATATATGCGATTTTTCATCTGAATAAAGCAGTTAAACGCCATATTTGAAAGGGGTAATTCCATTCTGGAATTGGGCGTAATTCACGCTGCATTTGATATCTACGCCACTTTCGCGTGAATGTCACCGCTCTTTGTGAAACGTGATTCTGAGTACGGCGTAACTTTGCAGGTGAATGTGGTGTAGAACACGCCGCATTTCTATAACTTTTATGAAACGGGGCCCAGCTCAAAAACTTTACTTTCAGCGTAAATTGCAAGAAAATAAACCAAAACCAGTCAAGCTATGGGACACTGTAACGGCCGCTACGGATGAAGGTCTTACCGTGCCACCCTGGTTCAGCACGTCTGGAGGGTTTATAGCGTAGTCATATTCTGGAGTTTTTCCAAAAATATGTTCGGTTCATTGTCTCTAACTGGTAGTAAAAGAACTTTGAGCTCCGCACCACGAAATCGGCGTCGTTATTGTCACAGAGAAGAAGAAAAGAGGAGATATGGGAGACCAAGTACGATAAGAAGAAAAAAGTGTATAGTCGAGGGTGTAAGCTAGGTCATCTAGAAGGCCCTAACAGATAGAACACAGGGCAGTTGAAGAAAATTAGTTATTGTAACATTCATTTCGCGGCGGGTCAAACTATAGTCCCCTTACCTTGTGGTCTACTGGTCGTTTGTCGCGTGCCGACATGGACATGTGTCAATAAAATCGTCCAGCAATGGTTTTCAACTTCTTGGGAGAGCGTTCCTGAGGTCCTCATGTGCACACTCATATATTTTTAGTTCCATTATTTTGCAAATACAGCATCTATATATTTTTATAATTCTGGCTGGCAAATGGTGTTGATGTGGGCTGGTCCAACAAGTGGAGAAGAAGATCAAGACAGAAGTAAAGGAGTTTTTCATATTTTGTCATCTCAGCCAGTTTGATATCATCTGTAAGTATTGTAAGTTTTCAATTTATTGGTCATGCCTACAGATGAATGATTGCCAACTATCCTGTACAGCTTCCTACTGGCTCAGTGTTGATCTTCTGTTGACTGGACTCTTCATCTCCCTTTCATCTTCCTTCCTTTCATCTTAATTATGATTAATCCAATTTCTGTTACTGTAAACTGTTTGGGTGTGAGGCATGTTTATCTGGTGTTGTTTCTTGCCAGTGTCCTAATGCCTATCAAATATAAAAGGCTACCAGCTAATGCCTATCAAATAAGAGGCCTACCAGCTGGCGCGGCTCCGGCCTCTTCATGCCCTCTTCAGGCCTTCTCTCGCGTGGGCATGCATCGGAGCTGCTGTTTCTGGCGTCCTAACAACCGCTGGATCAGCATACCGGAGGGCTGTGGGTGGCGGCGGTGCGGCGCACGGCCGCCCTACAGGACCACATGCCGCGGGTCTATCTTCGAGTCATGTGCCAAACGGCGCGGCCTCACCCAGGACCTCAATCAACCTAAGCGGCTGTTTGAGCATCGCGTGGCATCGTCCAGCCTCATCCGGGTAATACTGCCCACACACCCGACTCGACCCGCCAGCCTATTCATACTGCCTGTGGCCTTCTATTGCGTGGACACGCCTCAGCTACTGTTACCGGGCGTCCCCCCAGTAACCGCCTACCAACGTACCAGAGGGTGGCGGTACGGCCGCTGGTGGCAGCGGCGGCGGCCACCCTGCAGGACCACATGCCGCGGCGGTCTATGGCAAATGAAGGTGGAATACTACCTGGAGGGGTCGCTGCTGCCCAAGGCGCATGCGCTCGCTACCTCCGGGTAGTTTATGGATGAGGAGGAGAATAGGATAAGGATTTCTGGCTGCTATGCACACATACACATAGACACACAAATGAACTTTAAAAAACTGAAGAAGATGAATGTGAAGTAGGCGATGCTCGGCTCGTGTTTGTTTCATTCTCGTACGGATGGCCCAGAATGAGTGACTTCGTTGTTCTTGTATGCATTTTGTCTTCGAGCTTTGATTTGAATCTTGTCTCCTTAGCGTTACTTTGAAATAATATAACGTAGTCAAGGCCTACACTTAAACCAACACAGCAGGCAGATGTACCGATGCGTCCAGAAAACAAATATACCGATGCGTCCCATTACGTCAGGGATTGGCAGTGCTCCTCATCATATCGCCAAAGTATTAGCAAGACCCCTATCAAGCTCGTTGGGTGCCTTCAGCGACGCACACCTCCAGAATACTGATGACCCCATGATGAAAATTAAGGACATCGACTTCTCAGATAAGTTTCTAGCCAGTTTTGATGTTAAATCATTATTTACGAACGTTTCAGTAGAGGGGGCAATGAAAGCTATCGAATCCGTAACAAAGAACATGAACCCTGACCAGCTGCCCTTACCAAAACAAGACTATTTAAAATTGCTAAAAATGTGCATGAATTTTGGTGGTTTCACTTTCAACTCGGATGAGTACTTTCAACACAGTGGTCTTGCGATGGGTTCACCGTTAAGCCCAGTTGCTGCATGCCTATACATGGAATGGCTTGAAAAACATCATTACCTAGAGATAATGGGGTCAAATGTGATCTGGGCTCGATATGTCGATGACATATTAGTTGTAGTCCCCAATGATATGGACTTAGAAACTAAACTCAATCAACTAAACTCAGTTGATCCGAAAATCCAGTTCACCATTGAAAAAGAACATCAGAGAACTCTAGCTTTCCTTGACACAGAGATTGTTAGGAGTGCCGAAGTTAAATTCAAAGTATATCGAAAGCCAACGAACAAGGAATGCTATGTACATTATTACTCAGGTCACAGTGATAGGGTGAAGCGAGGAGTAGTATTAGGATTTTTCTTAGGGCCTTCCGTATTTGTAGTGATGAATACCTGCAAGAAGAGATAGAACATATTATGACCTCGTTCACGAAGCTAAAATATCCGAGAGGATTTCTGATAAATATGAAAAAGAAAGCTCTAGATATAAGAAAACGATCCGCGAAATCCAACAAAAAGGAACAGATACGATGTGTTACGATACCTTACTCCAAACCAGCTAAAATTATTGCAAACAAACTTGAAGAAACGGGTTGCAAAGTAGCATTTTGTTCCGGTAAAAAACTTAGTAGCATCTTAGCGAAAAAGAAAGATCAGATGACTCAGAACCAAAAAGTGTAGTGTACCAGGTGCCGTGCGGGTCGTGTACGAAATCGTATATAGGTGAAACAGGACGGGGTCTAAAAACAAGATTAAAAGAACATAGAAGAGACCTTCGAAACAACTCAGAATTCAGTGCATTTGTCATACATTCCATGAAAACAAATCATCTACCAAACTGGGATAGAGCTAAAATTATAGCAGTTTGTAAAAACAAAGATAATAGGAAAGCTACAGAAGCAGCACATATAGCTAAAAATGATACTTTTAATCTTAGGCCAGGCTTCATGAAATGGGCAAAATCTGCGGCTGTATTAGGAGTTGGTTAAGCAAAGAGAGAGAAAAAAGTTTTATATAATAATAACAAAAACAATAATGATGATAAAATAAAAATAGAACATTATTTAAAACAGTGATAAGGCTAGATTGTCTCATATCGAAGCTTGCTTGTATACATTTTAGAATAATTCAAGAAGCATTACTGGAATATCTTCAAAAACGGTGCCTTTATATTTCTATCGCACGATAATTTTGCACAAAAATCCAAACGATGAAACTGCTGAATGTCTTAATGACGGGTTCCTTATCCCTCCTACCATAGATGCTGAAAAAGACAATTTTTGTCGAAACGCCGTTTAACATCTGCCTGCTGTGTTGGTTTAAGTGTTAATATCTGTCAACCACTGTTATACAATTAGTCAAGGCCTTCATCACTAAGAAACTTTGAAGGTGGCTGACCGTTTTAAAAGCTGTGATTCAGATCCTTCTTGTCCCAAGCGGCCTCCAAAATCACGCAAGTCACAGCAAAAAATCAAGCACGGACATAAGCTGCGAAAATGTGATGGCGGACGAAAACACATGAAATATTTCATATTTCATCTTGTTTTATCTAGTCCCACAGATCACTGAGGAAAATGCGAACCAGTCCATGACGTAGCCGATGAAAATAGGAATATGCCATTGCAATATCAACCCCGTATTAAAAAAGAACTGGATGAATTACGTCCATTTCTTGAGCACAAAAAAACACGTCCACCCTCTGTGAGCGAACGACTAATACAATACAATACATACAGTAAATTTCCCTGTGCAATGTCCAATCTTTGATGAAGCAATTGTGCATGTTCTTGCAAGGCTGTGTCATAGCTAGTCATACCTCAAGAAAAAAAACTATGAAATTTGAATAATAGGTGTTTCCTGAAGTTTTGTGGTTTCTTTGTAGCACTTTTGCTGTGTAAGGCACTGTATTAGCACCAAATGATAATATCAGGAAAGCTGGCGAATTTTCTTTGGAATAATTGTTTTAAGGTGGCTAAGTTTAATGACGTATTGGCAGGATACAGAGCTACATGCTACCTAAGCTACGCTTGCCAGGCTACATGAGAACAAGAACCTTGACAGGTTAGCTGAACATGTGAGGTAAAAAGACGCGTGGAAGGGACTTAATTTCTTGTACAAATTAGTTATCCTTTCAGACCCCAAACATAAACGTGAAATATCTACATTACACCTGCACCTAGTCCTACATCTACTACCCAAGCTTGTTATCAATATGCTGGTAGAATTTGCATCCCTTGCCGGCAGAACTGGGTGTCTTCACCAGTGAAGCGATCTGTTTCACCACGGATATGTCTGGTTCAGGCAAATCGTTTCTGATTTAGCGCAGTATTGTTTGTTGTTAAAGGGAATGTGGCACCTTGGTCGAATCCTGGAATTTAGTGCAATTAGGCGTACTTTTAGCCGAGAATAATGAAACCACTCATGATTTCTCTCAAAAATGTACAATAAGCTCAATATTTTGATTTTTAAAATACTCCCCTAGAAAAAGAAATAAATATCAGCCTGTGAATGATGTCACGATCTGGTAACCACTACCATACTTGAAACGCTTCAAGGGCTTCAGTTGGCTGATGCTCATGGTGACGTCAGCACATGTCGTCACACCAGCAGCTCACAACAATGGCCGCCCGGCGATGGGCTGATGAGGGGGTTGGTGTCAGGTAGGTTTTAACTTTTTTCTACGGAAATATCGAGTTCCAAGACAAATGACATATGGAGTACCGGGTTTTCTGACTTAGTGATTGGTTTAAGGGCGCATTCAGCGTCAGGCTATATCGCGCCCGGGTTTTCTGACTTAGTTTACAACTTGGCTATCTCAGTTAAAATCACGTTATGAAGGTGTCACATTCCCTTTAAGATGGTGTAATTGTAAGTACATTATTGAAATGTGCTATAGTATTGGCAATCCCATTGAATCCGTGCAAAAACGGAGAGAGAGTAGATCCCGCTGACGTATTGTTTCTACAGGAAATATTGTGTTTAATTGAAGGAGCTGTTTTGGTCTAACAGAGTCAAGTGGGCACAGGTGCAGTTGTGGTGCACATTTGTCATGTGCTTCTTACAACACACAAAACCTGTTTCCTTTTAAAACAGCATGTTTACCCACGAAGTTCAGCCACAACATTGCAATGTGTTTGGGAGTGCTAGTCGTCGTAGGAAGGGAAATTGTGGCAGCTGAGGTAACGATGTTAAATTTCTGAATTACTTGAGTTGCCGGGACACTCCTGTGAAGAGATCTACCTGGCCACAATTGGTATGTGTATACTTTAAGCAGAGCTCATTTGAAGAGTTGTTGTTACATATATATTGGACTTCCCTTGCACGAAGTGGTTGTGAAATCCTGAAAATTCAGGTCACTCAGCAAAACAAAGGCTTGGTTTTAGTTGCGGTACATCCGCTTGACCTTTAGCCAGTGGTGTTCAAAAAGACATCAGCTTCTCGGACTGTACCCATCTGCCACCTTGGGCAAACCTGTTGACTTCGCTTCATGGGCAGTCAGCATACACAATGTCCAGATATGGCTACTCATACGGGCGAAGAATGGCGATGACCGTTGACCTTTCAGGCAGATTCATAATACCCCCAACCATAAGAAAACCTATCCAACATACCACACCCCGAATATGATCCACAATATACGAGCACAGGTCACACTGCAAGGACAAAATAATAACCCACTCCATCAGATACAGTTCTCTTTTGCTCTTGACCTTGAAATGACTTCTGATCTATCTCTGGAGGTCAAATTCTTAAAAATTCATTTTCTTTAATGACAATTGGACCAAATGACCACCGCAATTTTGCTTGAGTGTCAGGATGCACATATATGGCCATGTGTTTACCAACATTTGGAAAAATCGGTTTCGGCAAAATTGGTCAAAACGACATTTTGAGTTTAATATCTCCGGAGTTCAAAAGTCGTTTAGAGTAAGAACTTGTGACAAAAGTGACTTGTATCTGAGGGGGCAATCAATTCACTATATTTTGGCACCGACTGCATTGCTCTATCTTCATTACGACTGTAGTTATAGACAGCAATGTCGGAAAAATGGTGTTGACCTAACCTAAGAAGACGTCTATCTCTGATCACAGCGGTCGCAGGCTGGGGTTTTGTGGGCAGTGATACTTCTGTGGGCGCTACCCTCTCACCAAATCTCCTGGAATTCTGAGACCATGACTATATTTTGAACCGCTTAGCATGGAATAAATTACATCATGGGGAAACTCGATCTTGGTGGCTTTGTCGTGGTGGGGCCCCACCAAAGTGGTTAAGCCCCAAAGAGCCGGACCAGGGCCAGGGCGTCTTAAATCTATGGAATATATTGCTGGCAACCAACTCCTGGAAATACCTGCCATGATGTCAATGCAAATTAATCACTTCCATTGCGTGAAACGTGCAGGGGAGTTAATTTCCACACTATAAGCAATTGCCCGTGGTCGGAGCATCCTGCCCCCAAAATATAGCTTGGGATTGGTTTAGGCCAGTATAAGTGAGGTTTGGACATCTGTAAGCCTGGCTCTAATGTGGCGTTTAAGCGCATATTGAGTTCCGTTGCGATTTAAATTTCAGTGATCTTGGTTCACGCCAGGGAGATGATTGGTGCTGGTCAGGTGCTTCCAGCGAGCTGAATCAATTGAACCTCGTACCACACTATTTGTATCCTGTAATTCAAGGTTTATGAGCAGTAATTATGAGATTTTCTAACCAAATTGTTTTATCTCCTCTACTTTGCCTTTTTTGGGGTCATCCCGTGGGCAATGAATTAAATAAATACAATACATACAAAAATACAAATACTAAGCTGTGATATTACGGGCGTGGAATTTTACTTCCTTAAGAAACTTTGGTCATCTCTTCTTGTCGGTGCATACCCCGAGCAGTAATGGAGCCTGCATCACCAGCTGCTGTTGCTGGCTCAGTGATCTCCGCCCGAGCATAACAGTAATGGAGCCTGCATCACCAGCTGCTGTTGCTGGCTCAGTGATCTCCGCCCGAGCATAACAGTAATGGAGCCTGCATCACCAGCTGCTGTTGCTGGCTCAGTGATCTCCGCCCGAGCATAACAGTAATGGAGCCTGCATCACCAGCTGCTGTTGCTGGCTCAGTGATCTCCGCCCGAGCATAACAGTAATGGAGCCTGCATCACCAGCTGCTGTTGCTGGCTCAGTGATCTCCGCCCGAGCATAACAGTAATGGAGCCTGCATCACCAGCTGCTGTTGCTGGCTCAGTGATCTCCGCCCGAGCATAACAGTAATGGAGCCTGCATCACCAGCTGCTGTTGCTGGCTCAGTGATCTCCGCCCGAGCATAACAGTAATGGAGCCTGCATCACCAGCTGCTGTTGCTGGCTCAGTGATCTCCGCCCGAGCATAACAGTAATGGAGCCTGCATCACCAGCTGCTGTTGCTGGCTCAGTGATCTCCGCCCGAGCATAACAGTAATGGAGCCTGCATCACCAGCTGCTGTTGCTGGCTCAGTGATCTCCGCCCGAGCATAACAGTAATGGAGCCTGCATCACCAGCTGCTGTTGCTGGCTCAGTGATCTCCGCCCGAGCATAACAGTAATGGAGCCTGCATCACCAGCTGCTGTTGCTGGCTCAGTGATCTCCGCCCGAGCATAACAGTAATGGAGCCTGCATCACCAGCTGCTGTTGCTGGCTCAGTGATCTCCGCCCGAGCATAACAGTAATGGAGCCTGCATCACCAGCTGCTGTTGCTGGCTCAGTGATCTCCGCCCGAGCATAACAGTAATGGAGCCTGCATCACCAGCTGCTGTTGCTGGCTCAATGATCTCCGCCCGAGCATAACAGTAATGGAGCCTGCATCACCAGCTGCTGTTGCTGGCTCAGGGATCTCCGCCCGAGCATAACAGTAATGGAGCCTGCATCACCAGCTGCTGTTGCTGGCTCAGGGATCTCCGCCCGAGTATAACTTCCAACAAGTATCGGACCATACCCACCCTGCCCTATTTTGTTCTCACCTTTCTCCGGCCATAACCTAGGGTGTCTAATTTTCCACTCACCAATTTTGTGAGTGGTGGAATTTAGTGGCGGTGTTCACCCATTGGAACTTTCTCCGGTGGGGCAGGGGGCACTGAGCGTCTTGTCCGCGCCAGAATTTCGATTCAGTTGTTCCACTGAAATCGGTGGAGATAAGGATGGCAGGTATAATTGGCCAGAAAAATAGAAATTGCCAGATTTTCTTTCAGAAAAGCGAAAGAAGCCCATAAGAGCCGAGTTTTAATTTGGCGATCTTCTAGTCGATTCTTGCTGCTCTCTTTTTCCAGTGGACGTTGGTAGAGGAGGCAATGGAACTGGCTTTTGTAGTAAGTATTGTTGAGTAAAATTCAATAGTAGTAAGTATTGTTGGAAGTGAGTGGAAAATTCAGCAAAAAATTATAAAAGTGAGTGGAAAATTCTGCTTGACTGGGTGTCGTTCTGCACTCAGCACCCCAGGTTTTGGGACACTGGGTGAAGCACCGCGGTTGAGGGCTCTATCTCTCACTCCATCGTTTTCCCACCATCCCTGAAATTTTTACCCCGGGTCACACAAGGTCAGGTCACCAGGTCGAGTCAACCAAGGTCACCTTACTTCAACTTTCGAGCTCTATAAGAGCTACATTTCTAAGCCGATCGATTTGAAACTTCCTATACTTAATGACCCCTCCAGGGTCTACAACATGTATATCCGGGATTTTTTCGATTTCGTGACTTGAGGTCAGGTCGCGAGGTGACCTCTCCCATTGAAAAAGCATGGGAAAAGCTGTCTAATGATCTAAATGTCACAAAAATGGTTGTAAATGCTCAGATTGCTTAGCAAATCGTTCTTGGACACCCTTTCATAAATCCCAGGGGCGATATTTGCCCTTTGACGTATCTGAGGTCATCTCAGGACGCCAGGGGTCAAAAGCAGTATTTTGATGATAACTTTTGACCTAATCAAGCTAGAGAGCTGAATTAAACGTCATCGTGTGTGTCTCGTCGCTGGCTTTCATTTGATATACAGCAATGTCACTTTCTGACCTTTCTTGAACCTTTTGTCGAACGCCTCCCCAAGCTTGTGGTCTGTATTTTGGTTTGTCTTTCTCCAGATCCGAATGCAGCCATGCTGTCCGCTTCCTCCGCTGACAGGGATTATGTTGTCAGTCCAATAGCAAGGACATGCTCGTGACTATGTAGCAACGCCGGGCCGCTGTCAGTAAGTGAGCGCGGCCCCGTGATGTACAGGTGGTTCCAGCCGTGAGGAGCGCGTCCCCTGCTGTACAGGTGGTTCCAGCCGTGAGGAGCGCGTCCCCCTGCTGTACAGGTGGTTCCAGCCGTGAGGAGTGCTGGCGTGAGCGCGTCCCTCTGCTGTACAGGTGGTTCCAGCCGTGAGGAGTGCTGGCGTGAGCGCGTCCCTCTGCTGTACAGGTGGTTCCAGCCGTGAGGAGCGCGTCCCCTGCTGTACAGGTGGTTCCAGCCGTGAGGAGCGCGTCCCTCTGCTGTACAGGTGGTTCCAGCCGTGAGGAGCGCTGGCGTGAGCGCGGCCCTCTGCTGTACAGGTGGTTCCAGCCGTGAGGAGCGCTGGCGTGAGCGCGGCCCTCTGCTGTACAGGTGGTTCCAGCCGTGAGGAGCGCGTCCCCCTGCTGTACAGGTGGTTCCAGCCGTGAGGGCGCGTCCCCCTGCTGTACAGGTGGTTCCAGCCGTGAGGAGCGCGTCCCTCTGCTGTACAGGTGGTTCCAGCCGTGAGGAGCGCGTCCCCCTGCTGTACAGGTGGTTCCAGCCGTGAGGAGCGCGTCCCCTGCTGTACAGGTGGTTCCAGCCGTGAGGAGCGCGTCCCTCTGCTGTACAGGTGGTTCCAGCCGTGAGGAGCGCGTCCCCCTGCTGTACAGGTGGTTCCAGCCGTGAGGAGCGCGTCCCTCTGCTGTACAGGTGGTTCCAGCCGTGAGGAGCGCGTCCTCTGCTGTACAGGTGGTTCCAGCCGTGAGGAGCGCGTCCCTCTGCTGTACAGGTGGTTCCAGCTGTGAGGAGTGCTAGCGTGAGCGTGGCCCTCTGCTGTACAGGTGGTTCCAGCTGTGAGGAGTGCTGGCGTGAGCGCGTCCCTCTGCTGTACAGGTGGTTCCAGCCGTGAGGAGCGCGTCCCCCTGCTGTACAGGTGGTTCCAGCCGTGAGGAGCGCGGCTGAGCGGCCCTCTGCTGTACAGGTGGTTCCAGCTGTGAGGAGTGCTGGCGTGAGCGCGTCCCTCTGCTGTACAGGTGGTTCCAGCCGTGAGAAGCACTGGCTGCGTCGGCGGCGCTGGCCACACTGGACGCCGACCCGGCCCTGGCCGGCTGGAAGGGTGCGGCGCCCGGCGCCGGCGCTGGCGGGCCCGGCGCCGCCGGCTCCGGTGCCGGCGACGCCGTCGGCCCGGCCACGCCCGGCTATGGGCCGCAGTACGTGCCGGCAGGGCCGGGCACCCCACACTCGCAGACCAGCTTCACGCCGCCGGCTGTGCCTCCACACTTCAGCAGTCCCGGACACCCGGCCGGAGGGCCCGGCACGCCCTTCTCTGCCTCACCGGTGCCGCCGGGCGGACCCTCGCCCTACCCCACGCCTCCGGCCAGCGGGCCGCCCTCCTTCCCGTCGGTGTCCACGCCGGGCCCTCACCCGGCTCACTTCGGACCGGGCCCGCCCCACAACGGAATGATCCAGCAGTCCATGATGATGGGTCCCATGGGCGGACCGCTAGGAGGACCGCACGGTATGCCTGGAGGACCTCACGGTCCCGGCGGGCCGCACGGCCCCGGCGGGTTCCCGGGACCGTTCCCGCCGCATGGAGGACCGCCGTTCGGACCGCCGCACATGGGTGGTCCCATGCATGGTCCCGGCGGTCCTATGGGGCCACACATGGGCCCCGGAGGTCCAATGGGACCAGATCGCATGGATCATGGGTAAGAACGGCTATGCAAGTGATATTGGCATTGGATTTAGTGCTGTCAAAGAAGTCATTATTTTATTATACATTTACATTATTGAACATGTATTGCGGTGGCCGTTGTCACATTTGTGGAATCATTGTACTAACAAAAGAAACTGCTACGGTGTCCTCATTTTCTACAATTCTCTATGCGACCACCATCGCGAGTTTAGTGAGGGCTATATGATTGCTTTCCAGGAGGCACACCCCATACTTTAACCAGCCCGACTACCGTATCCACGAGCTCAACAAGCGGCTGCAGCAGAAATCGGAGGTGAGTGGGGTGATGCAGCCGTGCGCAGTGGCTCATTGCGTACCATCAACTTCGCTGATGTCGTCAAAACAGTCTGTGGTTTTGCCCAAATCATTTTGCCTGTAAGCGAGCATTGTTTTCCCACGCCCAAAGGCGACAGTAAACACGCGGCTCCTCCGCTTGACTGACGGCTCCCAGCTCAGATGCTCGAGTTGGCTGTGTTCTTTCTGTCATTATCAGTCGAGTAATATGCAGAGTGGCCATAATAAGGCCAGGCGGTGTCTTTGACTGGACCTCTTGTGTGACAGTTATTACATGTTGACCTGGAATGGTCATAGTATGTAGGTATTATTCGGTTTGGCGTAACGAGGGGAATCCACTGTCTCAACATCGTGTGTGTGTGTGTGTGTGTGGGGTTTTTAAGGGCGCTCCAGCTGCTAGGGCCATTTAGCGCACCTACTATACACTATAATCAATTCTTAAAAGCCACTTAAGTTTTCCGCGTTATTCTATAGGTAGATAGCTAAAAGTAAGGCTACTTGATTCCTTCGTGTTTAATTCTATTGCGTTTGTGTCATTCGGTGAGGATTATATACAATATCAAATCCAATCTCTGTCAGGTACCGTACGGGCTATGGGGAACTCAACAGCTGGCTTGTCTCCCAACACACTCGCAAGGGGCATGGGAGGAAAATAACGGGCGCGCAGAGTTCTCAGTTCGTTACATCCTGTGTCGGCCAATACATGCTGTACAGTAAGCCTGCTTTGACAGTGGCTACACCGGCTTGGTACTGAAGCAGAGAAATGGTGTCCGTGGGCTGCAAATGTGTGACCAATACGAAGTCGTGTAAGGCATATTTCCTCCCTTCTACTCCGCCTGTTACTCGACTCCCATGGTTTTATGGCTGGCTTGAGCTGCTTTAAGGCGCAGGTCGACTCAGTGTCCCATTTCGCTTGCCATTCAGATTTGAGAAGGCTGTTAATTTCTGCTTTCACATCAGATGCTGAAACTCTAAAAGCTCCTGCTCGAGTAGTCTCAGAAGCCGATCTGGCAGCCAAATAAGCTCTCTCGTTACCAGGTACTCCCACATGACTAGGGACCCATAAAAACTGTATCCTGGCCCCGGCAAAAAGGCGGTATTAAGAAGCCTCCGGATGGTAGGCACTAACCAGGATTTTGGTGGGTGACTAGGCTGGAGTGCAGCTAGGGAACTAGCGGAGTCTGTAACAATTAAAAACCGCCCACCGGGGTCTCGGAGAATGTGGCGTAAGACTTGGATAATAGCACATAGTTCGGTAGTGAAAACGGATACCGATGTAAGGTTGAAACCTCGGCTTATGTCCCTTCCCACAAAAGCACATCCAGCACCTAAGCTGCTTTTGGAGCCATCAGTATAGAAGACAGAGTAGCCCGTGTATGATGCAATCTTTTCAAGTGCGGTTTGCTGCAATATCATTGGCTGGGTCACAGACTTCCCAAGTGTCAGTAGCTCTTGGTCGCATTGAATGGAAACGTCGCGCCAGGGCGCAGATTTCTGTGGTCGGGTCTTTGCGATTTTTCCTAACGATATTCCGGAACCTTCTAACCAACGCGACGCTCGCATACACAATGCCTTGGAGGAACTCGGGCGGGCAGGTGAGAACAGTCCTGTCACTGATGGGTCAAGTGGCCATTTGTGTGTGGGGTGATTTGGGTACTGCTTCATTTTACTGGCATATATAAATGCAAGTCGCTTGCGTCTGAGGTCCAGAGGGGGCTCATTTGCATCTACGAGCAAACTAGATCTGCGAGATGTGTGAAATGCGCCTGTCGCCACTCGGATACACGCATGATGTACCGCGTCCAGCGGCTGCTTAACGCTGGTCAGAGCTCCGTCATAAGCAACGCAAGCGTAGTACAAGACAGATCTGATGAGGGCATGGTAAAGGCGTAAAAGCGAGCTTCTGTCAGCACCATACGAAGTACGTGACACCATTTTGAGAATATTGATACGTTTCATACACTTGTTTCGAACACTGCGAATGTGGGAGGTATAGGTCAGACGCTTGTCAAAAGTAACGCCTAAGAACTTAGTCTCCGCTACCACGGGAATTCGTTTGCCATACAGGTGAAGGTTGATCTCTGAACAGTACTTATTTCGCCTGCAGAAGTGAACACAGGTACTTTTATTTGTTGAAAACTTAAACCCGTTCAAAATGCTCAGTTGCTAAGATGTTCCCTGGCCTCTCCCCTCGAATCCGGAAATGTAAAAACACTGAAGATTCTTCTTACATTTCCGGATTCGAGGGGAGAGGCCAGGGAACATCTTAACAACTCATCATCATGCTCCTTGCCGCAGCACTTCAAAACTTACCAACGTTCAAAATGCTCCATTCAGTGAGGCGGTCAATGCTCAGCTGCAACAGCCTTTGAGCGGATATCGAAGTAGAAGTCGAGATCCAAATCGCAAAGTCGTCAACGAATAATGAACGCTCGAAATTATGTGGTAAGACACTGCAGATGTCATTGATTAACACGCCGAACGCGGTCACGCTTAAAATACTACCTTGTGGTGTGCCACTCACTTGTCGAAACTTGTCGGAGTGCGAATTTCCAACTTTAACGCTAAAGAACCTTTCCTTAATGAAGTCATTGAGAAAGTGGCCCATGTGGCCCACAATGCCTGCTTCTCGAAGTTTTTTCAAGATTGCGTATCGCCACGCCGTGTCATACGCTTTTTGTATGTCGAAAAAAACTGCCACTGTGTGCTGCTTTGCTGTGAAAGAGCAACGAATTGATGTATCGAGTGATATCAAGTGGTCCGTGGTGCTGCGTCCAGCTCGAAACCCACACTGGTACTCCGAAAAGAATCCTGTGCTCTCAAGATACCAAACAAGACGCTTGTTAATCATTCGCTCGAAAAGCTTGCATAGACATGATGTGAGGGCAATAGGTCGGTAGTGCAGTGGGTCATGACCTTCTTTATCCGGTTTCAAAACTGGGACTACGGTCGCCTGTTTCCATCCCTCCGGGAAGTCGTGTGACGTCCAGATGTGATTGTAAAAGCTAAGCAGTGACTTCATACAGTGTATACTGAGGTTTTTCAGCATAGCATTGTGGATGAGGTCTGGTCCTGGTGCAGTGTTTTTGGTTTGAGCCAAAGCGTCTTTAAGCTCATCAAATGTGAAGCAGTCGTTGAAAGGGAGAATTTCCGACGAGTCGAAGCATATAGGAGTCAATTCACTTGTTTGCTTATGTCTAATAAATCGCCTATCGTTCGTGCCAAGTTGCCATCGGTTTGCCCAAGTAGTTCCTATTGTGTTTGCTACTTCTGTGGGATCGGTCAAAATGGTATTCCCTACAGTCAAAACAGGAGATGGCATTGTTACGCTACGTCCGGACAACCTATTAATCCGTCGCCATATCGCGCTGAGATGTGTCAGACGGTTTATAGTGCTTATGTAGGCATTCCAAGAACTTCTTTTGGCCTCCTTAACTGTTCGCTTGACTTGAGCCTTTGCTTTGCGGTACTGGATTAAATTGTTGAGTGTTGGCCTTTTCTCAAAAATACGAAAACAGCGACGTCTTTTGCGAATAAAATGTTTGCAGTCCTCAGTCCACCAGGGGACTGGTATGTGTCGGGGCAGGGCAGAAGTGTTTGGAATGTAAGAACCAGCAGATTGCAATATACGATTACATATTTCATCGTCAAGCTCTGTCGCAGTGCTACCATCCGCCGGCTCAATGTCGAAGTGGCAATCGGCTGTAAAGCTTTCCCAGTCGGCTTTCCGGATGTTCCACTGGGGAATTCTCCTTCCTGGATGGGGCGTGTCAGTCCAAAGCCAGATAGGATAGTGATCACTGCCACACGGATGTGAATGGGTTCTCCAACTAAAACGATCAGCCAAGGTAGAAGAACATAAAGAAAGGTCGATAGCAGACGTGTTTCCTGACCGTAGCGCAATATGTGTATGAAGTCCATTATTCAAGTTACATACATCATTACGTAATATAACATCCTCCAGTCGACGGCCTCGTCGCCCTGAGCGTATACAACCCCATACTGTGCTGTGAGCATTGAAGTCACCCAATAAAAGGAAGTTTCTTGGCAGCTAACGGATCAGATCGTGCAGCGCATCCCCCGGAAGGTCTTCGTCGGGGGGTAAATACAAGGATACGCAGGTTATTTTCAAATTTCCAAAATTGACAGTTGCCGCCACAGCTTGGAGGCTAGTCCTGAGTTGAAAAGAATATGATGGTACGCTGTAGTGTACTAGTATGGCAACACCGCCATGTGCTATTGTTGTTGAGGGTATGTCGTAACGATATGTTTTATAATTGTGTAATTGGCATGAGGTCTCCTGCTTCAGTTTGGTTTTTTGTACACAGATAAGAGCGGGGGATTTAGAGGCAACCAGAGCCTGTAGTTCAGCTTGGTTCGCCTGAAACCCACGTATGTTCCATTGTCAAAATATGGGTCATACTAGTAAGAGTTAAGAGGAGTGTTAATACTAGTCTGGAGAAAAATAATAAGCTCTTTATTGTGCTCTACTAGGTCCCTGGAAGGGCACACCTCCTGACAGCAGGGGCATTCCAGGACAAAACGACCAAAAAATTTCAATTTGACACCACCATGTCTAGAAAAAGTCTGAAACTTTGTCTCCGGGGTAGTTTTGGGCCAGAAACACGCCTGTGAGAATCTTAGCCCCCTCCGACCAACGGTGACGAGTTATAGCCCGAGGCATTTTCAGGGTCACCTTGTAGACTCATCTTTGATGCTTCATAACTTAACAACGCATTGCCCGATTAACAAGTTTTGTATATCATTGAACTCGTCTTGAACCATACATTATTTTGAAAAAAGAAAATTTTAAAATAAAAAATTGACTTTCAATTCGTTTGACCTTTCCTTAGATGACCTAGTTTGACCTTTTCGACATTGAAATTGACCTTTTGGACACCTCAAAAATTTTGCTTCATCAAATATCTTTCGATAGAAAAAGTACAAAAATGCGTTCTTTCTATAAGTTCCAAATATTTAGCACCGAAGGTGGGTATGTAGACCGTTTTTGACCACTGCGGCAGTATAGCCTTATGTTTAACGCCACAAACATAGCGATTGCTTTTGTAATCGGTTGCTGGCAATCATATGGCATTGTCTTTACGAAATTTTCATCGTGAAAGTTTCAAAATATGTGAGAATTAACACGCGCCCACCCTAGGGGTGAGCAACCGGCCTCCTCAGGTCTCTACAGGTAGTAAAAAAACACCTTCGTGCAGCGCCACCGTACTCCATGTACCTCTAACACAACATTTTGCAACTTCTGAAAAAATAATTTGGGTCAACTGGGAGGTGGTAGGTACCGTAAATACTGAAGGCCAGCTGGCAACTGACTGGTGAGGGGGGGTGACCTGATGTAGACGGTCGTCGTTATGCCTTGTGGGACTTTCAACTTTGGTTCATTGATTAACACTTCATCGTGGGAGTTGCTCGTTTGAGTGTTGGGGTCGGGGTCTCCGTAAAAAGTCCCTTGATGACTCTAGTGAGACACCTACTCCTAAAACTGAACTGGCAACCGCTTGGACAATATTTATGAAAATAAAAATTGCAGCCATTAAAAGTGATAGAAAGGGATCCGTTGTTTCGAGGGAGACCAGGGAAAATGAACTTATTAATAATTGACCTTTCAGCCTTAAACGAAAATTTACAAAGATGTCGCGGCTTTATCCATAATTGAAACAAATATAACTTATCCTATGGGCACCACTAACTCACACAATTACATCGTTCCTGGAGATGGAAAAATAATATCGATACAAGGTGACCCAGTGCAGCACAGCATACGTTTGAGAGGATTCATGCAATGTAAACAAACGTGTCTGAAAGGCGTTCATTCCAAAAAGTAATTTGAATCTGCTCATATATGAGAAGAATGTCCTGAAATTGTAACGCATTCGACTTGGTCACTTGAACAGGCTGCCTCATGATATTTTTACAAGGTGATCATTTCATAGCTGACACAGATCCCAGAATTCCAGATGAATAATGACACAGTGCACTGGGAGTGATGCCGCTAAACAGCCAGTTTTAACCACTACCGAATATGTTACATACAATCGTTTGGTCGTGTCACCTTTGAGTTTGCTCGAGGTCACAGTATTTTTACAGGAACTAAGTGGAAACCTAAATTTTGTGGCATAATAGGTGACAGAGGAGAGCCGTAGAAAGAAACGTTCAGCACCATTGGAACACTCTTGTTGAGCCCAAGCAGATTATGTATCTTATAATATTGCCTAGTCAAATGTCAAAATTAACCTGCTTTGACCTAGAGCCAGGCCTGGGTCTGTATGGTAAAAAGAATATTAATCAAACTGCAGTGGCAAGTCAGACACGACAACGTAAAAATAAAACCTCCATCGCAATTCTCGAAAATTCTCAATTCTTTCAAGTTATCAAAATTTACCAATTGACCCATGCATTTCTAATGGAAAGATCATGACCCTGACCCTGCTCCCGGTTATCGACATAGAAATCCTGCTACGAAAATTATCGTGCTCGGCGACCTTACTATGTAATGTGAATCTAACGACGATAGGCTAGATTTGATATTATTGATGCACCCCCAAACTTTTTTCGAGGTTAGGTCTCTTGACCTGGGTTGGCCGTCTGACCTAGTATGACCCAGACCTAAAATTTTGCTAGAAGCTGCAAAAATTTCGAGTTAGAGGTACATGAAGTACGGTGGCGCTGCGCGAAGGTGTCTTTTACTACCTGTGGAAACCTGAAGAGGCCGGTTGCCCACCCCCTTGTGTGAGCGCGTGTTAATTCTCATATATTTTGACACTTTCACGATGAAAATTTCGTAAAGACAATGCCATATGATTGCAAGCAACCGATTACAAAAGCAATCGCTTTGTTTGCGGCGTTAAACATAAGGCTGTACTACCGCAGTGGTCAAAAACCGTCTGCATACCTACCTTAGGTGCTAAAAATTTGGAACTTATCGCAAAAACGCATTTTTTTCATTTTTTCTATCGAAAGATATTTGATGAAGCAAAATTTTTGAGACGTCCAAAAGGTCAATTTCAATGTCGAAAAGGTCAAGCTAGGTCATCTAAGAAAAGGTCAAACGAATTAAGTCAAAATTTTTAAAATTTTGAAATTTTCTTTTTTCAAAATAATTTATGGTTCAAGACGAGTTCAATGATATACAAAACTTGTTAATCGGGCAATGCATTGTTGAGTCATGAAACATCAAAGATGAGTCTACAAGGTGACCTCCCGAAAATGCCTCGGGCCATAACTCGGTCACCGTTGGTCGGAGGGGGCTAAGATTCTCACAGGCGTGTTTCTGGCCCAAAACTACCCCGGAGACAAAGTTTCAGATTTTTTCTAGATATGGTGGTGTCAAGCCTTGGTCGATCTGTCCTGGAATGCCCCAGCATTCCCTTATACTGTGTACTGTTTTCTCGCTCCCATACCGGATGTGCCCGGTCTCTCGAGAGCGGACGCCTGGTACTACCTGGCTCCCGAGAATGGGACCGGTACCTATCGGTTCGGTCTGATGAGTAGGAGTGAGACCGACCGCGTTCTCGGCCTTGGCCTGAGTCTAAGGGGTGGTTGGGTCTCGGATTTACCTGCAGGTAACTCCGGAAAACTGCCTCATGCTGAGGCCTGGGTGGCGGTTGCGTGGCTGGTGAGCCAGGTGGTCCTCCGCGAGGAGGGTGGCGGATCGGGGGCGGTGGCATGGAATCATCTGTTTGTTTTATTGCTGGTTGAATGGTTGGATTAGTGGGTGCTTCCTGAGAGATAGGCTCCCGCGGGGGCCTTTCGCTTATCGTGACGGTACTCCTGGCTGGGGATGCTTCTACAGCAGTTTTGTTCCTGGGGAAATCCCGTCTGGTTCGCTTCATCCTAACGCCTTAGGGTTACCCGGGCTCGCTTCACCCCCCACAGATGCCTCGTCAGCTGGTGTGGGGACAGCTGTTTCAGGCAGGGAAGTAGGCGTTCCACATGTGGGTGCTAGAGACTGTATGGGTGAGTCTTCTCTGGCTCGCTTATTCTGAACCTCTTGTCTGTTCTCGTGGTGTCTACCCTCGTTAGTGTCTGAGATTGTTCCACCATTGGAGGTTGATAGGTCTGGTGGACCAGTTTCTGCTACAGTGTTTCGGACCTCTGGTGCTGTTTGCACGCCCTTGTCGACCGTTTCCGTAGCGCGCTCAGCATCGTCTTAGTACGTTCGGGAGACAGGAGGTAAGAGACCGGCGACAATCGCCAAGAATTCGCGAAGTGAGAGTTGCATTAAGTCTCCAACTCTAGAGTCCAGGCTGGGTTCGGTTGTGGTAGCGTGTTCTGTGATTGTCTGGTTAGTTGATGAGGTGTGAAGGGAGATGCCAACTACTGCGTCTCGGTAGGAAGGAGCGACCGAGGGAGCTTTAGCCTTTGCTGTGGTGGGTCCATTTTCTGGCGACGGCTTGGCGGCTAGCTTAGCTCTATGCTTTTGCATTTGTTTTGCTGCAGTCAGTTTTGGGCGGAGAGAACTCCAAGCTTCGTGGTTTGCTCGGCATGCAGCGCATTTTGGCGTCGTGGCTTCGCATACCGATGACCTATATCCGAGTCCCGCACACTTTCCGCAGCGCTCCTCTCCCTTACACCTACTGGCCATGTGGCCAAAATCCTGGCATCTGAAGGAGCGGACTGGGTTCGGCGTAAACGGTCGCACTTTCAGGGCTATCCACCCTACGCGGACTTTTTCTGGTAGCGTTTTCCCTGCAAAATGGAGAAGGAATGTTCCAGTGTCAGAGCTCTGACTTTCCCCTTCCTCAGTAGCCGTTTTACCGCTGTTACACCCTGGTCCTCTAGTCCTGCTAAGACCTCGTCATCCGGTACGTCACGCAGGTCTCGGCAACTGATCACTCCCCTGCAGCTATTCTTTGTGGCGTGAGGGGACACTTTGATCGGGACTGATAGATACCGATTCGCTGTGCGGATCTGAAAGGAGGTAGATGCTAGCAGCTTTTTCGCATCGCATGCGTTCTGTACGTCTACTTCGATCTTTCCATCTGGGTGCCGAAACGTGCGTTTGGGATAGAACTTTTCCAGGGCCGTGTGTAGCTGAAATGGATTCAGCTTCAGCGTCCGATCTTCAACAGAGGTAACAAGAGACAATGGGATGATCTGCTCTGGTGGAGTTCGCGCGGGTGGTCTGGCGTCCGGAGGGTCCATAGTATCAGCGGAATCAGAGGGTGAACTCGGGGTAGTCGGATTCAAGGCAGGGGTCGAAGTCCGTGCGGTCGGTTCTGTGGAAGTAGCGTGTAGAGAGGCCATGACAAGTCAGTTTACCTTCGGCCCCCCGGGTTGCCAGCTGTCAATAGCTGGGCCCGGGCTGGGCCTGGGCCCGGGTCTCAACATCGACTCATACTCAATCCGGTCAGAAACTAGAGCCAAAAAACCACCACCCACCTGTCATCCTCTTTGACTGTCATGCTTGTTGTATTGAATTGAGGCGAAAAGTGACCATTGTGGTTTTGTAATACTTATTGATGGGATATCTACCGTTCTCCTGTTCTTGTTATATCCGACAGGAGTCCAGATAGAAGGGGACGTAGGAACCAGGCCCCGTTCCAGCAGTAAGGCAGTATATCCTCCGCCAGGCGGGGCGACGTTAGTGCTTACAATGCAGCGCAGTGGAAAAAACGACTCCTCTTTACGAACTCTGAAAAGCCTTTAAAACAACAGAAACGACAGGAGATTTGTACTTGAATGGAGAGATAAACGAATTTTGTATTTGGAATCGAGATGGCCTTTGCATTCAATCTTGAAGAAAAAGCTCCTTGTCCAAATTATATGTGTGCCAAAATACAAATTCAACGCCGTCAGCTGTTGACCATTGGTGCTGAATAAAATACGTTGCTTCGATCGAATAATCACGAATATGTTACGTTGTCCTGGCAACGGCAGCAAACAACAGTCGATTGCAGCACCCGGAGTCAGTGTCCCAGAACTGGCTTTGTGCTAGGGTGCTGAGAGTAAAATTCACAGTGGAAAATATAGTCAGCGAGTAAAAATTCAGAGGTTGGAATATTTTGAGACTGAGTTAAAACCTTTATTAAACATTCATATAAGATTAGGAACACATTCTTCATTAAAATTTCCCCATTGCCCAACTTTTGAAGAGTTAATTTTCACCACAATCATTTAGTTGCGCTCCATTGAATAGTGAGTGGAAAGTGTGGTAAAAATAACACAGAAGTGAGAGGAAAATTCAGCCCGCCCGGGTGTCACCCTCCACCCAGCCCCTGAGATTTGGGACAATGCCCGGAGCCTACTTGAGAATACCGACTGTGTATAAACAACCATATGCTTATTTCTATTCTTAATTTGAATTCAGGGATTATAATGAACTTGCGGGATTTGTATCGTAACGGTTGTTGTATGTACTTCGATCATTTCATGTCAGCGTACAAAATTGTAAATATCTGCGAAAGAAACAGTAATAAACGATATTCTGGTTCGTGAATTCCAATGATCGCGCACAGCTTATCCTACTGAACACTACTCTCGCGCATTTGGAATAAACAGTCCATTGTTGACAATTTGTAGCTGTTAATAATTTGATTTCAAATGATAGCAGGTATCTAGAATTATGCGCGGGAATCGATACATTGCTTCTTTTCCGTATTTTATAGCCGATTATCTGTCTATTAGATATATTTTATATGTGAGTGTGTGCGCGTGCGTGTGTGCGTGCGTGCGTGCGTGCGTGCGTGCGTGCGTGCGTGCGTGCGTGCATGCGTGCGGTTTATAATGGCGATTATGTAGAAAGTGACAATGACAAGGTCAATCTAGAAAACATCTTTTTTAACACCTTTTGCGGGAGTCAAGGAGCAAATATATTATTTTTTATAAAGAAGGTTAGTTTTCTAGATTCATCGTTGTCATTGTCACGCTCTACATATATGTATATATATATATATATATATATATATATATATATATATATATATATATATATATATATATATATATATATATATATATATATAGTCTATTGTCTGTTACCTATTATCTATTTTAGTTTCTCAACATATGTACGTAAAATACGCCGCTCGATGTTCAGAGTTACTGTTTTGGGAGTCAATGAGGTTCATTTTGACTTTGCTTACGAGGTATATTAAATCTTTTGATATTTTTCCAGATAGACCCAAAGCTCGGCATGTTCTCTAGGATGTAGTAAGAAAAGATGATCACGTCGTACAGGGTGTCCAAGATTCAGTGGGAAACTTGTCTTACCCGTACGCTGTTAAGGTGCCCAGGTTTGAACCATTCCCCACACTGCGGCGAAGGTGGATCGAAGGCAGATTGGGGTGAGTTAACCACACGGTGACCGCGTCCTCCCTTTAAAGAGTGCTAGTTTATAGCGATGTGCCCACCATTTTGGTTCTTCTAACCTCACGTCACCCATTGGCTGAACATTGAGGTGAAGAACCGCTGATGAAGTGTATGCTCACGTGTCCGGCAGGAAAGCGACAGCTTGTGGTGGGACGCCTTCGCCACGGAGTTTTTCGAGGACGATGCCACCCTGACACTCACTTTCTGTTTGGAGGACGGACCCAAGCGCTACAGTCAGTACAATCATTAGAGCGGCAACAACGCCGGTCTCCAGCCCAATCCCCTTCGTTACCACACTTGATTGTGTTGCAAAGTTTGGTTTCTGTTCATGTTACCTCAGAAATATTGCTGCATTTCAGTCGCTATCAATAATTCGGTGTAATGTCCGGGTCGTTAGCTTTCTCAATGTCCATGTGAGCGGCGTTTGCAATGGCCGTACTGAGCAGCTAGGTGCCGTTTCTAACCAGCTGTATGCTGTCGCCTCACCTGCCCGGTAGCGATATCCGGACAGCCGCGTGCTGCTGTTGGACTATCTGTGTACCGATCTTTGACGAGCTGTGTGCCAATGTCTGGCCAGAAGTGTGTCGATGTCTGACGAGTTGTGCACCGATGTCTGGCCAGAAGTGTGCGGATGTCTGACGAGCTGTGTACCGATGTCTGGCCAGAAGTGTGCGGATGTCTGACCAGCTGTGTACCGATGTCTGGCCAGAAGTGTGCGGATGTCTGACCAGCTGTGTACCGATGTCTGGCCAGAAGTGTGCGGATGTCTGACGAGCTGTGTACCGATGTCTGGCCAGAAGTGTGCGGATGTCTGACCAGCTGTGTACCGATGTCTGGCCAGAAGTGTGCGGATATCTGGCCAGAAGTGTGTCGATGTCTGACGAGTTGTGCACGGATGTTGGCCAGAAGTGTGCGGATATCTGACCAGCTGTGTACCGATGTCTGGCCAGAAGTGTGCGGATGTCTGACCAGCTGTGTACCAGTGTCTGACCACAAGTGTGTCGATGTCTGACCAGCTGTGTACGGATGTCTGACTAGCTGTGTGTCGGTGTCGGACCAGCCGTATGCCAGTGTATGACTAGCTGTGTGTCAGTGTCTGACTAGCTGTGTATCGGTGTCTGACTAGCTGTGTGTCGGTGTTTGACCAGTCGTGTGTCGGTGTCTGACTAGCTGTGTGTCGGTGTCTGACTAGCTGTGTGTCGGTGTCTGACTAGCTGTGTGTCTGTGTCTGACTAGCTGTGCTTCGGTGTCTGACCAGCCGTGTGTCGGTGTCTGACCAGTCGTGTGTCGTTGTCTGACTAGCTGTGTGTTGGTGTCTGACCAGCCGTGTGTCGGTGTCTGACTAGCTGTGTATCAGTGTTTGTTGTTGTTTGGGGTTTTAGGGCGCTTCAATTGCATGGTCATTTCGCGCCCCACTGTGGTTATGTTAAAAACGAATTTCGGTATAGGGACTTCGAAAGCATAGAAACATTACTGTGTCAACAGAACAGTTGACCCCGACATAATACTCATTCTATGAAATACTTAACTACGTCTCCCAGCTTCTACCTTCAAACATCTCCGAGACGCACCAAGCTGTGCGAGCGTTCCACTCCGGCGGTGGTCTATCCATTCTCTCCGGATACCCAAGACCCTTTGGCGGAGAGCGGCGCAAGAATGTTGTGTCTTTATCCATGTATGCTTCCCGGACTCTTGGCCCGGGATGCCTCCCGTCACTAGCGGGAGTGGGTCGCGGCCCATCCTGCCAAACATGCTGCACGTTTCCGATGCTCTCGGTGGAACCAGAGCTAAGCCTTGGCTGAAGAAGCTCTTTTTGGACCCTCGGCACCCAAATTCTTTTTCCCTTCGAGTCCCGGAATGCAAAGTCTGTGTTCTCTTCGCTCGTGTGTTGAGGGGATTTTTCCTCATATCGTAAGTTTGGGGAGGAGAGCCTGCGTTTCCCATCGCGCGTCTTTGAGCCTGGGTATTCCCTGTTGGTTGTTTTCGCGGGCGGTGTGGGTGGAGGCGGAGGTGGTGGAGGATATGGCGGCGGCATTAGCCCTGCATCACCGTGACCCGCAGGTGAGATGTCTCCAACCTGTTCTTTGCTCACGCCACGACCCTTTGGAGGTGCGGAGGAGGACCGCTCGGAGCCAAGCCTTTTGGTTGTATTGTTTGAGAGTGTTCTGGCTTTTGATTCTTTCGACGTCTGTTGTGCTGGGATTGTTACGGTTGTACGGGTGGGTAATGCACTTCCTGGTCTTTTGGGTGTGGGTCCTGAGGCCTGTGTCACAGCAGAGGGCATTTCTGTACTCAGAGAGCCGGTAACATCTGCTCGGTTGACCCGCGCACGCTTCGCTGCAGGAGGTTCCTGGGACCGTTCTGTGGCTTTCTCTGTCTGAGCTTCTGAATGTTGCCTGTCGTGAACACCCGTCTGCACCCCTTTCTCAGTGGTGTCTACTCCGACCGTCAGGCTGCAGTGCTGGTACCATCGCGACCGAGGCCTCCGTTGGCTCTGTCTAGACACCCTTTTCAGAAGTGACAGGTTGGTTGTCAGGCTGTTGCACCTGACCACCGAGCAGACTCATAAACTCGCGCACGGACAGGTGCATGATGTCCCGCATGGGTGAATCCATGCTCGCAGGTGACTTAACACGCTGCGTCTTTCCCACCAGCGCATCACGATAAGGAGAGGAACGAGCAGTAGACCTCTGTTCTGTCGTCGGTTCGAACGATCTAGATGTCTTAACATGGCTGTCTCGTGGTAAGACAGTTTCTGCAGGAGTAGTCCCCAAGACCTTGGCCTTTAACCTCTCTCTCTCTCTCTCTCTCTCTCTCTCTCTCTCTCTCTCTCTCTCTCTCTCTCTCTCTCTCTCTCTCTCTCTCTCTCTCTCTCTCTCTCTCTCTCTCTCTCTCTCTCTCTCTCTCTCTCTCTCTCTCTCTCTCTCTCTCTCTCTCTCTCTCTCTCTCTCTCTCTCTCTCTCTCTCTCTCTCTCTCTCTCTCTCTCTCTCTCTCTCTCTCTCTCTCTCTCTCTCTCTCTCTCTCTCTCTCTCTCTCTCTCTCTCTCTCTCTCTCTCTCTCTCTCTCTCTCTCTCTCTCTCTCTCTCTCTCTCTCTCTCTCTCTCTCTCTCTCTCTCTCTCTCTCTCTCTCGGAGAGAAACTAAGGGCATGTACGTGACCACGCTTCATGGTCTCCACTGCACACCGCGCATTTCGAAACGTCCGCCTCGCAAGCAGCTGACCCGTGGCCCACCGTCGAACACTTCCCACATTGTTCCTGCCCTTTACATGACTTCGCTACGTGACCGTATTTTTGGCAGCGGTAACATCGTGTGGGGTCCGGCACGTACTTGCGAACACGTACGGAGAGCCAACCAACCCGGATATTCCTAGGGAGCTCATTGCTGTCGAAAGTAACGACGAAGGTATTCGTCGGCACGAGTTTGCCATCCAGTCTCATGCTCATTCTCCGTACTTTGGTTACGCCCTGCTCCTCCAGACCGATCAGAACATCTTCTTCCGTTGAATCAGCTAACTCCCGTCAAGTAACAACGCCTACAGCGCTGTTCTTTGTCGGATGGGGAGCAACAGAAACTGGTACACACATCACAGACTTACCCTCGCCTAAAAAGGAGAGGCCTTTGGTAGACAGGAGATCACGCGTTTCTACCTCCGAAGACATGGTCACTTCCAATTTCGTGCTCGAGTGCCGATAGACGTGGGCTGTGGTTTCAAATTTTGATAGGGCCTGAGCAACCTGAAAGGGGTTAAGCTTGTCACCCTCATCCAGTGTGAGAACCAGAACTCTGGGAGTGACTTTGTCTCCCGCAGGAGAAGAAGAACCAGTCTGGTCGGGTCTAGTTAACGCGGGGGGAGGGGGTCTGTCATCTGTGGAGTCCATCACAGCAGCGGTAGCAGAACATCCGCTCGGGGTTGTCCGGTTCGAAGCAGAGATCTGAGTCCGTAAGGTCTGTCCAGTAGAAGTTAATGATTGAGAGAACGCCATGAGAAAAGTATTTACCTTCGGCCCCCCGGGTTGCCAGCTGTCAATAGCTGGGCCCGGGGGCTGGTACAGTGCCTACGGGGGCAGGTGCGCCCGTCTCAGAGGGGCGAGAGATACTCACACAACCCCTCCGATCAGAACGCACCCACCCCCTTGACGCCATCAGCCCAGTGGGCCGGCAGGGCCATGAGTCGGGACGAAGCAAAACGCGGCAGCCCTCACGCAGCGGAGACTGCAGTCCACCAGGCGCGCGCAACAGGCCGGAGTCTTGCAAATCGACGGTTTCCGAAACCGTGACCCGCGTCGCGCCCGGCAAGAACTATCACAGTCCCCACCGCGAAGGGCGCCGCGCCGCACGCCCGAAACATAATCCCCCCCTGCCCAGCTGAACCGAGCGACAGTGCCCGTAGACACTGCCGCGTAGCTAGGCCGCCCGCGGCAGCCTACGGACGGCTTACCCCCGGTTAGATCGAGATATCTGGGCCAAAGGGGGCGTGTTGGAGCCTTCGGGACTGACCCGCCCGAGGGGGACCTCAACCCCCCAGGATCCCGTCAACCTCGTCGCCGGGGCTCGAGATAGGCCTCGAGTGGGCGCCTTACACCCATAAAATGCCGAAGATGGCAAATAACTGTGGAACCAGCAACTAATGCATAAAAAGGGGGGCAGGAACTAAAAATAATCAACAAAATAAGAGAACAAAATCAAACAGGAGCTACATACTGGGAGGTGCAGGACAGAGCTGACCCGATCCAATATGGTTACCGACCAGGTAACGAAGGGCCCGTAAGGCAGTCATCAGCACCACCGCGAACCTCATCACCAGAGCCGCCGACGACAGACGCCGACTCTAACCGACCGAGATCGGAAGAGGCGGCGGCCGCCGGAGAGCCAGACATGATGCATCCGCGGTGATGCGTCGACATGCCTCCCATGGCTGACTGGGGCCCCGGGCGCGTCACTCCCCGTTGCTCCAATCTTTACTTGCCGGACGAATCCGGCAAGTGAAGATCGGTCCCCTGAGGGGGTGTATCGGTGTCTGACCAGCCGTGTGTCGGTGTTTGACCAGCCATATGCCAGTGTCTGACTAGCTGTGTGTCGGTGTCTGACTAGCTGTGTATCGGTGTCTGACTAGCTGTGTATCGGTGTCTGACTAGCTGTGTATCGGTGTCTGACCAGTCGTGTGTTGGTGTCTGACTAGCTGTGTATCGGTGTCTGACCAGCCGTGTGTCGGTGTCTGACTAGCTGTGTATCAGTGTCTGACCAGTCGTGTGTTGGTGTCTGACTAGCTGTGTATCAGTGTCTGACCAGTCGTGTGTTGGTGTCTGACTAGCTGTGTATCAGTGTCTGACCAGTCGTGTGTTGGTGTCTGACTAGCTGTGTATCAGTGTCTGACCAGTCGTGTGTTGGTGTCTGACTAGCTGTGTATCAGTGTCTGACCAGTCGTGTGTTAGTGTCTGACCAGCCGTGTGTTGGTGTCTGACTAGCTGTGTATCAGTGTCTGACCAGCCGTGTGTTGGTGTCTGACTAGCTGTGTGTCGGTGTCTGACTTCCGACTGACGATTGTCCTGACTTTCGACAGTCATGAGCTTCCGGAGACGATATATGTGGGATATATGCGTGTAACAGTCAGACCCTTCATTCCATCCCCCATGAGATGTTTCCGCTGCCAGCGTTATGGCCATACATCCTCATCATGTAAGGGATCTCAGATATGTGGACGATGCAGTTCCACGGATCACAAAGGGGATGATTGCACTGCTGAAAAGCACTGTATAAACTGCGGAGAGGGTCAGACCCCTCACGCAGCATACGATCGTAGCTGCCCTGTCTTGGAAAGAGAAAAAGAGATAATGGCGATCAAGGCGAGAGGACGCATATCCTTCCGCGAGGCTCGTGACGTTTATGAGGCCAAACATCCACGGAAAACCTACGCAAAGGCCACCTCTGATGGTATTAGGGCCCCCACGGATGACCCCGGAGGAGGTCATCCGCTCGTTGACCGTGGCGGACTTCGTTCGCCTGGCAGGGAGGATGGGGCTGGTGTTTTCACGCCAGCCCGCATCTCCGTCTCCCGAGCCGGAGGCGGCGCCTCCTCCACAACCTCCCTCCTTACGGGAGGGGGCGGGAGCGGTGCGACGCTCCCGACTCCATCCCCCGCCCCCGGCTCCTGCCGGGGTGTGGAGCGGGGCCACGGCCCCACCCCTGAGCACCAGCAGGCAGCGCCTGTTGGTGACTCGTCCAGCCGCGAGCCTTCGGCGGACTTAGAGAGCTGGACAGTTGTGGACGGGGAAGCAAGCAATCCCCCACAGGGAGGCGCCGCCCGCCGTCCCCCATCGAACCACCCACTGGGGCGCTGTTCCAGCGCCTCCGGTTGCATCTGCGCCGCCGCCATCGTCTACAGCACAGACGGTTCCACCGCCATCGCATCTCCCTCCCAAACTCCGTCCTCCACAGTGGCTGCTGTGCGGAGGAACTTTGAGAGCTCTTCACGGGGTAGGTCCCCAGTGAAGCGCCCGGCTGAGAGCCCTCCCGGCCATCCTCAAACTTCGCGTGCCCGAGGCACTTCATTGGAGAGTGGACGGGGCTGCGGTGCGGTTCGGAACCGGCTCGGTGGCCCTGGGGAGGACCAGCTAAGGGTCCACCCGGGGGCTCTGGCCCCCCGTGGAAAGGTTAGACAGACCCGTCGTCGCCCGCAGTAAATCTTGGCCCGTTCTCTTTTACATAAATGACACAATTTCTACAATGGAACTACCGAGGCCTTCGTTCAAACCTGTCGGACCTGCAGAGCCTCTTATCTGCTTACAATCCGTCTGTTGTTTGCCTCCAGGAGACTAAGCTGCGTCCAGGTGGTAAGTTTTCAGTTCGACAGCATAATATATTCCGAAAAAGACGTATTTAGCACCACAATAGCATACGCTGGAGTGATGTTAGCTGTCCACACATCCATACCATATAATCAAATCACTTTAAGAAGTACCTTGCAGGCTGTAGCAGCCCGGGCCGATTTGGGTTTTATGAAGCTGACAGTTTGTTCCATTTACTTACCACCAGGAGGTAACACTGACATAAATAATCTGAACAACCTTGTTGATCAGCTCCCAACCCCTTATATGTTATTGGGTGACTTCAACGCCCACAACGCCGCGTGGGGAGTGGCTGGAGGCCGTACGTGTGCTCGAGGTCAACACTTGAACGCTTTCTCCACCTAAACTCACTGTCTTTTGAATATCGGTTTGCCCCACTCACGTATCTCTTCCATCTGAAAATCACTCTGCTATAGACCTTTCAATTTGTGCACCGTCTCTCTTAGCCCAGCTCCGGTGGAAATCTCTAGATGTCCCACACGGTAGCGACCACTTCCCCTATTATCATCTCACAAACCCGGACATCCGTCTGCAGAACAGATCTTCCACGATGGAACACACGGCGGGCAGATTGGACTGGCTTTGAGAGTGTGTGTGGTTTGGTGAACCTCTCCTCTGAGGCTTCGGCTACTCAGAGCGTAAGAGACTTTAACAACATGATTTTGGAGGCTGCAGCGACTTTTATACCCATGACGTCTGGCAAACTCAAGCGAACGCCTGTTTCGTGGTGGAACCCTGAGTGGAAGCAGGCCATTTTAAGTAGGAAGCGGGCTTTTAGAGTTTTAGGGAGGAGTACGACAACCACGACCCTTATAGCCTTTAAGCGTGCCCGAGCACTCGCTCGCCGCATTGTGTTAAATGCCAAGCGGAGGTGGTGGGTGGAGTATGTGTGTACCGTGAACAGATTTACACCAACTACACAGTTTTGGACCAGAGTAAAACAACTTCAGGGTAGGTCACAATCCACATCCACACCCGTATTAGATGATAACGGCATCAAAATAACTGACACAAAAGAAGTATCGAACCGTAAAGCGGCAGCCTTCAGCATGCGATGTAGCTCTCATGTCCAGGATGCTAGTTTCAGGCGCTTACGCGGACGAGCAGAGCAAACAAATGTTAACTTCGGACATAACCATTCTGCCTCATACAATGTTCCATTTACAATGCGTGAACTGAAAGGAGCACTTCGTTCTGTTAGGCCAGTTTCACCTGGGCCTGACACTATTCGAAATGAAATGCTTTCCCATTTTCCTGACAGCTCATTAGCATCTCTACTTCACATCTTCAACCACATCTGGGTAAAACATGACTTCCCCGAGCAATGGCGAGACGCGGTTGTTGTCCCCATACTGAAGCCTGGTAAGGAAGGTGACTCGCCTGGGGACTACCGCCCAATTTCACTGACCTCTTGCGTGTGCAAGCTGCTGGAGAAGATGGTTAACCTCCGCCTCATGTCTTTTTGGAGACCAATAATCTACTGTCGAACATTCAATGCGGATTCCGGAGGGGGTCGAAACACCATTGACCACCTCTTAGCTTTAGACTTGTCTATCCGGAAAGGCTTCAGCAGAAAGTAGCACACAATTGCCGTCTTTTTTGACATTGAGCGAGCATTCGATCTCACCTGGAGGCACGGTATCCTGCAGAAGGTCTTCGATCTAGGTGTGCGAGGTCACCTGGGATGGTTTCTGTCCAATTTTATTAACCTTCGCCCGGGTGGGGGTCTTTTTAGACCCCCCTCGGGTTTTTCCGAAGTGACCAAAAACGGCGGCGCGCAGCGCCGCCAAACTTGGTCTAGCTGTTCCTTCATCATTTTTACATCTTTCCTGAAAATTTGGGCTCCAGGTCATACCAGGTCAGGTCACCAGGCCAGGTGAAGTGACCTCACCCCAAAAAATACTTAAGACCGCATAACTAAAAGAAGGGTTAATCGATCAAGTTGAAACTCATACCACATATTGGGCCCACCAAGAGCTACAACATTTGTTCCGGGATTTTTGATATTGGTGACCTAAGGTCATGTGCAGAGCATGACCTCCTCATTGTCAATACATGGGAAGATCACGAAATGAGCTTTTCTCAGTAAGTATGGATGGAATCAACTTTAAACGTCGGTTGCGATTTGCTCTTAGCCCATTTCTGGAGCTGATGCCAAAATTTTTGACTTCTGACCTTTAAAAGGTCACCTTAGGTCAAATAAGCATTTTTGGTGTTTTCCTCTATAAAATTTGAATAACTAAGATAGAGCTTTTATTTTGTCACCAAAGTGTTTGTATAGTCACTGGAAGTCAAATGATATACATCATGACTATACCAGGTCAAGTTGGGTCGGACCGTTGACCTGGGTCAGGTCAAATTCTCAAATTTGACCTGGCATAGCAATAGCATATATCATTCGATTCGTATTGACGAGAGGATTGCAATGGTGCATAAACTATGGCTGTATCTTGTTTGGTTTGGAAGCTATTAGCGAAGAAGTAAACGCCCTTATGCATGGGTGGCTATGAACATTCCCAAGAATATGCCCAATATTTAGTGACCCGTAGCTCCCTAGGCTTTGACCTGACACGAAAATGAATGCCACTGCAACCCCTCAGGGGACCGATCTTCATTTGCCGGATTCGTCCGGCAAGTAAAGATTGGAGCAACGGGGTGTGACGCGCCCGGGGCCCCAGTCAGCCTTGGGAGGCACTTTGTCGCATCGCCGCGGATACATCTTTTCTAGCCCTCCGACGGCCGCCGCCTCTTCCGACTTCCCTCGGTTAGAGTCGGCGTCTGTCGTCGGTGGCTCTGGTGATGAGGTCCGCGGCGATGCTGATGACTGCCTTACGGGCCCTTTGTTACCTGGTCGGTAACCGTATTGGATCGGGTCAGATCTGTCCTGCACCACCCAGTATGTAGCTCTTGTTTGTTTTTGTTTTCTTATTTTGTTGATTATTTTTAGTTCCTTTCCTCTTTTTATGCTTCAGTTATTGGTCTCACAGTTATTTGCCTTCTTCGGAATTTTTATGGGTGTAAGGCGCCCACTCGAGGCCTATCTCGAGCCCCGGCGACGAGGTTGACGGGATCCTGGGGGTTGAGGTCCCCCTCGGGCGGGTCAGTCCCGAGGGCTCCAACACGCCCCCTTTGGCCCAGATATCTCGATCCAACCGGGGGTAAGCCGTCCGTAGGCTGCCGCGGGCGGCCTAGCTACGCGGCAGTGCCTACGGGCACTGTCGCTCGGTCCAGCTGGGCAGGGGGATTATGTTTCGGGCGTGCGGCGCGGCGCCCTGCGCGGTGGGGACTGTGATAGTTCTTGCCGGGCGCGACGCGGGTCGGGGTTTCGGAAACCGTCGATTTGCGAGACTCCGGCTTGTTGCGCGCGCCTGGTAGACCGCAGTCTCCGCTGCGTGAGGGCTGCCGCGTTTTGCTTCGTCCCGACTCATGGCCCTGCCGGCACACTGGGCTGATGGCGTCAAGGGGTGGGTGCGTTCTGATCGGAGGGGTTGTGTGAGTACCTCTCGCCCCTCTGAGACGGGCGCACCTGCCCCCGTAGGCACTGTACCAACCCCCGGGCCCAGCTATTGACAGCTGGCAACCCGGGGGCCGAAGGTAAACCACACTCTCATGGCTTTCCAGATTTCTACTTCTCCTGCCGAACTGATCTCAGACAATGCGACCCCCACTTCGAACCAGACCACCGCTGCCACCCCTCTTGATGCATCTGCCTCGATGGATTTCTCTGCTGACCGACCCACTGCGCAATCGACCTCCCACCAAGACACCCCTATGACTCTTGTCATACGGATAGAGGATAGGTCACTTAAGCTGAACCCCTTCCAGCTTCACGGCGCTCTTGAGGGCTATAAGCCCAAGCGCACCTACCGGTACCGAAACGGCAAGGTGGAGGTCGAAATGGGGAGCAAGCTCAGTGCCAGTAAACTCTTAGCTGCCTCTTCTCTGCAAATTCGCGCATCAAACAGGATGATTTCAGTTCCCATCAGTGTCTCACCCCACTCTACCAAAAACCACTGCCGTGGCGTGATCAGCTGCGCTGATCTTTGCGATGCCACAGACGAGGAAGTGCTGGCAGGCCTCAAAGATCAGGGAGTAACCGAGGTAAAGAGAATGCTCCGGAGAAGAGAGGATAAGGACATGGATACAGGGACGTTCCTTCTGATCTTCTCGGGAACAACCTTGCCCGAAAAAGTGCGTGTTGGCTGGATGGCCATCAAGGTCCGTCCATTCGCTCCAAGCCCCACGCGATGCTTCAGATGTCAGTTATTCGGTCACATCGCCAGCAGTTGCAGGGGAAAAGAGCGTTGCGGACGATGCTCTGGAATGGGACACAATGCGAACAACTGCGAGGCTGAGAAGCCCAAGTGTGTAGGTTGCGGCAACGAGCATGAAGCTTGGAGTCGGTCCTGTCCAAGGCTGGCTGAAGCAAAAGAGGCCCAGAAAAAGAAAACCGAACCCCCTCACAAAGCAGCCCCAGCCCAAACACCACAAGCCCCCAGCAACAGGCCCGCCCCCAACAGCTCTCCATACAGAGACGCGCTGGTCGGGAATCAGTGTAGAATCCCACCAAACGAGCTCCACGCCGATGTTCGTTCAACACTTGACTTAGACTTGGGCATGGACCAGTGTATGGGCCTCTCGCTCAGGCAATTCTTGTCCTTGTTAACCGGAATGCTGCCTCATAGGGGGATAGCAGTCTCGATAAACAAGCGAGCTGTACAAGTACAAGCGAGAAAGCGGTGCAAACCTCACTTGAATTCCGTGACGTAGGAACCACCTCGACCACCACATCGACAGCCCCTCCTTTGGAGAGCAAATCCACCCAGACAACACAGGGGTCTGTGACACTGAAACCAACGTTTCCCCGGCCCAGCTGAACGCTGAGCTGGGTGTCATAGAACCCTGCAGAGCGAGCTCAGGAACAACAAACACAACTGAAAGAACAAACACAAATGAAACAACAAACACAAACGAAACAAACACAACTGAAACAACAAACACAGACGAAACAACGAACAGTGAGCCCTGCGGAAAGAGAGCTAGGGAAGACTCCCCAACCTCCCCCCAGGAGCCGTGAATGACCCCAGCCCTCCCACTCCAGTCAGAAGTGCTTCAAACCCTAAGTCCTTCTCTAAAAAGGCGCGAGTGGTGCTGTCCCGGATGGAAAACCCCCTCCTTGTCACCGAGAGAGGACACAAGCCGTGTGTAACCTCAAGCACACCTGGAACTGCCCCTCCCAGCTCAGAACAGAGAGAGACTGACTCTGACCACCTCCCAACCACAGACGAGTGCAGTCATAGGGTGCCATCGCCACCATCACCACCCAAACCCTTGATGCCCACTCCCGCCGCCACCGCACATAGGGCCCCGGGGCGAGTAAATGAACTAGTAGAAAGCATAAACAAAAGAGTTAGCACTACATGCCAAAACAAAGACAACAAATATATAGTAAACACAGTAAATACAGTTAACATGAACATAGACACACACAAACAGGACGGTTTCATGCCTCCCCATCCCCCCTCCCAGAGTGCCACCTGGCTTTCGGGCCAGGGATAGAGCATATTCGTTTTCTGACCGACCAGAGAGACCGCGTTCTCACTCTCGGGAGTCTGACAGCTATAGGCGTGCACGCTCAAGAGACCGGCCATGTCCGGTATGGGAGCGAGGAACAGCTCCTCAGCTGAGTGGAACAGGAGGAATCCCCTTCCAGGGGCCCAGTCAGCCACGATGATTGGCTTCTCTTTTAGCCGTGATCAGTGTTTTATATCATTTCTTATCACTCTCATGACCATGACTAGTTTCCTTCAATGGAACATGCGTGGCTTCCGATCCAACCTCCCTGACCTCCAGGCCTTGGTGTCAGCAGGCAATCCCATAGCAGTCGCACTTCAAGAGACGAAGCTCAGGGACGGCCAAGGCTGCAATATTCACCACTATAAAACATATCAATATAACTTGCCGAACACTATAATTGCCCATGGAGGCGTCGCTCTTCTTATTCACTACAGCGTACCTTCTGTAGCACTTACGCTCCGCACTGAACTGCAGGCAGTAGCTGCGACTGCTGATCTTGGGGATATAAAAATCTCACTAGTAGCGCTCTATCTGCCTCCCGGGAGGCCTTCCCTGACGCTCAATTTCAGAGCCTGTTACGGCAGCTGCCCCCACATCACATAATATTAGGCGCTTTCAATTCACATAACACACTATGGGGCTTTTCCGGATCCAACAGCCGAGGAAGGCGTCTCGAAAATGTAATCAACTACAACGACTTATGCATTATGAACACAAGCCAACAAACATACATCGCTTTACCCTCAGGCGCGACGCCGGCCATCGACTTATCGCTCTGTTCTTCCTCTGTAGCAAATCGGTTTCACTGGCGCACCCACAGCAACCCCTGCGGAAGTGACCACTTCCCGCTGTGGGTGTGGTCGGATAGGCCCCATCCGGGAACACGGATTCCTAGGTGGAACTTTGTAAAGGCGGACTGGGACAGTTTTACCTCTGACTGCGTTTTAGCATTCAGACCAGAGGATGGTAAAACCGCTACCACCTTGTACGAAGAGATACGCTCTCGCATCCTGCAATCTGCTGACAGTTTTATTAAAAAAACTAGCCCACTCCCCCGCCGAGTACCAGTCCCCTGGTGGAACAAGGATTGCAGGTGCGCCATCAGGGAACGGCGACGCTGTTTTAGGAAGTTCCAAAGGCGCCCTACAACCGACAACCTAGTCGCGTTCCGACGCGCAAAAGCATTAGCGAGAAGAACTGTTAGAGATGCGAAAAGGAAATCATGACACGCTTACATTAACACAATTAATAGGCTCACACCACTCACGGCTGTTTGGAAACATATAAACCGCATCTCCGGTCGTACGCCCCGACACCCTTACCGGTTTTATCATACAACCACAATTTGATCACTGACCCCATGGAAGTCGTTAACACCTTCGGAGCGGTGTGGGCCGAGCGCTGGCAGCTGGGAACGACCGACCCTCGCTTTATCCGTCACAAACGAATCAGTGAAGGGACGCCGGTCGACTTCAACACCACCACCGCACTGCCTTTTAATGATTGTTTCAGCTTTGATGAACTGAGTACAGCACTCTCGCTCACCAAAAACACCGCAGCCGGGCCCGACAACATTCACTACATCATGATTAGGAACTTGGACGAGCCATCACTTCGGGTGCTTTTATCATTCTACAACCATGTCTGGACCACGCACGAATTCCCGGACTCTTGGCAGGAGGCCATGGTAGTCCCCGTTTTAAAACAGGACAAAGACGGTAGTGACCCTCTCCACTACCGCCCCATCGCCCTGACTTCTAGTGCGTGCAAGTTGTTCGAAAGAATGATTAACCGTCGCCTCACGTGGTTTCTGGAAAGCATCGGCTTTCTATCCAACGCACAGTGTGGTTTCCGCGCCGGTCGGTCCACCACTGATCATTTAGTTTCACTTGACACAGCCGTCCGCCGCTCTTTCACGCTGAAACAGCACACCATCGCGGTCTTCTATGATATCGAGAAAGCCTATGATACGGCCTGGAGACATGCGATTCTCCGGAAGCTCCATGCTGCGGGAGTGAGAGGGCACATGGGCCATTTTCTGGCCAATTTTCTCAGGAATCGATATTTTAGGGTAAAGGTAGGAAATGCCGTGTCAAGGAGGTTTGAGCAGCTGAGCGGTGTACCACAGGGAAGTGTCCTGAGTGTGACCCTCTTCGGGGTTTTAATCAATGACATCTGCAGTGCAATCCCTCCCACTGTTGAGAGATCGCTTTTTGTCGACGACCTAGCTGTATGGATAAGCACCTCGACCACACTCTCTGCACAGCAACAGCTACAGCTATGTATTGACGGCCTGACCGAGTGGAGCCTCGTGAATGGTTTTAAGTTTTCTACTGAGAAAACGGTTTGTGTGCATTTCTGCCGCCGGACCCGCTACTGCCCAGAGCCGATGCTGAGGCTGTACGGGAGGCGAATCCCAGTCTCTGACCATGCCAAATTTCTTGGTTTAACCATCGACAAGCGTCTTACCTACACACAGCACATTATATTGACAAGAGACAAATGCATGAAACGCGCAAATGTATTAAAGATGGTATCACGCACATCCTACGGAGCGGACAGAATCACACTTTTACGCCTATATCGAGCGCTGGTAAGATCGGTCCTGGATTATGCTTCCGTAGTTTATAACGGTTCTCTAACGAGCACTAAGCAGCCCCTGGACGCAGTCCATCACGCCTGTATAAGAGTGGCCACTGGTGCTTTCCGCACCTCACGTAGAGCAAGCCTTCTGGCTGACGCTGACGAGGCCCCGCTTGACCTTAGGAGGAAGCGACTCGCACTTATGTATGCCACTAAGATCCGGCAATACCCAACCCACCCAACGTACAAGTGGATCTTTGACCATTCGCTAATAGACTTATTTGCTGTGGGGAGGCAAAGCTCATCTTCGGCCCTGTGTAGCCGGATTTCACACTGGCTTGGCGAATCTAACATTAATGTCACCATGATCGCAAAACAACGCCCAGGGACCCTAGAACCATGGCGTAAAGTATCCGCCAAATGTGACACAAGGTTGATGCAGTACGGAAAGGCGCACACACTTCCACCAGACTTTGCGCAACTCGCTGCTGAAAGAATCCATTCATACACCGACCGCACAAAGTTTTACACTGACGGCTCTAAGGGAGCAGCTGGAGCCGGATGTGCCTTTGTTAGCGAAGGAACCCGTCGCTGTTTCGGGCTGCCGAATGTTGTGTCGGTCTTTACAACCGAACTGTTTGCCATCTTGCAAGTTTTACGACACATCAGACACCTTTCTGGGACACGGCATCTTATTATCACGGACTCAGCCAGCTCGCTGGCAGCGCTCCAATCTAGTCATTTACAGACATCGTGGCTTGTAGCTGCTATTCTAAAGCTATTGACTGCAATGGCTTCTCGTGGCTTTGACGTCCAGTTTCTATGGGTTCCAAGTCATGTGGGTGTGACTGGCAACGAATTAGCGGACGAAGCTGCCAAGACGGCGTGTTCGCTGGCTCCTCCGCAACGATTTCGGGTGCCAGCTGGTGACATCAAGGCCCTAATTGACCAGAATATACGTTCACAATGGCAGTCGAGATGGGAGGCGGAGCCAGACTGTGCGTTGAAGCGCTTAAGGCCACGCATTGGCCAATGGGAGTCGAGTTGCAGACGCAATAGGAGGGAAGAGGTCTGCCTCACTCGACTCCGCATTGGCCACTGCTATGCCACACACTCGCACTATCTCAACAGCACGAACCCCAACATGTGTTCTCACTGTGGCAGCCGCCTCACTGTTCAACACGTTTTATCTGTCACTGACTCCTGTGAACAGCTTAAACGAATTCAGCGCCGGTTCTTCCCGCCGTTTCCACTGGAACAGATTTTAGGCGACAACACAGTCATAGACATCTGTCAGGTTCTACCATACCTGCGGGAGATCAAGTTTGACATCATGTACAATCCCATCCCACCTAATTAGGTGGCATGTAGAGCTCGCAACAACCCAGGGCAGGTTTAAATTACATAGCATTAGAAACTAAGTAGGTTAAATAATGATGGGCGCGATATAGCCTAGACGCTGAAGGCGCCCTATAAACCCCAATACACACGAATGCCACTGCAATGAAAGCGCATCTCAAGAGCTTTCGAATGGTGTTAGAAAAATGTTTCTAGCTATCATAGTTTCTGAGATATGAGGTTTTCTTAGTACGCCTCATATTAGCGATTTTGACCTATTTTGACCTCTGGTGACCTTGATATTGACCTGACAAGAAAAATGACCCAAGTATTTTCGATATCATTTTCGAAGAGCTTTCGATTGCCGTTTTGCACTTTTTTCTAGCTCTCTTAGTTTTTGAGATCGTGGGGGGTCTTTTTAGCCTCCCCCACCAGGGCGAAGGTGGCTCGTACCCGCCACCGGGGCAAGGGTTAAGAACAGACGTTTTCGATACCGTGTTGGCACATCAGAATCTGATGAATACACACAAGAAAATGGAACACCGCAGGGCAGCGTCCTCTCTGTTGCGCTGTTCGCAATCGCTATCAACGACATAGCAGATAGTATCCCTCCGAATATAAACATAGCCCTCTTTGTCGATGATATTACAATTTGGGTCACGACATCATCCACACCATCGGCCGTGAGGCAGTTGCAGATTGCTCTGGATAAGTTGGAGCGATGGAGCGGACAGAATGGTTTGAAGTTCTCAATGCAAAAAACAAAATGTATACATTTTTGTCGTAAACGAAATGATTGCACTGACCCTGTCCTAACAATGTATAAACAAGCCATAGCTGTAGTAGAACAAACCCGCTTTCTCGGTGTAATCATTGATAGGAAATTAACATACGTACCACATTTCAAGGATCTAAGGGATAGATGTTTCAAAGCCCTAAATATCTTTAAAGTTCTGACCAAGCTCAAGTGTGGCGCGGACCAGAAAACCCTCTTTATGTTTTATAGGTCTTTGGTCCGATCTAAAATAGAATATGGTTCCATAGCATATGATGCCGCCACGGAAAGCTCTAAACGCATGCTGGACACAGTTCATTATCACGCCATCAGGATAATAATCAGTGCTTTTCGCACATTTCCCACCTCCAGTATGCTCGTGGAGGCAATTGAGATGGCGTTGGACCTAAGGCGCAGAATGCATGGCATGCAGTATGCCCTAAAACTTTTTCAGTTCCCAAATCACCCAACCTTCCGAAGGCTGTTCTCACATGAACAACGGCGTCAAATTGAACACTTTCCTCAGTATGCCCGGCACGCAGATTACAGGATAGATAGTTGGCTTGATGACGCCCAAGTTAACGTGGAAGAGGTGGAACTTTTTCAGGCCCCGTCCATCGAACCTTGGATGGTAGCTGAGCCAACGGTAGACACAAGCCTGGTCTCAAAAACCAGATCTTTGACTCCGGTAGCCTCACAACAGGTTTTTTGGAGCACTGTCAGACTTCTTATCCAAACCACAGGCTCTTTTATACGGATGGATCCAAGGGTCAGGATGGTGTCGGATGTGCCTTTGTAAGTGATGATGTTGCAAGGTGTTCCACTCTACCGTCTGCTGCTTCGGTTTTCACTGCGGAGTTATACGCCATTCTACGCTGCCTGGACGCTATTCTTTTATCGAGACAGCTCCGATGTGTTATATTCACTGACTATCTTCGCTACAGGCCCTCGAGTGTTTCGGAACTAAGTCGTCATCATCATTTTATTTAGATGAAATCAGACACAGACTTCACCGAACGCATGTCAAGAAAAAACAAGTTATACTAGCCTGGGTCCCCAGTCATTCAGGTATCGTTGGAAACGAGCGCGCCGATCTCGCTGGAAAGCAGGCAGCACAGGGCACCGTACCATCGAGCATTCGGATCCCGTGCTCTGATTGGTTCCCACATATTCGAAAACACGTGACTAAATTATGGCAGGACAGGTGGGATACGGACCCAAAGGGTCAGAGGCTTCGGGCCCTGAAACCGCTGATCGGTAAGCGCTTTTCAGGTTCTGCGAGTTCAAGGAGGGAGGAGGTGATCCTCTCTAGGCTCCGCATTGGCCACACCCACGCAACACCTTCATTTTTACTTTGTAGAGATGTCCCGCCGGAGTGTGCTTGCTGTGGGGAGCGCCTGTCTGTGCGCCACGTTCTCGTGGATTGTCGAGATTTTGAGGTTGAGAGACAGCGATACTTTCACGGGTCGCCTTCATTGGATTCGCTGCTTGGAGAGCATCCAACCGTGGACTTCACGGCTATTGCCGCTTTTTTAAAGAGTGTCTCATTTAATAATGTCATTTGCTCACCATCCTAGGACGTAATCACCTGTCTTTTCACTCTTTGACTTGTTGAAGCACGTGCGGTGTATTTACATTTTACCCTTGACACACCTTAAGCCCCTGAGATGCTGAAACTCTTTTATATATATCTTGTCTAGCGTTATGGGCGCCACATGATCCTTGTTGTCGGCGCGCCCTAAAACACCAATGATGATGATGATGATCGGTGTCTGATAAGCTGTGTGTCGGTGTCTGACCAGCCGTGTGTCGGTGTCTGACTAGCTGTGTGTTAGTGTCTGACCAGCCGTGTGTCGGTGTCTGACCAGCTGTGTATCGGTGTCGGACCAGCTGTGTGTCAGTGTCTGACCAACCGTGTGTCGGTGTCTAACCAGCCGTGTGTCGGTGTCTGACCAACCGTGTGTTGGTGTCTGACCAGCTGTATGTCGGTGTCTGACTAGCTGTGTGTCGGTGTCTGACCAGCTGTGTGTCGGTGTCTAACCAGTCGTGTGTCGGTGTCTGACTAGCTGTGCGTCGGTGTCTGACCAGCCGTGTGTTGGTGTCTGACCAGCTGTGTATCGGTGTCTGACCAGCTGTGTTTTGGTGTCTGACCAGCTGTGTGTCGGTGTCTGACCAGCCGTGTGTCGGTGTCTGACTAGCTGTGTATCGGTGTCGGACCAGCTGTGTGTCAGTGTCTGACCAGCCGTGTGTCGGTGTCTGACCAACCGTGTGTTGGTGTCTGACCAGCTGTGTATCGGTGTCTGACCAGCTGTGTGTTAGTGTCTGACCAGCCGTGTGTCGGTGTCTGACCAGCTGTGTATCGGTGTCTGACCAGCTGTATGTCGGTGTCTGACCAGCTGTGTGTCGGTGTCTCACCAGCCGTGTGTCGGTGTCTGACCAGCTGTGTGTCGGTGTCTGACCAGCTGTGTATCGGTGTCGGACCAGCTGTGTGTCAGTGTCTGACCAACCGTGTGTCGGTGTCTAACCAGCCGTGTGTCGGTGTCTGACCAACCGTGTGTTGGTGTCTGACCAGCTGTATGTCGGTGTCTGACTAGCTGTGTGTCGGTGTCTGACCAGCTGTGTGTCGGTGTCTAACCAGTCGTGTGTCGGTGTCTGACTAGCTGTGTGTCGGTGTCTGACCAGCCGTGTGTTGGTGTCTGACCAGCTGTGTATCGGTGTCTGACCAGCTGTGTTTTGGTGTCTGACCAGCTGTGTGTCGGTGTCTGACCAGCCGTGTGTCGGTGTCTGACTAGCTGTGTATCGGTGTCGGACCAGCTGTGTGTCAGTGTCTGACCAGCCGTGTGTCGGTGTCTAACCGGCTGTGTGTCAGTGTCTGACCAACCGTGTGTTGGTGTCTGACCAGCTGTGTATCGGTGTCTGACCAGCTGTGTGTTAGTGTCTGACCAGCCGTGTGTCGGTGTCTGACCAGCTGTGTATCGGATGTCTGACCAGCTGTATGTCGGTGTCTGACCAGCCGTGTGTCGGTGTCTGACCAGCTGTGTGTCGGTGTCTGACCAGCCGTGTGTTGGTGTCTGACCAGCCGTGTGTCGTTGTCTGACCAGCCGTGTGTCAGTTCTGACTAGCTGTGTGTCGGTGTCTGACCAGCTGTGTGTTGGTGTCTGACCAGCTGTGTATCGGTGTCTGACCAGCCATGTGTCGGTGTCTGACTAGCTGTGTGTTGGTGTCTGACCAGCTGTGTGTCGGTGTCTTACCAGCGGTGTGTTGGTGTCTGACCAGCTGTGTGTCGGTGTCTGACCAGCCGTGTGTCAGTGTCTGACCAGCTGTGTGTTGGTGTCTGACCAGCTGTGTATCGGTATCTGACCAGCTGTGTGCTGGTGTCTGACCAGCCGTGTGTCGGTGTCTGACCAGCTGTGTATCGGTGTCTGACCAGCCATGTGTTGGTGTCTGACCAGCTGTGTGTCGGTGTCTGACCAGCCATGTGTTGGTGTCTGACCAGCTGTGTATCGGTGTCTGACCAGCTGTGTGTTGGTGTCTGACCAGCCGTATGTCGGTGTCTGACTAGCTGTGTGTCGGTGTCTGACCAGCTGTGTGTTGGTGTCTGACCAGCCGTGTGTCAGTGTCTGACCAGCTGTGTGTTGGTGTCTGACAAGCCGTGTGTGGGTGTCTGACTAGCTGTGTGTCGGTGTCTGACTAGCTGTGTGTTGGTGTCTGACCAGCTGTGTGTCGGTGTCTGACCAGCGGTGTGTGTTGGTGTCTGACCAGCTGTGTGTTGGTGTCTGACCAGCTGTGTGTTGGTGTCTGACCAGCCGTGTGTCGGTGTCTGACCAGCTGTGTGTTGGTGTCTGACCAGCCGTGTGTCGGTGTCTGACCAGCCGTGTGTCGGACAGCCATTGGCCGGACGCTGATCCCCCGCTACTTCCGGAGCATCTTCGAGGGCGGCGTGACGGAGCTGTACTACAGTCTGCGGCATCCGAAGGAGTCGTTCCACACCACCAGCATCACACTGGACTGTGACCTGGCCACCATGGTCACCCACCACGGCAAACCTCTGCTGGCCAAGGTACAGCAGCGGCAGAGAGTGGGCAGCGACCAGTAGGGCCCCTGGCGGGACTCGGGTTCACGTGGCAGCCGGTGTCGGAGCGGTTGGTGGTCAGACAACCTAGTGGACTGTCTGCGGACGGGGTGATGCAGGTCTGCCGGGTCTGCATTCCCACTGTGACCGGCCGTCTTTTATGTTCCCCTTGTTCTGCATGAGACCATGGAGCTGTTCATTGATCAGCCACTCATCAACCAGTACTCATGTAGTTATGCAAGTGATCATGTATAGATTGGCGAGAAATAATAACCCGAAGTGAGTTGTTTGCCCATTCAGCAACCACATTGTGTCACTAGCACGCCTTGGAACCATCACAGAGTGGACTGGGGGCTGGCAGGTGTGCACGGAGGGGCGCTTCATTGTGGAGTTCACCTTCGATGACCTGATGCGGATCAAGTCGTGGCACTTTGCCACGCGCGGGGTCAAGGAGCTGATCCCCCGCTCAGTGCTGGCCCTGCACGCTCAGCAGGACCCAACAGTGGCCGATACTCTGGGCAAGAACATCACCCGCCAGGGCCTCACCAACGTCACACTCAACTACCTCAGGGTAAGGTCCACGTCAGCTACCTCACGGTAAGGCCCACACCAGCCACCTCAGGGTAAGGCCCACGTCAGCTACCTCAGGATAAGGCCGACGTCAGATACATCAGGGTAAGACCCACGTCAGCTACCTCAGGGCAAGGCCGACGTCAGCTACCTCAGGGTAAGGCCCACGTCAGCTACCTCAGGGTAAGGCCCACGTCAGCTACATCAGGATAAGGCCCACGTCAGCTACCTCAGGGTAAGGCCCACGTCAGCTACCTCAGGGTAAGGCCCACGTCAGCTACCTCAGGGTAAGGCCCACATCAGCTACATCAGGGTAAGGCCCACGTCAGCTACCTCAGGGTAAGGCCCACGTCAGCTACCTCAGGGTAAGGCCCACGTCAGCTACCTCAGGGCAAGGCCCACGTCAGCTACCTCAGGGTAAGGCCCACGTCAGCTACCTCAGGGTAAGGCCCACGTCAGCTACCTCAGGATAAGGCCCACGTCAGCTTCCTCAGAGCAAGGACACACTGAATCTGCCGGGGCTCATCCTGGACCGAACTCTCCACTGTGGGGCTCACTGCTGAAACCTGAGACAGAAAACCCGTCCCAGAACCGCTCATCTGCGGAGGCTCTCCCGTCTTCTCCAGAACTGCTCAATTGCGGGGACTCTCCCGTCTTCTCCAGAACCGCCCAATTGCGGAGGCTCTCCCGTCTTCTCCAGAACCGCTCAATTGCGGAGGCTCTCCCGTCTTCTCCAGAACCGCTCAATTGCGGGGACTCTCCCGTCTTCTCCAGAACCGCTCAATTGCGGGGGCTCTCCCGTCTTCTCCAGAACCGCTCAATTGCGGAGGCTCTCCCGTCTTCTCCAGAACCGCTCAATTGCGGGGACTCTCCCGTCTTCTCCAGAACCGCTCAATTGCGGGGACTCTCCCGTCTTCTCCAGAACCGCTCAATTGCGGGGGCTCTCCCGTCTTCTCCAGAACCGCTCAATTGCGGAGGCTCTCCCGTCTTCTCCAGAACCGCTCATCTGCGGAGGGCTCTCCCGTCTTCTCCAGAACCGCTCAATTGCGGCCCCCCTCGCCCTCCCAAACCCCACGGCCCCCGTCTTCAGAACCGCTCAATTGCGGGGCTTGTCCTCCCTAGAATCGCTCATCTGATTTACTTCAGAGACTATGAAAATGGTAAAGCAGCGGCTACATTGCCTTTAAGCTGCCCAGCCACACCGTCCTCGCCTCCTGACCTTTGATCAGTGCGGTGTTCCGGTACACCAGCCAGTCGTCCTGCCCACCGAGCTGACCGGCCGCGGTGCGGTGAATGGTGATCCCATGTATTCTTTATTTTCCAAAGGGCTTCCGCCCGGTTAAAAAGCTATGAAATGACAAATTATCGTATTGGCTAAAATTTTCGGTTTCCAACATTTCTATACGTTTGAAGTTCTTCGGCCAGAGCAGATCCAATGACGAGTAAAAGAAAGCTATCCGAAGTATAATGCCAGCCCTGAGGCTGAAAATAATGTGTGTTTGAAAGTAAAAGGATAGAGGAAGATTTCAATGATAAGTAATTTTTTGGACGCAACTTTATTCGTAAAACTGAAATACAACCGTAATTAGATCATATACGCGAAATCGATTTCCAAGATCTTGTTCGTAGGATACAACTTGATGACCAGTGGGCATACTGTCAGCTGTGTGTTATGACCAGTAGACGTGCTGTCAGCTGTGTGTAATGACCAGTGGGCATACTGTCAGCTGTGTGTAACGACCAGTGAGTATGCTGTCATCTTTGCGTAATGACCAGTGAGTATGCTGTCAGCTGTGCGTAATGTCCACTGAGTATGCTGTCAGTTGTGTGTAATGACCAGTGAGTATTCCGTCAGCTGTGTGTAATGACCAGTGGATGACCAATGAGTATTCTGTCGGCTATGCATGACCAGTGAGTATGCTGTCAGCTGTGTGTAATTAATATTGAATATTCTGTCAGCTGTGTGTAATGACCAGTGAGTGCACTGTCAGCATTTTTTCCACATTTATTTCATACAATCAGTGAACAATGTGTATAGTACACACGAATATGGCAGAAACATGACAGGAACAGCCCTTACCTATGTTGTTGTATTTTTTAACTCATCACTAACACGGCGAGCCACGAAACCATTCAGGTGTGTGTGTGCGTTGTGAATATGTGCACTCTATGTAGCGTGTGAATGCAGGGTAAATGTTCAGAAATTAACAGAATGTGTAGTAATGTTAAGAATGTTAAGAAGGCTGGTTACGGACTTCTACATAGTCAACGATTCGGCCGAGCCCACTCCATTTTCTATCAAATGTTTCTAATGTGTTTTTCATACAATTAATAGTTAGCTCTTTTTTGCCTCACATTTTAAAATGTTTATAAAATGGGCCAGCTCAGCCCTAACGCCATTGTTGCGCGCTTTATAGATGACTGATTTGCATATCGTTACGATTAATTTTTGAATCAGATCTAATTGTCCTAAGAAAAACCAGGACTGTTGAAGTGCACTGTCAGCATTGTGTAATAACAGTTGGATGTGCTGTCAGCTGTGTGTAATGACCAGTGGACGTTCTGTCAGCTTTGTATAATGACCAGTGGACGTTCTGTCAGCTGTGTATAATGATCAGTGGAAGCTCTGCCAGCTGTGTGTAATGACCAGTGGACGTTCTGTCAGCTGTGTGTAATGATCAGTGGACGCTCTGTCAGCTGTGTGTAATGACCAGTGGAAGCTCTGTCAGCTGTGTGTAATGACCAGACCGCAAACCAATAGCGACAGCACCAGGTGTCAGCTGTTATAATGACCAGTGGTGTGCTGTCAGCTGTGTAATGACCAGTGGACGTCTGTCAGCGTTAAACCAAACTCTGTCAGCTGTGACCGCGGACGTTTGTCAGCTGTAAACCGGCGGACGTTCGTCAGCGTAATGACCAGTGGACGTTCTGTCAGCTGTGTGAAGATCAGTGGACGCTCTGTCAGCTGTGTAAACCAGGAAGCTCTGTCAGCTGTTGTAATGACCGGCGGACGTTCTGTCAGCTGTGTAATGACCAGTGGACGTTCTGTCAGCTGTGTAAGATCAGTGGACGCTCTGTCAGCTGTGTGTAATGACCAGTGGAAGCTCTGTCAGCTGTGTGTAATGACCGGTGGACGTTCTGTCAGCTGTGTGTAATGACCAGTGGACGTTCTGTCAGCTGTGTGTAATGACAGTGGACGCTCGTCAGCGGTAATGACCAGACGCCGTCAGCTGTGTAAACCGGTGGAACCGTCAGCTGTGTAATACCAGTGGATGTCTGTCAGCTGTGTATAAACCAGTGTAGTGCGTCAGCGATACCGGCGGACGTTCTGTCAGCTGTGTAAGATCAGTGGACGCTCGTCAGCTGTGTAAACCAGTGGACGCCGCAGCGTGTAAACCGGTGGAACTGTCAGCTAATGACCAGTGGATGCTGTCAGCGTGAATGACCAGTGGTGTCGTCAGCGTAAAACCAGTGGATGTGCGTCAGCTGTGTAATGACCGGCGGACGTTCGTCAGCTGTGTATGATCAGTGGACGCCGTCAGCTGTGAGACCAGTGGAAGCCGTCAGCTGTGTGAAGACCGGTGGAAGCTCTGTCCTGTGTGAATGACCAGTGGATGTGCTGTCAGCTGTGTATAATGACCAGTGGATTCTGTCAGCTGTGTTAATGACCGGTGGACGTTCTGTCAGCTGTGTGTAATGACCAGTGGAAGCTCTGTCAGCTGTGTGTAATGACCAGTGGAAGCTCTGTCAGCTGTGTGTAATGACCGGTGGACGTTCTGTCAGCTGTGTGTAATGACCAGTGGACGTTCTGTCAGCTGTGTGTAATGATCAGTGGACGCTCTGTCAGCTGTGTGTAATGACCAATGGAAGCTCTGTCAGCTGTGTGTAATGACCGGTGGACGTTCTGTCAGCTGTGTGTAATGACCAGTGGATGTCTGTCAGCTGTGTTAATGACCGGTGGATGTCTGTCAGCTGTGTGTAATGACCTGGATGTCTGTCAGCTGTGTGAATGACCGGTATTCTGTCAGCTGTGTTAATACCAGTGGAAGCTCTGTCAGCTGTTTAATACGGTGGATGTCTTCAGCTGTGTGTAATGACCGGTGGATGTGCTGTCAGCTTGTCGCTAATGACCGGTGGACGTTCTGTCAGCTGTGTTAATGACCAGTGAGCTGTCAGCTGTGTAATGACGGGGAGTCGTCAGCTGTGTAATGACCAGTGGACTTCTGTCAGCTGTGTTAATACCAGTGGACGCTCTGTCAGCTGTGTGTAATGACCGGTGGACGTTCTGTCAGCTGTGTGTAATGACCAGTGGATGTGCTGTCAGCTGTGCGTGATCCTGGAGCCGATGCAGGAGCTGATGACGCGGCACAAGGCCTACTCGCTCAGCCCGCGCGACTGCCTCAAGACCACCCTGTTTCAGAAGTGGCAGCGCATGGTGGCGCCCCCAGGTGAGCCGGCCACTCTACTCGGTCGCGCTTCCTTGGCAGAAAAGCCAACCAGCCGGCTCCCATGTTCGGTCTGAGACGGGTGTGAGCCAGCTGCCGTCCCAGGGTGTCGACCGCCGCTGTCAGGCGGTATTCAGGATGGGTCCCAGTGGTCATCGGGGTGTACCGACGCCTCGGTCAAGCACGGATGCAGTGAATGCTGTTTTTGTAAAAGAAATCACTGGGACGTTGATTGTTGACAGTACGTGTTAGTGCTGGTATGGTGAGACGCTGCCGAGGTCAGCACCGCGCTGTTGCCAGACCAGTGGCGGGCGGCGGACCCGCGCATCCCAGGGGGTGAAGGCGGTGCGCCGCAGCTGTAATGCTTCGCTTCCCCAACTAATCGGCACCATCAGCGCAGGCAGTCAAACAATACAACCGTATCACGCACACTCCTGGGAGTGTTCTACGTGCAAATACCATGTATATAAGTCAAATCTCTTACGAAGGTAATCGTTATTTTGTAAAAAAAAAGTTCAGACTTGGAAAAATTCAATAGTGCTATGTGGAGCGCGACTGAACTTTATCCAACCATTGATATCTTCCATGTACCGGTCTCACAGCACAACTGTGTTAAGCTTTGCCAAAATTTGGCACAATTTCAGTGGTCGTGGTCCCACCAGTGAGCACTACGTTTTCATGGACCTTCGGCTTACATGCGGATGCCGTTAAAAGCCACCTTTTGGTTTCGGTGTCGCAGTTGCTGCCTTTCTCCAATGTATTCTACCATCCGTTTGGCTCACCATCCAACTGAAGTTTTTTTCTGTGATGCTCGTGCCCGACGACTAGAGGTGCTGATATGCGCTAGGAAGCGCTGCTCGTGGCCGCCCGCTTTTGCAAGCCTGCTAACTAAACTGTTGTTGACGAGTCACGGCGTAGCATTTAGGCTGTACACGTACAGTTTGACTGCAACAACTTTTGTAAGTAGATATACAACCTAGCTCAAAGTACTACTAAGCGTTTTGGCTATCTTTCACTTTGCTGTGTTTGCTTGGTTTTTTGTTCGTGCATTTTGTTTGCCATCTTACTGCAGCCAGTGTTTCAGTTCTCCCGAACCACTTGTCTGCAGAGCATCCATCATTGTCTGAGTTGCACCCTGTTTTTGTTTCGCGCTGAATTGATTCGCTGTTTTTCTGTCTCGCCGTTCAGGTGGCCCAAATCACCCCAATAGCAAACCGGAAGGTAGGTTGAGCGCCGCATGCCGGGGCGCACTCCGCCGCCGTCACCCACTAACTGCACGCCAGGGGCCGGGTGGGGGCAGCCCAGCGCCAGGCCCGCGCTTTCTCACCCTTTGCTTGCTTCCTTATCAATGCGTTCTCTGCTTGGTAGCTTTGAATTGTATACAGTGTTGTTGTAAAATCGGCTTCCTGGCCCGATGCATCGGTGTCCGTGCACCACTAGCTTCCGGATTCAATGTCACCTCACTTTAGTTCCATGTGAAGTGTTTTTATACGGCGTTTGAAGTGTTGGGTGCCATTATAGGAATGAGTGTGCTGGCCGTGCCCCCTCCGTCTGACCCGTGGCCCGCTCCGTCTGACCCGTGCCCCTCCGTCTGACCCGTGGCCAGCTCCGTCTGACCCGTGGCCCGCTCCGTCTCACCCGTGGCCAGCCCCGTCCGACCCGTGCCCCCTCCGTCTGACCCGTGCCCCCTCCGTCTGACCCGTGGCCAGCTCCGTCTGACCCGTGCCCCCTCCGTCTGACCCGTGGCCCGCTCCGTCTGACCCGTGGCCAGCTCCGTCTGACCCGTGCCCCCTCCGTCTGACCCGTGGCCCGTTCCGTGCTGCAGAGAACGCCCGGCCCCCCAGCAAACGGCGGAAAAGGAAGGGCGCCGCCGGCGGCGCCGGCGCGGCCAGCAAACAAAAGGGCCGCGCTCCCTTCAACCTCGCCGGACAAGTCAGTGTAAGCGCTCCCGCCCGCGGCCACCACCCAGCGCGGAGCATTCCCTCTTCCTCCAGCGTAGACTAGCTGCTCCTCTTCCGTGTCAATATGCACAGATTCCGTTTCATTCATTCTGTTTACATATTCATACTGTGTCGCCTTCCGTTGGGTGGTGGGTGTTTGGGGGTAAACGACCCAGCAGAAGAAGCACCCTAGAGCCAGGAGGATCCATATGGTGTTTAGGCGCGCCGCAGTTCTGAGTAAATGTCCTCTGGTTGGCGCTGTTTAGTACAGTCTCGTTCATACTGCAGCAGACATGGCAGTGTCATTTATTTCAATTTTTCATGGTGGTGCGGTGGTTAGTATGCTTGCTTTTCACGCGTTTGGTCCGGGTTCAAGGCCCGGCAGGTTCCCTGAGCAAGGAGGAATCTGGATCCCGAGAAACCCTTTGCAACAGGGAAAGAGTTGGCGATGCCATAGAACGCTGGCAATTGGTGCGTCGCTAACTTCCAAACATAATTATTATTGAGCCCGCCGCGGTCGCCGTGGAAGCACGCCATTGGAAGTTATGATGGACTGGAGAATATCAGGAGACGCCCGTCAGATTGTATTATTGCACACCAGGGAATGGACGGCACGTGCAGAGGGTGGTAGGTCCCCTTCCAACCCTGCCGGTGGTGTGCCGTGGGTGACGGGTCCCTTCAACCCTGCCGGTGGTGCGCCGAGGGTGACCGGTCCCTTCAACCCTGCCGGTGGTGCGCCGAGGGTGACCGGTCCCTTCAACCCTGCCGGTGGTGCGCCGAGGGTGACCGGTCCCTTCCAACCCTGCCGGTGGTGTGCCGTTGGTGGCAGGTCCCCTTCCAACCCTGCCGGTGGTGTGCCGTTGGTAGCAGGTCCCCTTCCAACCCTGCCGGTGGTGTGCCGTTGGTGGCAGGTCCCCTTCCAACCCTGCCGGTGGTGCGCCGGGGGTGACGGGTCCCTTCCAACCCTGCCGGTGGTGTGCCGTTGGTGGCAGGTCCCCTTCCAACCCTGCCGGTGGTGTGCCGTTGGTGGCAGGTCCCCTTCCAACCCTGCCGGTGGTGTGCCGTTGGTGGCAGGTCCCCTTCCAACCCTGCCGGTGGTGCGCCGTGGGTGACCGGTCCCTTCCAACCCTGCCGGTGGTGTGCCGTTGGTGGCAGGTCCCCTTCCAACCCTGCCGGTGGTGTGCCGTTGGTGGCAGGTCCCCTTCCAACCCTGCCGGTGGTGTGCCGTTGGTGGCAGGTCCCCTTCCAACCCTGCCGGTGGTGCGCCGTGGTGACCGGTCCCTTCCAACCCTGCCGGTGGTGTGCCGTTGGTGTCAGGACCCCTTCCAACCCTGCCGGTGCACACAGTCATAACGGCCGTTTGGAATAGGCCAAAATTCATATCTCAGCAAAGAAGGATCGGATTGCTTTGAAATTGGGTGCATCTGAAAGCTAATCAAATTTTGAGTTATCAGAGATATCTGAGTGAGCCACAACACCCCCACCTGCCGACTTTGAGGGGGACTTTCAAAATGTTTTTTAGGTCATATCCAACGTTGGGTGTTACCGGCTAGTCTGAATAACTTAGACATTTTTGAAAACATATAACCTTCAGGCAGTTCATTTCTTAATTACATATTTCCCTTAACACGCGCACTGACGGGTCGGAGGGGGCGAGTACCCACCCCCCACCCCTACGGGTTTTTCGGAGGCAGCATAAAAATGGTGGAACGTAGCGCCACCGTACTTGCTATACCTTTTCTCATCATTTTTACAACTTTTGTCAAAATTTTAAGGTCAGGTCATCTCAGGTCACCAGTGCAGGTCAAGTGACCTTACCTCAAAACACGTTTAAGATAGCATAAGTCGGAACAGGGTGAACTTATCAGATTGAAGCTCATATCATATAATGGGCCTACCGAGTTCTCTAAAATATGTTTGGGTATTTTTGCTATCGATGATCTAAGGTCAAGTACGAGCCATGACCTCTCAATTGGAAATACATGGAAAAATTGTTTTAACTGAATAACTTGGCAATGAATGGTGATTGAGCGTTTATTTTAGCTGCATTAGATTTGCTTTGTGTCTGCGGTTCTAATTATATGCATTTTCTCTAATTTTACCTTGAACAACTGACCTCTGGTCAGGTCAAATCCTTGTCTTAATCTAGCAAGGTCATATTATATACCATTCGATTTGGCTTGCGGCAAGTATTCATGCCGTTCCAGTTATTTTGCTCTATCTTTACTTGTTTAGATGAAATAACCAAAAACGTTGAGATGACCAAAAGTTGAGATCAGTATAAAACCCACAACCAATTTTCCAGATCCTTGCTTTGGCACGCGGGCATGCTAACCTATATACAAAAGTATTTCCACTGAAACGTTGAGACGTGAACCAACAAAGAGAGAAGCAGCACGTTACAAATGCAATAGGCATAGCTATTTTTCCTCCCACGACTGGGCTGAGGAACATTGGCTTCACTTTCTTCTTCCATTGTTTTTGGTAGGTAGGTTGCCTTCATTGGACGAAACCTGGATGTTTACAGCCAGAAGAGAAGGCTGTTTACTCTTAAGCTCACTAAATCGGCGCCCGCACCTATTCCACTGGATCTGCACGTTCTTAAAAACCTTAGCTAGTTCACAGCGTAATGGTGCTTCCTCTGCGGGCAACAGTTGAGACCCTGTCGGGTCACGCACTAATTTAACTCCAATATCTACGGCCCTTTCAGCGCTTCGCTTTCGATACTTTGAGGGCACTCGGTTCTGTATGATATGCCGTGACCAGCTCCTTTTTGTTCACACAGATGACCATATCTAAGGTTACAAGTACTGAGAACAGAACTGGGTAGCTGTATCACCTTCACCATGCAACGGCGACTGAATCCTAGCCCATTGGAAGGCATTCTCGGATCTATGGAAGGTAGACCAAAACAGTCCTAAGCTAACTAACCAGGTAAAGAACCAAGGGAACATAATGATCCCTTTATTAAACTATAGAAAAACCCCTTCGCCCGTGTTTGAATTGACACCTCAGTATGTTTTCGCTCCCCCGCGCGGTGTCCGGCGCGTCCGCCTCAGCCGCGCGGGCGACGCCGCCGCCGTGGCCGCCCACCCGGACGGCCGGCGAGGCCTGACATTGAAAAAATGTCAATATCTCGGCTCTGCACTATCTCCCCCAGTCAAATTTTTTGGAACTTGTGGGATACGTATGTATCCTCAATCTAACGCCAAATCTGGAATGATGCAGATTGTGGAATTTTTCGTTGGCCAACACACATAAAAGTGCAAGAAAAAAATCATAGCTAGTTGCAAGCCTTTACAAATTGCAACGTCAGGGGGTATTTTGTTGTGAAATATCCACAAAAATATCGTGTTAAGTTTGGGATTTATGTAAAGAACTCAATGATGCTAAAAACAAAGCAATAACACAGATATTAAGGGATATACCAAACATCGAAGAGGCATATAATTTGGGCTTCCGCGACCTCAAAATACAGAAGCTTATCATCATGGCACTTTAAGACCATGCTGGGAGAATATGAGGAGATGGAAAGCGGTTTATTGTATGTTTTTGTATGCTCTGAACATTTCTCTATCGTGCAAACCTCTTTGCGAGATATTTTTCGGTGACTCCCATTTTGCAATTTTGGCCAATTCCGAACGGCCGTTATGACTGTGTGCGGTGGTGTGCCGTTGGTGGCAGGTCCCCTTCCAACCCTGCCGGTGGTGTGCCGTTGGTGGCAGGTCCCCTTCCAACCCTGCCGGTGGTGCGCCGTGGGTGACCGGTCCCTTCCAACCCTGCCGGTGGTGCGCCGTGGGTGGCAGGTCCCCTTCCAACCCTGCCGGTGGTGCGCCGAGGGTGGTCGCCAGCGGACGCCTGTGGGAGAACTGGCTGACCGGCTGCCCGCCCGCAGGACGTGATGGTGGTGGGGGAGCCGTCGCTGATGGGCGGCGAGTTCGGAGACGAGGACGAGCGTCTTATCACTCGTCTGGAGAACAGCACCTCGGACTCTGCCGGCAGCGGCGGCGGCGGCGCGGCGCCGGCGGCCTCCTCCGGCGGGCCGGCGCCGCCCTCCGGTGAGGAGTCCAGCTTCACGGCCTCTCCGCTGACGTCGGGCGGCTGGACGGGCGGGGAGCGGCCGCCAGCCGCCGCCGGCACCCCCACGCCACAGGAGCCGGCGACCACGGCGGCGGCGGCGGCGACAGCGCCCGACAAGGACGCGCCGCCGCTGCCGCCCTGAACGCCAGCGCTGCGGCGCCTGTCTGTCTGTGCGGTGCGAGCGAGCTTGAGCGCGTGGTCTGCAGCACGGGACACCGCCGGCTGAGCGGTGGTGCCAGATGACTGGGAGGAGAGAATTCTCTGGTGGCACCATGCCCCGCCACTTGGGCCGTCTGTTGCTGATGCGGCTTTGGAAACAGAGTTCGGCTTCGTCACCACTGTCGACTACAGTAATCTCAGGCTATCAATAGTGACCGTTGGAAGCCAATTTGCACCTCCAAGTGAAAACCGCATGGTGTAATACCTGTTTTTCGTGGACCGTGATGGATGGTGAGTGATGATAATTTTGTTTCCGTCTCTTTGTGTGTGAGTGTATCTGCTAAATACCGTTTTAGATGCAGTTTATTTCAACATGTACATTTCCACGTAAACTCGGCATGCGTGCGTCTGCGCGTGGTTTGGTTTCCGCGCAGGTCGGAGGGTGCGCGCGCTGCCGCGTTGCTGGGTTTGCGGTTGGACTGTAAGAGTGCAGGCGCTTCCCGTGGTATGGTGAGACGAGGATCGCTGGTCCCAGGCACGTCCGAATGGCGGCGGTGGCCTCCCGGTCTGGCATCTGTTGATCTGGGGCGGAGTTCACCACAGGCCCATCTGGCGTCGGCCGTGCCCGCCTCAACCCCGCCCACGGCCGTACGGAAAGCAGACACCTGCAAACCGAGTGCCCACTTCTCCAGCCTGATTATCAACTTCAACACTATTTATACAATCACCGTTCAAGGTCATTTAAAGCTCGTTTGTCACAGATTATTTGGTGGTACAAGAAGGACCAAATGTTTAAAACTTATGCTTCATTGAGTTAAAGATTGAATAATGCAGATAGGGGATGTGGCATCCACATTTTTCCGTAAAATCCCAAATGTTCCGTGACCTGGGCCTGGCCTTAACCGCCCGGAAACAATTGGTTTGGCACCAGTTGAACCCCAAAGTCCCAACTCGCCCTGAGCTGGAGCGGGCTGTGGCGAACTCGGGCGCGTCAGGTTTGGCGCAGCGTGAGTAGCGACGCGGCGAGTGTAGGGCCGCGGCTGGCTGGGCACGAACAGTCATTGGCAGCTATATGGGGCGCCCCCTGAGGGGTCGTCTGAATGTACAAATCGGAATACAGTGTTGGACGGTCTACGCTCTTTGACGACCACGTGCACTGGCGGATCGGAGAGGGGGGACAAAACAGGCATTTGCCCCAAAGCCCTCTGTTTTCTTCAAAACCAGCTTGGGACACTTCTCGGTTCTGCTGCTGTCTTGGCCCGCCGCGGGTTACATGCAATGGCCGAGTGGACAGGGATTGGAACCTAGGCGAACTATTTCCGACGGTGGCCCGCTATTCTCTCGTCCTTTGCCGAACCTCTGGAGCCGATTCAGCGTTGCTCTCCGTGACGTTCCGTTGGTTTTCGAATAGTTCTGAGAAGACCATGTCCAACGGCGATGGCTCTTCTATTCATGGACACTGCTGGGACGAAAATGGAAAACAAAATTGAGGCGTCCCAGCTTGGGTACCTCGCATTGCAATGAAGTCGTTTCAATTTGCAAATCGTACTTATTGCGAGCTTAAAATTGAAGAAAAAATCGTAGAAAAAATCACCTGTGTCTGATATTTTACCACACTAATTTGTGTTTTTCACCTTTGGTGAACCAGTTTTCCAAAGTGAATGGGTAAAATGGTCCCTTGTCTGGAAGTAACAAGATGGATAGATAAAAACTGGTAAAAAGTACCGGAATCTCAACGCGGGTAGCGCACTTTCACGAATTAGGTATATTGTATTGAGCCCAGAACCCAGAAATAGTAAGGCAGTGCGTGTAGCTTCCTCAGGCCGTTTAATATAAATTCTATCGATATTTTAACCGGATTTAATCCATCTTATTGGAGCCTTACCTTGCAAAGGAGAGGTATCATTTGCATTTAGGACTTAACAATTAAATAAATCAACTATGGAGAACGTAAAAATTTGAACTAAAAAATCAATCACCATCGAAAATACGATTTCTCAGATTAAATAGAGGCTTATGTTATTAAATGTCGGCAGATGCTCCAATGTACCGCACATTTCCAAGACTGGAACGATTCGATTCTAGGAAATTTTGAATTTTTTGCCTCGGCCCAATGGACATGGCTTTACCGGCTTTGATTTCGGGTGTCACGTTTGATATGCAATCTCGCCACCCAAAACGCCATCACGAGTCAAGTTACCGCTAAACCAGGTATCGCCCGCGACAGAAGTCGCCAGAAATGTCAATATCGAATGTCATTTTGAGGAGGAGGATGGACGACAGGGAGCCACATATGAACAGCGATAAATATGGAGTACGATCATTGTGCCGCTAACTCGATGTGCGGCGAACGAGTTGATCCACATAAATGCATCGAATGCAAAAATCGGTGCCCGGGGATCGATATCTACTTGACGGATTCGTCCGAAGGATAGTTTTTGGCCACGGCATGTGACGACAGCCGCAACCCTAATCGCATGGCAATAGTCTTGCCTAGTCGGCAGGATGGGTTTGGCCCCCGTTTTCGGGCGAGGGGCTAAATCGAAACTGGTACCTTCACCCTTCCTGGGCTCTCCTCACTTCTAATCCTTCCAGCTCTCTGTCCCTTGTCACCATCAACTCCCTGACTATTCATGTCTCTCCAACCTTATCCTTTCTATCCATCCACTGCTATCCACTGTCTGAGATGTCTGGTCCGGCGTCTCCGCGGGTAGCGTGGGTGTCTGCGCTTGCTGGCCCTGAACCCCTGAGCATGCACATGTCGGCTGCCTGTGGCGCGCGGCTGGGCTAGACAGCGTACGCCGATCCACTTCCTTTTCTCATTCATAGCCTCCCAATTACCCACCCCTTCCCTGACGTCGAGTCACAGCGCCGTAAAAACGGAGATAAAATGTCTTAACTGCAAAGGTATCCTGCACACTAGGGTGCCTCATTTTGCACCGACCATGCAAATTATTGGGTGGCGGTGGTTTTTCCCATTGTTTGAGACCTCCTGAACCTAATGGTACCACAATCATATAAATCCAAAAATTTCTAGGGGTCGCGGATTGGATTTGAAATTCTGAATTTCTAAAAAATGGTAAAAAAGCCTGTTTTGATGCCACAGAGATATAGCTCTTTTGTTCACAGCCAAGAAACCGAAATCCACCGGTCGTTTGCCATAAATCCTGTTTATTTGGAACGTATTTGGTTGAATTTAGAAGCCAGATTACTCTTAATATTAAGCTAACCATCATATATTAGCAAAATGTAGGCATTTGCATGCCTATTTCGATGTGTATTTTAGTAAATACGCACTCTGTATACCATCCATAGTAAGTGAGTTACTTCGGTCACGTGAGGAGCATTTATAACACTTTGGTTGGTAAAAATGGCAAAGACTGTCAAGAATGGATGTTCATAAGGCTAAACCAATAAAGAATTTCTGAGATTCGCTGGTATGTTTTATCCCGAACATGAACTATACCATCCTTACATTCTGCCTCAACAAGCCGCATTCCACCACACCATATTACTAAGTACCTTTCCAATATGAAAGTTTATGAATAATGAAGTAAAATGCAGCATCTTCAAATGTTCTGGAAAATTGTCCTATTGTAGCCAGGCTCGGGCCTGCAATAACAGTTTTTTTTTGAAGATCGTGTTACTAATTGATAACCGAAGTGATCTTCCACGGATCTTTTTCTTATTCCGGCGAGAAACTTATAATTTTAGTTCGGCTTGATCACAGGCTAAGTTATGGAGACAGAAGATCTATATACTATAGGAACTCTGAAATTTCGCGGGGATAGGCTTGAGTTCCCCTCCCCATCTTGGATCCACCATTGCTGGCCAGTCTAATACATGCAAATTTCCGGCGATTCCATCCACTACCCGCGTCTATTACGTAGGTCAGCCTTCCTCCTCAATTACAGGAGCCAGATTCCAACAGCACGACAGGTCCTCAAGTATTTCTTCCACATGGCTTATGATAGTGATGACAGACAATGGGCCTAAGAAAAGGCTGTAGAAAAAGTCCTCCCGTTCTGGCATATGGCGAGAATACATACCATCAGTGAACGGAGTTACCGGCATAGACTACAAAAACTGTGGCAAGAGTGGCGGAAACTCCAAAAAGCCGGAGCCATCCATGTCAGAAAAATGTAGAAAAATGTATGTTAGTGTTGGACAATCTAAGGGACATATAACCACCAAACGTGATTGTTGAACAACAACAGAGCCACCTACTAACATCCAATTACAAGGAAGAAGACATCGTGTTCTACGCTGACCAGCGTGGCGCCAGGTAAGGGACCACGAGCGTTAATGACAAAAAGCTCGCTGGAAAGGAGCGACTGCAGAACGCGTGACAGACGGCACAACGAAGAGCAGCGGAAAGTTCTTCGGCTGGTTCCGCGCTTGAGTATGAATTCTTGACAGCAAGCTCTGCTGAAGAATAAATGTAAGATGTGCAATCCCACAAGGAAACTGTGGAGACTGAGTCTGCGACGTGCATAGCCAAGCGACACACCAAGAACTTACCCGCTCAACTACCACGGCACATCTTTCGAGCACCTGCCAGCATAGAAGCTGGAGATCGCCTTCTTCTCCCGAATCGGCAGGTGTGTTATGAAATAAACTGAACTGAAATTTGTATACATTCTTCTGACATGGTTAGTTAGTTAAGGGCTTTTTTATAAGGCGTTCTGTGCAAGGCACCTTTGCCCGCCTCTAAAGTGTGGGGGGAGAATTTTTCGGGAGGGGTGTTTACTTTAATGTCGCAGAACAAAGGGACGAATCTTATTTCAAGGAATGGGTCGCGAAGTGTAGCAACACTAGCGAAGGGAAGGGGATTGCTACGGCAGAGATGCCGAGCCTGGGGCACAGGTAGGATTTAAAAGGGTACGTGAAGAGGCTTGCCAGCATAAAAATTAGTTTTTTTATTTTGTTCCTTGTTATCGAATGACCGTTTTGCGTACGTTACTAAGTTCCTCCATTGAAAAATTATAATTTTGGGTTATTAGAAACACCCGCAAGCACCATGACATGGTGCCGCGGGTCTTCTTACTAAAGAATCAGTTAATGATCACTTCGGCTATCAATTAGTAACCTGATCTTCCGACAATTGTGATATTGTAGCCGCGAGCCTTATTGCTAATTAATATTAACTAATTAATTTTATTATTAATTTATTATTATTATTGCTTAATTATTCATAAACGTTTACTTTTAATCAAGGCGTACATATTGGAAAGGTACTTAGTAATATGGTGTGGTGGAATGCGGCTTATTGAGGCAGAATCTAAGGATGGTATAGTTCATGTTCGGGATAAAATATGTGAGCGAATCTCAGACATTCTTTATTGGTTTAGCCTTATGAAAATCCATTCTTGACACAGTCTTTGCCATTTTTACCAACCAAAGTGTTATAAATGCTCCTCACGTGACCCAAGTAACTCACTTACTATGGATGATATACAGAATGCGTATTAACTAAAATACACATCGAAATAGGCATGCAAATGCCTACATATTGCTAAAATATGATGGTTAACTTAATATTAAGAGTAATCTGGCTTCGAAATTCAACCAAATACGTTCCAAATAAACAGGATTTATGGGAAACGACCGGTGGATTTCGGCTCCTTGGCTGTGAACAGAAGAGCTATATCTCTGTGGCATCAAAACAGGCTTATTTACCATTTTTTTACAAATTCAGAATTTCAAATCCAATCCGCGACCCCTAGAAATTTTTCAATTTGTATAATTCTGGTAACATTGGATTTAGGAGGTCTCAAACAATGGGAAAAACCACCGCCACCTAACAATTTGCATGGTCGGTGAAAAATGAGGCACCCTACTGTACACCTCATCAAACCCAGAACCTTTATAAGGGAGTGATTCATTGATTCGGACTGTGGCGAGTCGGCGGCACTGATATTCCGGACGCCAATTACGTAGGGTACACGAGTATCACAGTAAGGTCGATTATACCATCCTCCATGGGATGATTCAGGTGCCACCGGTAAGGCCACACATCCACATCTTCCAAAGGCGTTCATCTCTGTGGACGATGCGGCTCAAAGGACTACACGGGAGAGAACTGCGCTTCCCAGAAACACTGTATCCCCTGGAGCAGGGGCGTAGCCAAGAGAGGGGGGCGGCGAGGACAGCCGCCCCTCCCTGAGGGCCCGAAGGGCACCCCTGAGGACACGAGCCGCGCGAAGCGTGGCTCGCCCGCACTATGCTCTGTGGCCAATTTGGCATTTTATACCAGACAGGGCCCTATGAAGCCCTCTTCAGCACTCTTCTGTAACCAGCAGGGCCCTTTTTACCCATCAGGGCCCTTTTGGCGCTGTCGCAGGGGCCCTTTTCGGGGCGCCGCCCCTCCCTGAGCGAGATCCTGGCTACGCCCCTGCCCTGGAGGGTCAGGCCCCCGTGCAGCATATGATCGAAGCTGTCCTGCTCTGTAGAGATATGGCCATAGAAGCGAAGGGTCACGTCATTTCACGAGGCTCGCGATACCTACGAGGTCACACACCCAAAGAAAACATACGCAAGGGCTACCTCAGCGAGTGTTCAAGCCAGGGCCTGACGGCCTGCGAGTCGCACTGGGCATTGTTGCCCAATTAGTCCCGCTGGCTATCGTGGCTATATCGTTTAAAGAGGGGGGCCAACCGACCAGAGCGGGTCCTACTGAGGATGGGGTCCGGTGCCCCACTGTTTCAAATGACACCTTTTTACATACGGTTCTGATGGTCAAAAAGGATCCTGCTTGTCACAATGCTGGAGAGCTCTGTGGCCAACCGTGGAAATTCATACCAGACAGGGTTCTCGTAAGCCCTTTACGAGAGCCCTGTCTGGTATGAAGTTCCACGGTTGGCCACAGAGCTGCGGGCGGGCCGCGCGAAGGGGCGGCCCGTGTCAGGGGTCCCTCAGAGGGAGCGGCCGTCCTTGTCCTTCCCCTTGGCCAAACCACTGTCCAGGATCCGAAAGGCACTGATTCCCATTGGAGGAAAGTCCGAAGGGTTGGGGGCCGAACAGAGTTATCAGCTTGTATAAAAAATGCCTTAGCCCTGCATCAAATGGTTTTGAGAGAGTGGAAAACCACGTACACGTAAATTTAAATCTTCACTCATCAGGAATGAGAGCTGAATTTTCCGCTCAGTATAGTACCCAATGTTCAGTTTTTGTATCTGTATGCAACACATTTTCCGTGAGCACCGCATAATCGCAGCAAGTAGAAAAACATACCAACGCTCAGTAGTAATTTTAAAGCATGTTTCTAAAAAAACGAGGTAAAATAACAAACTTGCCTCACGGACAGCCCACACGCATGAATGTTCTATCGACCGACTGTCCGTGACCTTGGATTTTCCACTCACCTACTGGGCATTTTGACGTGAATTTTCCCTCCACACTCAGGTGCCAGCCTCAGTTTAACTAAAATTGTTTTGTTTAGTTTTGGACTTATTCTGGGACACCACATGTTCAAGCGCCACTTTTCTCGTCGGCGGTGAGGTGCCTGGTAACAGCCTCCAGGCATTTTGTCACACCGCGTACGCAAAGCTTGGTCGTGCTATCACGGGGATCCACCGGCATAGTATTTAACACACGCGAAAAAAACACGACTCATTGCATTCTGTACCGTGTACTCTGGGAACTAATTGATAGATTCAGAGTCGAAACATCGGACCAAGGAGAGCCTACCAGCGCTGGCAAACTTCAGACGACTACCAGAAATGACACCACCAGTGTCGTGGAATATATTGAGGGTAACATCTGGCAAAGACCAGAGAGAAGACTCAAAGCAAACCCATTTTAAAAATAACCTGATATGGACAACAGTGTGGAAGAGTTGGTCTCCATTGGACAAAAGCAAAAAGTTCCCAATTGCTTAATACAAATGATTTGCCCATCCAAATTTTACGACAGCGGGTCCGAAAGGCACAGACGCAAGCTAAATATGTAAATTCAGTCTTGCAGTCAGCTTTATCGATGCATGCAAATGAATATCGATAATGGCACAATATGATCAAACGTCCAAGACGGACGATTCGTGAAGCACATTATCAACCCAAGCCTGAATCCGCCGCCAACAACTTCTGCCGTATGGTCAAAATCTTCTTAACCCACTGATCGGTTTTCTCCTGGACACCCTGGGAGAGTTTGGGATGACAGATGGCCTCCTCCTCACCGCCCTCAGCCCCGGCCGTCGCCATGTTGGCCAGAGTCTCCTTCTCGTCGGTGGACAGACCCTTCTCTCCCCAGCCGGCCGTGATGCGCCCCTTCCCCGAGAGGAAGGCGTGCTGCACGAAGCCGTCCTCCTCGATGGCTGCTATGGCGTGCGCGCGGCTGGCAGGGTCGTCCGCCTGCAGGGACACGGCAGCGGCCTGCGGCGGGGGGCTGGGTGACGCCTGTTTGGAGTGTCGCGCCGAGGCACCGCGCTCGCTGGAGGGAGAGGAGGAGGAGCGGCGGCGCCGGCGGCGACTGTCGGAGCGGGAGCGGTGCCGCCGGCGGCGGTCTGGGCTGCGCTCCCGGGAGCGTCGCCGGCGGTGGCGGGAGCGCGACGACGAGCGGGAGCGCTGGCTGCGCTTCGACTTGTGCCTGGAGGAGCGGTGGCGGTCGCGGTGGCGCCGCGCGCGCTCCTCGCCCGACTCGGAGGAGCTGCGCGCCATTTCGGCGGGCACGCCGTGTGAAGTCAGCAGCAGCTGCAAATGGCGGCAGCGGCGGTCAGGGCCAGGCACGGCTCAACACCATGGTGCTGGTGCGCGTGCACAATCGAAATGAGGGTACTGGCGCGCCTGTACAGTCAGGAACACAATGGTTAAATTATCTGCACTGGGCTCAACGACGGTCTAATTCTGATCCTCACAACATAAATGTATTTTACGTGTCCCGGGGTAAACTCCGTCGCGAAACAGCACGGCTTCATATAATCTATGTATTTTCTTACACGTACCCACACAGGGGCACACCATGCGAATCCATTCAGTATTCATAGTCAATAATTGAGCAATCCAGCCAGTATTGACAGTCAATGACAGAACCAAGTCCGGAGCAACCAAAAATTCGGAGAAGCCAAAACAAACCTCCTTCCTAAAACTCGCAAGAAAACATCAAACATTTCGGACATTCACTGCGGCCCATAACTGGGCCTAAGTCTTCCACGTAGACCACGTGGTGCATGACGGATACCCTCCGCAGACCAGTCTCCCTCACACGTGTTACTCGCACATCACATCACACTGAGTCGGCACCAGAGCGAGCGCACCCGGCAGAACCCCCACCTGTCTCCCCTAGCACCACGCGCCGTCTCAGATGCCGGTGACGTAGTCCAGGGTCAGCTCGAACAGCGCTGCAGCGGCCTGGTTGCGGCCAGCTATCTGGGCAGCGGTCTCGCCGCTGGCGTTGGCGGTATGCAGCTGGAGGCCGGGAGTGCTCAGCAGCAGGAAGGTGGTGTCGCGCGCCTCGGCGGCCGAGGCGGCCACCATCAGCGGCGTCAGACCGCCCGCCGTCACTGCGTTCGGGTCGGCGCCGTGCAGCAGCAGCAGGCGAGCGCAGGCCACGGCGTTCCAGCGGACGGCCGAGTGCAGCGGTGTCCAGCCGTCGCCAGTGCGGGCGGCCAGCGGAGCGCCGGCCTCCAGCAGGGCGGCCGCCGCCTGCTTGTGGCCGCCGTACACGGCCCGGTGCAGCGGCGTGTAGCCGTCTCCGTCCTGTACACTCACCAGGTCAGGTCGGCTCCGCAGTACAGCCCGCACACCGGCCGTGTCGCCCTGCTCGGCCGCGCGCAGCAAGGCCAGCTCGTCGGCAGCAAGTCCCGCGTCGGCACCGTCTCCGCTCTCCTCCCAGGAGTGGCTGCCACGCCGGCGCGAGCCGTCGACGCTGGCCAGCAGCTTAGCCTCGGCGGCCTGCCGGGTAAGCGTGTCCAGGTCCGGCTCCGACTCCACCTCACTGTCACTCATTGCACCTGCCAAGGACGGCGCAGTTGGACCACTTTGTTACAGTATCACACAATAGGCCGACGTCCGTGCCCTGCGTTGACACTGGAGCCGTCTCAGTCTCACGTTCAGTCGCGGCTGCGGCTGACCACGCTGGCGTGGCCGGTGGTTACGGCTGGTCGCTGCAGGGCGACTTCACCTCCTGCACCGCACCGCGACGTCGTCCCGTCTCGCCCGGCAGTCGCAGGTTCTCCGCAGTCACCTCGGCCGCCGAGTCAGAGTCAGATTCAGAGTCAGAGTCCAACTCGCACAGCGACAGACTCATCTCAATGTGTGGACGGTGGGGGTCGGGCTCAGTCTCGATGCTGACGCTGTCGGCGCCGCGCGCCGCCACCTGCTGGCGGAGCGTCTCCTCCGAGCGGCGCAGCTGGGGCAGCAGCTGGCGGGCTCGGCTCAGAACGGAGCTCTCTGGCAGGCGGCTGGTGCGCTGTCGAGGCCGCAGCAGCAGCAGCGAGGCCACCGGCTCGGCCGATCTGCCGTCCACCGCCAGCAGGGCTTCCGAGGTGACGCGACTGTTCGCCGAAGCTTTCTCGCCAGAGGCCATGCCAAAGCGGCTACTGCATCATGCCCTGAATGCAGGGCTGCAAACAAGGACGGTCGACATCAGGATCCAAACAGTAGGCTACAGTTGACTTTTTAAATCAATAACGTGACTTTTCGGTCAGGAAATCTGGTTGCGCAGCTGAACATTTTGAGAGGGTGCTGAAACAGACCCTCTATCTATACAGATGCTACAAACGCATAGGCTTAGATTCCCTACACAATTCCCATCTAAACTGGACGGATGAATCCGATGCATGTCCAATCTGGATAGATCTTTTACCCATGGATACCATCACTTTTCAGGGCATAATCTAATCTGCACCTAGCCAGAGTCAGGAATATCTGGCAGCATCTGAAAGTGTGATGGTAATATATTTCCCTATCATGCAAAATGTACTTTCTTTATCTTGTAGACTTTCAAAGAATAATGTATTTACAAACAAAACATTTAAAACCATTCACATTATTAGATTAATATGTCAGATTTTATCATGTTCTTTTATTATAAAATAATCATTTTTATCATTATACAGGTTATCACTACGATTCATAAGTGAAGGAAAATGTCGAGAGCGCGCCAGGAATGAAGCGAAAATTGAGATTGAACCCTATTCTGATACCGCTCTGATCCTGATCCATGCCAAAGAACTATGGATACAGCACTCGATGTATACTGAATACTGATCTATCATCCGATCCCAATCACGTTTGTGCCAAGGATACTAAGCTAATTTAAAGGGAATGTGGCATGATAAAGCATGCCGAGAAACCACGTGACCCATATTTTATGTGTTCCAGAACTCACCGTTCGGTAGAAAAATGTGAAAATCCATCCCTTACCGACCCCGTCCTTCCTGGTCATGTCTACGTGCTACGAGGTGATCTTAGGAAAGTGGCATCATGCTCAAGCCCAACTGCACGTGCTGCGCGGACAAATTATTCATGCTTGGACATCTTTAAAACCCACGTGCTTAACATGACTTTGGTAATGTCGATTATTAAGGCGTATAAGTTGTGTATAAATCATATTGAAGCGCAAAATAGGTATGTTTTATATATCAAGAGTCAAGACAAAATAGAGAAAATTGGTAAGTGTTTCTTTCGTTCCCAATGGTTCTCTCCTAGCGGCACGCGGAGGGGAGGGCGGACCAAGCGTGACCTGCTATAACACGGTCGTCTTTTTTCCCGCCGGCATTTTTGGGGGTTTTGTTTTTACTGTTAGGTTAGGGACGGGACGAAACACGTTCATTAACACCCTAAATGTCAAGTGACCTCACCTCCAAAAATTTTAAAAGTGACAGAAGTAAGGTGGGCCTCCGAGCCACCTTCGCCCCGGTGGGGGGAGGGTCCAACACCCCCCCCCACCCCACCTCGAACTCGGCTCCTACGCGGGGATAGCGAAAAAACGCGAAGACTGGTGGATAACTCATACAAATTCATGAAGAAACTATCAAGTCACTTTTTGGCTCAGGTCAATATTGAGGTCATGACAGGTCAAAGAAGGTGGCATGTTAGAGTAGTGTTTTTGGGCTCTAGCGTCTGACAGAGCTGAGTTACAACAATTTTTTAGGCACCATTCGCTTCCTACGTTACAGCGAATCGAATGATGTATGAAATGATGCATAATATGATACTAGGTCAAAACAAAAAAATGACCTGACCTCAAGTCAGCCCAAGGCCACTTTTTGACCTAGCATAGTCAATATGCATATCAATCGACTCGCAATAGCAATCCAAACGTAATGGTATCAAAATAAACGCTGTGTCATCATTTTCTGCAAAGTTATTGACCCAAGTCTGAAAACTGTTTAAGTAGCCCAGATGACCTCTCAAAGGTCACAGGTAAAAAATTGCAACATGAACCTGGAAAAGGGCCCAGGGTACTATGATTTGGAGAACACGAAGATTTTCTCAGCTGTACCTACACAAATACAGCCCAATTCCTGTTTTCCCCATGTATTTCCATGAAAAATCCCAGAACAGTAGCAGTGGGGCCATTATGTGGTATAAGCTTCAATCCAATAGATTCACCCACTTCTTACTTATGCCACTTTTAACATCACTGGTGACCTGACCTGAGATGACCCAACCTTAAAATTTTGGGGAAAGTTGCAGAATTGATCAAGGATAAAGTGTGGCAAGTACGGCGGCGCTTTGCGCCGCCATTTTTTCGTACCGCCGGAAAAAAACCCGAGGGGGTGTTCAAACACCTCCTACCAGGGCTTGGGTCAAGCCATCGAAAACTCACACCGTCATTAAGGCGTTTAGTGACGCCATGACATGGAGGGGGTCCGTCAAAAAGTGACAGCACATGCCGTGGGGGACCGAACGCACATCGAAAAATAGGGGCCGTAATTTTTGTTCATACATTACGTCGCCCTCCGAGGTGTGTGGGGGGAGGGGGAGTTGGTCGAAACCTTTCGTGCCGAGACGTGAGGGGGAGGGTGGGAGTCGAAACACGGATAAAAAGCGTGATGCAGTTCATGAACGGCCCCTAATTAGTGACTATCTTTAAACAATGGAAATGAGTGTTCCCCACTGACATCGATAAAATACCTAGACAACCGACTGGGGTCTGGGTGGCGCAGTTGGATAGCACGCGCGTTCGGCTCCATCACGTGATCCTGTTGCAATGAGCAGTGTCGCAGGACCGAGCCCGCCCAGCAGCAGATTTAGGCACCCTGCCCTAGCTCCAGCCTAGTTATTTTTCCCTCACCTTCGACGCCATGTAACCTCGTAGTTGGTGCGTCGGTAAACCCCGAGAAAAAGAGATGGCCGACTTCCACCGGCAGGGTCCTGAAATTGCTTTCACGCAAGGTGGAGAGTGAGGCCAAAATCCCAAAAAAGAGGCCAAAATCCCCCACATTCTTAACATGCCTCATTTTTGTCGTTTTGTATTTCCAGGCTTACGAGTCCCACCACAGCCTTTTTCCTGGACATGTTTATTGCTTCTTACCTGACCAATACTTTTTCAGGATAATACTTTGATTTAGGACTGTATCTGTATGCCTTCAGATTCAATTTAGGGCCCCATTCCAGGGATGCTTCAGCAGGAGCTGTGACATGTTTTTGTTTGGAGGAATGAGCTCATGTTTTATTATTCAGGAGTGTATGCTTCATGGATGATCTTTACTGTTAATATATGTGTATGGTATGAAATATACTCAGCAACTACCACCAGTTCTTTTTTCGTTTGACTGACAGTAGATGAAAATATCTGCTGTAGAATGGAAGTGAACAATCATCATTCTGCTACCTCCTAGTGGAAGGAAAAATTATGATGCTCTGCAATTGTAGGTACCTAATATATAGATAGGATCTCATAAACCTGAATCTCAAACCCATTTACATAGAACTAGGAAGCTACATAATTTATAATATTTATATACAGAATACATTATTTGGCCCTGATGCCATGGTAAATAACCAACCAGATAAAATCCCTCTTCCCCTTATTTTGATGTTCTCTAACTTTCACCCATCCAAAGCAGCACACAGGCTATCATTATTTAATGCAGGACGTGGGGTTTAAACACTCAACCTCTGCCAGGATTATTTTGCTTCAATGTGTGAAAACCACCAGCCTATATTCGTATGCACAATAAGTTCAGATTAAGAAAATAGCAAGCATACCCAGCCTTAAAAAATCATGAGTCGCAAAAGGTACAGTCTGAGCCTTCCTCCGAGCTGTGGAAAACCTTTGCAAGGTATTATGACCTCACCCAGTACTGTACTGAGTAGGTAGGTACCCACCTATCTCCTGTAGATATTTAATATGGGAGAAATGGTTCGATTAATCATGAATTTCCCGAAAGATAACCTGCAGTATCACGGATAAGAAAGCACAATATCCCTTCCAACAGCAAACTCAAATTCCTTCCACACACTCACTCAATTTCCAGTATTCTTTCCAATAACCATACTGACCCAAGACTCTGTATTCTCCGCCTTGGTGATATTCCCGCCTCAAGACAGGGACGCGACTCCTGCCATCCTTCCTCAAAGATTGCATGCGACAGTGTGGCCGCGAGCACCCATGGAGGAACTTCCTGCACACACTCTGCCTGCAGTTTCGCCCCAGGAAGTAGAACTAATCAATATGGCTCTTATGGAAGTATAACTTATTAATAAACATAACCTAACCATACCTAACCACGTCTCGATTTAGCGACGTTGCCTGTGCCTGTGGCGCAACTAGCCTGCGGTATTAATTAACTCTCACCTTCATTGGTCTTGGTTTCACCAGCGAAATCTGGGCCTCCAGAAGACTCACGCCCACTTGCTTCACTCGCAAACTGCCTGAATCTGTGAGCACTGCATGTTGTTTTGCTATGAATTTGGTACAATTTTGCAGCGCCCCTGAAAAACATTAATACAGGCCCTGATGGAGTGGCACTCCTTCCTCATCTGTGCCTCTGGCACGTGTCTCCTAAGGCGCACTGTCGCCACTAGAAATTCTGGCGCAGTTATGAAAAATTTTTCATCTTTCTTTTGTGTGTCAACACACTTAGTGCAGAGAAAGTAAAAAAGAGGAGAAGTTTAATGAATAGTTGAACCTGCTGATTCCTGTGATGTGTCGTTCGCTCTATAAAATTTTAGGTTTCCTCGCTTACCATGGTAAAAAAATACTCACTGGTTTTCCTCTACTCATTTAAGGTAGCTAAAGTGGCCCTACATCTTTGTAAAACGATAATTTTCACTCCAATACTTACTGAATTTATCAATCAACATCACCACTAAACTTGATTGATTAGCTTAAGCTCAATGACCAAAATGTGATCCAGATTGGGCTACCAATGGAGTTCATTAAGCACCTTTTCCCTGGCTCTATAACACAAGCTGTGCTTAAGTGCTGGGGAAAATGGTGCTTGATTAACTTGACAACCTCACAATGTATCCTGCTTGGCAATTTAATCAGAAAAATGGAAACCCAGTGTGAAAGGTATAGCACTTTCAATGAAATTGCCTCAGTGTGAGTGCCCTTGGAGACAGAAGTGAGTAGCGCTGATCTTATTAACCTGGTGTGAAGTTGCAAGACTGGTGCGAGGGAGGAGGCCCTGAAAACCAAACAACTAATGGCTGAATGGTCACAAAGACACAAGAGCGGGCCTTACAAAAAGTCCTCAGCTAACTTACCAATAAGAGAGGTAGCATTGCACTGTGGGGATAGGAATGGGTGCATTTTTCTCCCTGGTATATGGCAGATAGGTGTGAATATTTGTTGGCTGGTATTGCAAATCTGTGTGAAAATCTTTGATGGCTGGTGGGACTCGTAAAGCCTGCTGCCATACTTTGCAGACTAGATGGAAACTGTCATTGATCTAGCTAAGACCAGTTGTCTCTATGGCAGTCAGGATCTAAACAAGTACTACCTGCCTTAGACTATGACACAGTCTGCGCTTAAGTGCAGGGTACAAAATTCCGGTAATCATCTGGTAGACGTTTCCGCCCTCTGGCCTTTTTCCCAATATATCCTAAGATCTAGAAATAGCAAGAAATAACCTAACTTCCGTTCCAAACAACCCAAGATGGAAATAATCCTCATTCCAGGAGCAAAGGCATGCTTAGGAGAATGCTGACAGGGGATGCATTGTACAGAGGCGTGCTCAGACTGCTGTGGAGGGGGGGTGAAGGTGGGTAAAGATGTAACCAGGAGACTGCTGGCAAGAGGGTGTATAGTACAGAGGCGTACTCAGAGTGCTGGGAAGGGGATGTATTGTACAGAGGCATGCTCAGCCTGACATGGTGGGGAAGTATGGCCAGCAATGGCGGGGAGGGGGAGGATGAACTCAGCAAAGGGAGAAAGGGATGTATTGAACAGAGGCATGCTCAGACTACCAGGAAGGGTGGGAAGGGGGTGAAGTTAGCAAAGGAAGAAAGGGATGTATTGAACATAGGCGTGCTCAGACTGCCAGGAATGGCAGGGGAAGGGGTGAAGTTAGCAATGGGAGAAAGGGATGTATTGAACATAGGCATGCTCAGACTACCAGGAATGGCAGGGGGGGGTGAAGTTAGCAATGGGAGAAAGGGATGTATTGAACATAGGCATGCTCAGACTACCAGGAAGGGTGGGAAGAGGGTGAAGTTAGCAAAGGGAGAAAGGGATGTATTGAATAGAGGCATGCTCAGACTACCAGGAAGGGTGGGAAGGGGGTGAAGTTAGCAAAGGGAGAAATGGATGTATTGAACAGAGGCATGCTCAGACTACCAGGAAGGGTGGGAAGGGGTGAAGTTAGCAAAGGGAGAAAGGGATGTATTGAACAGAGGCATGCTCAGACTGCCAGGATTGACGGGGGCAGTGAAGTTAGCAATGGGAGAAGGGGATGTATTAGACAGAGGCATGCCAGACTAAGGTGAAGGGAAGAAAAAAAGGGATGTATGAACAAGGCATACTGAGACTGCCAGGAAGAACAGGGGGATGAAGTTAGCAATGGAAGAAAGGGATGTATTGAACCATAGGCGAATCCAAGGGGTAAGGGGGCACATACCCCCACCCCCGTCGACCCTCGGCGCCCCCTGAAATAGTCATGGCGCCCTCCTAAAAGGTTAATGGCACCCCCTGAAATGATGCTTCCCAGCCCCCTCCCCCGGGATGCGAAAATCGGCGCCCACCAATCTAATAAGTTTTGCCAATCAAAAGTGGTGCCCCGGACCAGACGGTGCCCCTGATCGGCAATCCTGGATCCGCCTATGTATTGAACAGAGGCGTGCTCAGCCTGCCAGGTAGGGCGGGGGATGAAGGTAGCAACTTCTAGCAACTTCCCTTTCATAACTTCACCCCCCGCCCACTGCCAGGAAGGGCGGGGGGTTGAAGTTATCAAAAGGAAGTTGCTGGAAGTTGCTACCTTCATTCCCCACCCTTCTTGGCAGTATGAGCATGCCTCTGTTCAATACATAGGCGGATCCAGGATTGCCGATAGGGGGCACCGTCCGGTCCGGGGGCGCCACTTTTGACCATCAAAAACAATAAGAGGAGTGCAGAATCCTATCGGTGGGCGCTGATTTTCGCATCCTGGAGGGGGCTGGGGAGCGAAATTTCAGGGGTGCCATCGGCCTTTCGGGGAGCGCCATGACCATTTCAGTGGGCGTCAAGGGGTTAACTGGGGGCACATGCCCCCCTTGCCCCCTGGATCTGCCTATGGTTCAATACATCCCTTTCTGCAACACATCCCCACCATAGCAGTCTCAGCACGCCTCTGTACAATACTTCCCCACCATGGGAGGCTGAGCACGCCTCTGTACAATACATCCCCTTCCCAGCACTCTGAGTACACCTCTGTACTATACACCCTCTTGCCAGTAGTCTCCTGGTTACGTCTTTACCCACCTTCACCCCCCTTCACAGGCAAGTATGGCATTTGAAAGATCGCGTGCCTGAGACAGGACACGTAAATTTTATCAACGGTAATGCGAGGTTAGTGACACTTAAACTAAACAAATAATGGCGAATGGCTATTAAGACACAGGAGGGCTTATAAAAATTCCTAACTGACTAATGATTGAGGTACATTGCATTGGGTAATTGAAGAGGCTTCCTTCAGTTAACCTCATTGAGGGTAGAATGGGCATTTTCCTGGTATGTGCCAGATTGGTCAATTTTGGAGGCTGGTGCAGAATTTAGATGGCTGATGCACTGCTGGCATGCTGCCATCTAAGGCCCTTCACAGCAGTCTGAGCACGCCTCTGTACAATGCATCCCCTGTCAGCATTCTCCTAAGCACGCCTTTGCTCCTGGAATGGAGATTATTTCCATCTTGGGTTGTTTGGAATGGAAGTTGGGGTATTTCTTGCTATTTCTAGATCTTTGGATATATTGGGAAAAAGGCCAGAGAGCGGAGACGTCTACCAGGTGATTACCAAAATTCCCACCCAAAATTTAGTCCACTTCAGGAACTTACCACCACCACTAAGTATCCTGCTTAACCGTCAGGTAAAGCTCATATTTTGACCATGGAAACTAAAGCATTAACTGGTCATGGGTAAATACATAACCTGTACGGTTTAGGTGTCTATGACAATATTGTTTTGGGCCCTATGAAAACAGCAGGGAACACAAAGGTTCAAGGCATGTATAACATAATGCAATCATTCTGATTTCAATTCAAACTACCTACTCAAATAAAAATTCAGCTGCTCTTGATGTTAATTGAATAAAAAGATGAACTTGTCACTATTTCACATAAATTGCTGGGATTCTCAAGTCCACAATTTCAACAGTACTTGATATTTTGAATCACGTACAGTTGTCAGATGAGAACACATTGACCTTTAGCATGGGCGCCGAAAGCGGGGGACGGGGGATGCGTCCCCCCTTGGCCGACCAGAGGGGGACGTCCCCTCCCAAATTTTTGGGTCAATGGTTATTAATGCTGTCAAGTACCGAATATACTAAAAATTCGCCTCCCCCGGTCAGCACCAGCCCGGGTCCGTCCCCCCCTGCGAAAATTCCGTGGCGGCGCCCTGGCCTTTAGGTATCCTGATTTAGAAAAAAATTGTATAAGCAAACCCAAAATGCGCTTTCTTCTCCGAAAAGTCAATACCCTCCAGTTCCTTTCATATCAACCAGATGATACTTCACACTTACCGTCGATCCTCGCAATACAATAAACTGCCCTGCAACAATCAAACAGTCCCCCGTCGTCAAATAAATAAAGCGGAGCCCGCGGAGATCAAATATACCGTGGAGACCATGAATAAGAGACACCTGGATCGGAGACTCGCCGCCTCCGACCGACAGCGCCGATCACTCCGTACTGCGCATGCGCGAAACGACGTACAGGGCGCATCACTTCCGAATGCATTAGTTCGAATGAGGCGGGCGGGGAGGTTGTGTTGAAATCAGTGGCGTAACCAAGGAGGTGGGTCCTAGGGGTCTGCGGACCCCATTGGGCCGATCAGGGGGCCCCAGCGTCAGACTCTGGAGGTCTCCGAGATGCATTCTCAGAGGCCCCGAATCGGCCGCAGGGCTCCCTTCCAAGAGAGTTTATCTCAGGCGGGCCTCAAGAGTTGTTCTCAGGGCCCCCGAAGGCTATCTCAGGAGCACCGCGAGGGGTTGGTCTTAGAGCCTGCGAGAGACGGTCTCAGGGCTCCCCGAGAGTCGGTTCAGGGCCCCCCGTTAGTCGGTCTCAGGGCTCCCCGAAAGTCGGTTCAGGGTCCCCCCGTTAGTCGGTCTCAGGGGCCCCAAGGACCATTTCCGGACCTTTTTCGTTACGTGACTACCTTTTTCTACCAACTTGATTATCGCGCATATGTGCGATGTGGAACCATGGGGTAGCCCCCATCGAATACTTATCACAACCGGGTGTCTAAACTCATATTGACCACAATCCCCCGAAATGAAAGGTCCATCGGCGGACCGTTATTTTAGGTCCATGGGGCACTCATATAAGGCTATTTTTGGCCCCTCTCCCCTACTTTAGAGGCGGGCAAAGGTGCTTTGCACAGAACGTCTTATAAAAAGCCCTTAACTAACTAACCCCTCCCCCGTTGAGCTCTTAGGGGATCCCGGAGACTGGCTCTGGGGCTCCCTGAGACCAACACTTAGTGGCACTCAATAAGGCTCATTTCGGCCGCTCCACCGATTAGCTCTCAGGAAACTCAGACTGATTCCTGGGGGCCTCTTAGAAGAAAAACTGAGGGGGCCCCTGATAATATCTCGGGGCTCCTGAGATAAGTTCTCGGCAGCACCTCTGGGACTATATATCGCGACCCCAGATTTGCTCCGAGTGGGGCGAGGGGGCTGATACTTACTGTCAGGGGCATTCAGATTAGCCCGGGGTCCCCTGAGGCTGACTCTCGGTGGGTGGGGATGGAAATGATTTCCGACAGCCCTCCGAGACTAATCCTGGGGCGCCTCCTGAGACTAACATTCGAGTGGGGAGCACTGCTGATACTGAATCTTTGGTGCTCCTGAGACTAAATCTCGAAGGCCCAGATTAGCCCTCAGGGGGCCACGGCTAACTCGGGACCCCCTGAGACGGACTATCGAGCCACTTAAACCGAAATTAGGGAGCACCTCTGGGGATTGCTCCGGTCCACAGGCTTAGCTCTCGGATGCCCGAGACTGACTCCCGGCGGTCCCCGGGACTAACTTTTGGCTGCTCCCCTGGACCGACTCTCGGGGCCCCTTAGATCAAAATTGGGGGCAAAACCTGGGGCTAACTCTCAAGGGCTCCCAAGATTACCTCTCGGCCCCCCGAAACCGACCGGGTATTCATGAGACTAATTCTGGGTCCCGAGACTAGCTTTCAGGGCCCCTTGAAAGGAACTCTTGGCTCCTGAGAAAGACGTCCTTGAGACATGGGGGCCCCTCGGCTCTCGAGTGGGAGGCTGGGGGAGCACTACCCCCAGTCCGAAAGTTATGGGGCAGCCGCATCCGCCCCTTCCCCTGCTGTTTCGCCTCTGACATCACGTCATCGTGTAATGCAGGGAAAATTTGTCTTTTGGAGGGGTTTTGTTTGCCACCCTCTCCCCTTTCCCTGACCCCTGTGAATGGCAATGTCCTGGAAAATGAAAAGCGTGGTACAGAACATGCTCATCGGTCAGCTGGAACCACGCTGTCTGCAGAGATGTGCTAAATGTGGCCTCAATTTCGACGAGTCGTGGCCGTTTTCCCCATTTGACGCGCCTGCGTCCGAGACATCCGGCGGCCGGCGCCCTGTATGTCGAAGCTTCCCACTTTTCCCGCTAGGCGGACAACCGCTGTCGCTCACATCAAAGGCGCCGACAGGGAGTCTCCGATCCAGGTATCTCTTATTCATGGTGGAGACTAAGGTATCTTGTTGGCAAGATATCTTTACTTAAAGGTACGATCAAGAGGGATTTCTCCACGCCCAAGTGACGTCACATTAGCGAAGATGAATTCCTTCACCCTTGGGTCATGCGTCAAACTGCTGCTAATGGCACTGCCCGTTTACGAATTTGTGAGAATACACGGTAATCAAGTTTATCCCAAATGCCATAGGTGAGCATTTTGTTTTCCATTCAGGGCCTTTTTATGCAAAAATTGGGATATTTACCAATTTAATTTTCCGATGTTATGTGCTACCGGATGTGACGTCACACCCAGTGATCTGTACTTGCTGTCAGAGGGGGCTGTCTTGGTGGTGGGTCAATAGCAAATCTGGCAAATCTAGCATCATACCAGCCTAGAATATACTGTATCTGCAAAAAAACACACTATTTCTAATTGAAACGTCATAATACAAATAAAGACTTGATTTGTCTATAATATTCTTCTTTAGTATAATCAATTGAAGAAAACTTAGTAAATATTTTGTTTTAGGCAAGCTTAAAACAATTTACCGTGAGGTGCTAGTAGGTGCTTGGTAGGAAACTTGGACCAACCTTATCTCAAAGATTATCTTTTAGATCTTATCTTTTAGGGCCTTGCAATTGTCTTCTTCAATCAAACTTTTTTCAGTTCCTTCCAGTACCCAGGGGGCGGACATGAGATACTTCTCTAAAATTCTGGGGGTTTTGAAGGTTCCATTTCTGGTTCTAACAGTTTTTTGGCAGCAAAATTTAACATGTAATTCCAATGGGACTGTTTGCAGGGGTTTGGGGCACGGGCCAGTGGGAAAATGTAAGTGGTGCTTAAGGGTATATTTTTTATTTTTGGTATGTAAAATTGATCAGGCTATCTTCTGGGTGCAGTTTTTAGTCTCTAAAGCGCTTTTATAACAAGGAAAATTTACGATGAACTTCATGCTAACTCCTTCAGAATTCTGTTTCAAACGTTTCAATTACCTAATCAAAACGCTGCATTTTACCTTTTGCTAGTAAAATTAAAGTTGTCTTGAACAAAACCCTTCAAAATACTACCATATCCTCAAGGTGCTGCCAAATATGGCAGTCAGCTGGCTGTCATGGTCGAACCGTATCTATAGGAACCGTGCCAGTACCTATATGCAAAACGCGTTTTTTTCTTCAATTCAAAGTGATTTTGACCCCAGTACCCACAATTTTCGGGTTGTGTTTTCGTTGTCACTGAGTTGCTTTGTAGTGAAGTGAAGGAACAGGAATTGCATCTGAAAATGTGGTTTCCACAGAATGAAACTTAGTGAGAGCTGAGTTCTGTACTGTGTGTGTGCAACACTATTTCTGCTCTTTCATATAGTTGAATTGATACTTTTCTCATCTTATAAAGTTGGAAAATTTTATCAAGGAGGCAATGAATTGCTGGAAAGTCACAGTTTTGTTTTGTCTGATATCTTAGTTTTGGATGAAATGTGGAAACCATTATCATGAATTTCGCTTGGTCCAGACTGGCTCTGGTCCCGGCACAGTCCCGGCGTCTAGCCTTTGGTCCCGGCTTCAGACCCGTTGGGACTAAACCTGGTCCCGGCGCCGGGACTGCGGGACAAAAAAGTCCCACCTCTAGTGAGGACGGTAGAAAAATGCCCTTGAAAAAATGTTTGCATTCTATTTTAGTCAGCTAATTACATTATTAGCAGTGACACAAATGCCGAATATTACATAAAATCATTCTAAAACCTGACAAGAAAGTACTGGGGTCGAAGTTGAGCAAGATATTGATCTTATATTTCGAGATCTTGGCACCCAATGGCCAAGAATTTGTGATTTTATCTATTGTACTATGATGGTTCTGACGACAGGCTGTGCCTGGATATATTATATATGTTGAATACCTCTATTTTGCATCCAGGATTCGAGGAGGCAGGCCATCAAAACATCCTGTCAGCCTGAAATCCTGAAAACACATTTACACTGGGCATATGTATCATTGATCTGAGAGGCTGAATATGTCTCAGCTATTATAGATATCTGGGCTGTGCATCAGCTTTAGACTATAAGCCCTGATAAATGTGGGGATTGCTCATATTCTCTCAACTGTCTTGCCTCGAATTGTATCTAACAATGATGTGATGGCTGTCTGTCTTACTGATAATTTCTCTTCCAGTGCTTTGACAGCCAGTCAGATCTGACTCTGAACTGGCTGAGATTTTATATGAAAACAATACCCTCAAATCATGCTCGCATAGATTATCAGGGTGTGTCAGACTTTGCCTTTTACTGATGCCTGCTAAACTTCCAAGAAAGCTCACATAGTATGGGAAGATGGATTTCCAGCGCAAGCAAAGCTATTTGGAGATACCCATTCAAGTTGGAGTTCGGGTAAGTTTCTGCTTTGAATTAAAAAGTTTATATAAATTTTATATTTGAATTAAAATCACAAATCTGTGTAGGGATCCGCTGGCCCCTCGCTCGGACTGCCCGCTGGCGGTGGGGGATTCGGATGTCCCTCGCTCGGACCGCCCGCTGGCGGTGGGGGATTTGCTGGTCCCTCGCTCGGACCGCTCGCTGGCGGTGGGGGATTCGGATGTCCCTCGCTCGGACTGCCCGCTGGCGGTGGGGGGATCCGCTGGTCCTCGCTCGGACCGCTTGCTGGCGGTGGGGGATTCGGATGTCCCTCGCTCTGACCGCCCGCTGGCGGTGGGGGATTCGGATGGCCCTCGCTCGGACCCCCGCTGGCGGTGGGGGATTCGGATGTCCCTTGCTCGGACCGCCCGCTGGCGGTGGGGGATTCGGATGTCCCTTGCTCGGACCGCCCGCTGGCGGTGGGGGATCCGCTGGTCCCTCGCTCGGACCGCCCGCTGGCGGTGGGGGATTTGGATGTCCCTCGCTCTGACCGCTCGCTGGCGGTGGGGGATCCGCTGGTCCCTCGCTCGGACTGCCCGCTAGCGGTGGGGGATTTGGATGTCCCTCGATCGGACCGCCCGCTGGCGGTGGGGGATTCGGATGTCCCTTGCTCTGACCGACCGCTGGCGGTGGGGGATCCGCTGGTCCCTCGCTCGGACCGCTCGCTGGCGGTGGGGGATCCGCTAGTCCCTCGCTTGGACCACTCGCTGGCGGTGGGGGATCCGCTAGTCCCTCGCTCGGACCACTCGCTGGCTGTGGGGGATCCGTTAGTCCCTCGCTCGGACCACTCGCTGGCGGTGGGGGATCCTCTAGTCCCTCGCTCGGACCGCTCGCTGGCGGTGGGGGCGCCACAGTCGATGGGCTGCAGTGTCCCTGCCGGCTGGCCGTCAGGTTAGGACCGGGCTGTTGAGCCTGGTGCTTCATTCGGCTGATGAGCGGGTTTGAGGGTTGGCGCCGGGACTACCATATGCTCTTTCTTTTGTGATTGCATTTAGATGGTTTAGCGTTTTCAATTTCGTGTTCTTATTCTTATTCTCCTGGTCTCAGCTGCGGCCTGTGTTGGACACGGATGATCCGCCTTCGGATGAACGGGTGGAGCTGCTGCCCTCCGGCCAGGTCACCGTGGAGGGACACCTCTTCAACCCCACATTCTGTATGACCGCCGACGTCACTCAGGCGGAGCTGTATCGCGCTGCTGTCGAGTCGCAGGTGGACATGCTCCTGCAGGGTAAGTCTGACCGCTGACGTCACTCAGGCGGAGCTGTATCGCGCTGCTGTCGAGCCGCAGGACGTGGACATGCTCCTGCAGGGTAAGTCTGACCGCTGACGTCACTCAGGCGGAGCTGTATCGCGCTGCTGTCGAGCCGCAGGTAGACATGCTCCTGCAGGGTAAGTCTGACCGCTGACGTCACTCAGGCGGAGCTGTATCGCGCTGCTGTCGAGCCGCAGGTGGACATGCTCCTGCAGGGTAAGTCTGACCGCTGACGTCACTCAGGCGGAGCTGTATCGCACTGCTGTCGAGCCGCAGGTGGGATTTACGGACCAAAGTTCGTATGGCTAAAGTACGTATAGATAAACTTCGTACGCAAAAGTTCGTAAGCAAATGTACGTAGGGTATGAAACTCGTATGCCAAAAGTGCGTACGCAAAAGTACGTACGCAAAAGTTCGTAAGCAAATGTACGTAGGGTATAAAACTCGTATGCCAAAAGTACGTACGCAAAAATACGTACGCAAAAGTTCGTAAGCAAATGTACGTAGGGTATAAAACACGTATTCCAAAAGTACGTACGCAAAAATACGTACGCAAAAGTTCGTAAGCGAATGTAGGTACGTAGGGTATAAAAATCATATGCCAAAAGAACGTACGCAAAAGTACATACGCAAAAGTTCGTAAGCAAAGTTACGTAGGGTATAAAACTCGTATGCCAAAAACACGTACGCAAAAGTACGTATGTAAAAATACGTAAGCAAATGTACATACATAATAAATGCATAAAAGGGGGAGGCTCAAGCCCCTAGGCCACCTGAAATGCGATCATAGACAGGGACGTCGCCACAAATTTTCGGGTGGGAGGGCCAGCGCCAGGGGGGAAGGGGGCTGGGGCTCGTGATGAATCCCTATGCTCACTCTAACGTGGCATTTTCAATAGTATTTTCAACCAAAAGCGGAGGACTGGCCCTCCCCGCCACTTTCCAAGAGCGGGAGGGCCCGGTCCCCGAGGCCCCCCGGTGGCGACTCCCTGGCCAGTGGTCATAGATATCCGCCACTGCGATCAAGCTATTTGAAAGCCTGGCGAGATGTGGGCAGGTGATAATTACCTCTGTACTTCGTGCCATGTAATTTCCGTGCGATTTTTTCATGGCGAATAGTTTACCTCCATGAGCTTTACTCATACAAATTTGTGTCATTACGAAACATGTTACCCTTACGAACATTTTGATCCTACGTACTTTATCCCGTACGAACTTTTCCATTCGAACTTTTTGCATTACGAACATTCTACCCCTACGTACTTTAAACCGTAAGAACTTTATCCATACGAACTTTTTATATTACGAACACTTTACCCTACGTACTTTAAACCGTACGAACTTTATCCATACGAACTTTTTACATTACGAACATTTTACCCCTACGTACTTTAACCCGTACGAACTTTTTCCATACGAACTTTTTCCAGTACGGTTATTATCCACGTACGTACTTTATCTATACGTACTTTAGCCATACGTACTTTTGCGTACGTACTTAAGGCATACGAACTTCTTCCTTACGTACTTTGGTCCGCAACCCACAGGTGGACATGCTCCTGCAGGGTAAGTCTGACCGCTGACGTCACTCAGGCGGAGCTGTATCGCACTGCTGTCGAGCCGCGGGTGGACGTGCTCCTGCAGGGTAAGTCTGACCGCTGACGTCACTCAGGCGGAGCTGTATCGCGCTGCTGTCGAGCCGCAGGTGGACATGCTCCTGCAGGGTAAGTCTGACCGCTGACGTCACTCAGGCGGAGCTGTATCGCGCTGCTGTCGAGCCGCAGGTGGACATGCTCCTGCAGGGTAAGTCTGATCGCTGACGTCTCTCAGGCGGAGCTGTATCGCGCTGCTGTCGAGCCGCAGGTGGACATGCTCCTGCAGGGTAAGTCTGACCGCTGACATCACTCAGGCATTTTTACTTTTTTTGTCTCCCTGAACGGCAACTTCTGGGCAAATTAAATTTCGATACAGTGGCTTGTCAGCATCTTTATCACGTGCCTATCTCAGTCCAAATCACTTCATGAAGGTGCTACATTCCCTTTAAAGAGAAGGTACCTCTTTGTTGAAAATCTACAAATAACTATTTATGGAAGAAATAAGTCAGAAAATCAGGAAACCACATTTTGTTTTCACCTCTAATCGCTCAAAACAAAGATTTTGCCTCTTGTCTTATTACGCTGGGTTGACCCGAGCATGGCATGTCATCACGAATCTGGCAGCTTGTGGCGGCTTGCGGCCTGTAAGGTTGCGTGGCCATGGCATTTGTTAATATATATCACATGATATGTGCTGCCAGATTGAAAGGGATTCTTCAATGGTGTGAAATGAGGTGGTAAGCCCCCTACTTTGAACATTAAAGCTTGCGGAAATTTTATACTGAGATATTTGAGTGGAATGAAATATACCAATAGTGGTTTCTCAACACGCTCTACAAAAATTTCTCTCAGTTCAAAGCCCATTCTAAAAGTGCGGCACTGCCTTTGAGTCTGGCAAGCCTGCAGCGCCCACTGCGCCTGCGGCACTGGGACACTGCGATGTGCAGGCATGGATGCTGTGCTTCGCCGCGGCGCTGCACGTGCTGTTGGTCCTCGCTGAGTGACGAACTCTGCGTGCAGGCTACAACGTGGCTGTGGTGGCGTTCGGACAGAGCGGCTCCGGCAAGACCTACACGCTGGTGGGGCCCGAGGCCACCTTCGCCATGAGCGAGGCCGAGTTCGGCGTGCTGCCACGTGCCGTGCGACATATGTTCACCGCACTGAAGGTGGGACAGGCTACACACTACCTCTAACTGCCCAACCCCATGGCCTGCCAATACTGTCGCTACGTTAACGTGATGCCTCCATGCAGCCAAACTTTGCAGACTGGAGACTCTGTTGATACGGGAGTTATGCAGATGGTGTTGATCACCAGTGAGTGTTGGCCGTGGGTCTCAGACGTCTGGCGAGTCGGGGGAGCACGGGTTCACGCTGCGCGCCAGCTACCTGGAGGTGGGCCATCAGCAGCTGCGCGATCTGCTCAACTACGAGTCCGCCACCTACCACCTGAACCTCCAGTTCGACCAGCAGGTGAGGAACCACCTGGCGAGGGCGTCGCTTGCTGCACGCTTCTGGAAATTGTTCAAAATATGTTGGGCGAGGATGAACGCTATTGCCTCAACTTTGGAGTCATTTACTCCCAGCTCAGTTCCCGTTAAAAAGGCTCCCCATTCTGTGGCTCCTCCCGGTAGGGTTACTTTATGAGTATGAACCGGAACAGTGTAGGCTCATTAAAAAATAGAAAATTTTTGAAATGCTAGAAATGTCTCTCATTTTCTCATGTATTGAACAATTTTGAGACGATCTGTAAAGGTTTCATCCCGGTATCTTCAAAACTGATGAAGCGCAAGTGGTCTGAAGGTGGGCTGTTTCAGCTCAATTTGCAGTTAAGGTCTCCATGTTAACCTTCGCCCGGATGGGGGGTCTTTTTAGACCCCCCCTCGGGTTTTTCGGAAGCGACCAAAAAACGGCGGCGCGCAGCGCCGCCAAACTTGGTATAGCTGTTTCTCCATCATTTTTACATCTTTCCTGAAAATTTTGGCTCAAGGTCATATCAGGTCAGGTCACCAGGCCAGGTGAAGTGACCTCACCTCAAAAATACTTAGGACCGCATAGCTAAAAGAAGGGTTAATCGATCAAGTTGAAACTCACACCACATATTGGGCCCACCAGGAGCTACAACATTTGTTCCGGGATTTTTGATATTGGTGACCTAAGGTCATGTGCAGAGCATGACCTCCCCATTGTCAATACATGGGGAAAATCACGAAATGAGCTTTTCTCAGTAAGTATGGATTGAATCAACTTCAAACATCGGTTGCGACTTGCTCTTAGCCCATTTCTGAAGCCGATGACAAAATTTTTGACTTGTGACCTTTAAAAGGTCACCTTAGGTCAAATAAGCATTTTTTGTTGTTGTTTTTCTCTATAAATTTTGAATAAAATAAGCTAGAGCTTTTATTTTGTCACCAAAGTGTTTGTATAGTCACTGAAAGTCAAATGATATAAATCATGACTATACCAGGTCAAGTTAGGTCAGACCGTTGACCTGGGTCAGGTCAAATTCTTAAATTTGACCTGGCATAGCAATATCATATATCATTCGATTCGTATTGACGAGAGGATTGCAATGGTGCATAAACCATGGCTGTATCTTGTTTGGATTGGAAGCTATTAGCGAAAAAGTAAACGCCCTTATGCATGGGTGGCTATGGACATTCCCAAGAATATGCCCAATATTTAGTTACCTGTAGCTCCCTAGGCTTTGACCTGACACGAAAATGAATGCCACTTTAATGAAAGCGCATCTCAAGAGCTTTCGAATGGTGTTAGAAAAATGTTTCTAGCTATCATAGTTTCTGAGATATATGAGGCTTTCTTAGGACACCTCATATTAGCGATTTTGACCTATTTTGACCTCTGGTGACCTTGATATTGATCGGACAAGAAAAATGACCGAAGTATTTTCGATATCATTTTCGAAAAGCTTTCGATTGCCGTTTTGCGCTTTTTTCTAGCTCTCTTAGCTTTTGAGATCGTGGGGGTCTTTTTTAGCCCCCCTCCCCACCAGGGCGAAGGTGGCTCGTACCCGCCACCGGGGCAAGGGTTAAACACCATTGGATAAGAGAGTAACACCAGGCCTCACGGAAGTGATCTCAAACACCAAAGCGTTGACTCCGAATGACGCTCTGCGACTGGATATTGATATTCTGGAATCTAGGGATCTTGAAACTATAATATTGAAGCATACTAGAGACTAGCTAAGGTCTCCATGTTTAACACTACCGGATAAGAGAGTAACACCAGGCCTCACGGAAGTGATCTCAAACACCAGAGCGTTGACTCCGCATGAAGCTCTGCGACTGGATGTTGATGTTCTGAAATCCATAATCTAGTATACTCATGGAAATAACACCATCAGGCGTAGAAACCAGTGGCAAGCCAAGCGAAACATTAAAGTGAAGTGCGTAAAAGACCGCAAAATATGGGGGACAGCAAGTAGACATGTGGCTCTTGCCTAAAAGGATCCAAGCTTCCGAGGATGCATCAAATACTCGTGGACTTGTCGTTCAGAGCGCACAAATCACGTTACAACGATGATGTGACGCATATCTCATCGATGGTTTATGACGATGTCTTCGAGTTCTGGGAGAGATCAGGGATTCCGACTGTCGGGAAAGAAACCGTTGTTTGGCGAATAATCCGGCTCTACAGAGACTACCAAAAGCTGTTCAAAAGTAAGAAACGGAACACTGGAACAGAAATGAAGAAAAGAGGGAGCCTTGAGGCAGGGCTGGACAAGCTGTTTGATATTTTGTATTGAATTGCCGAAAGGCAAATATTGCATGACCGGCTAAGAACTGAAAATGATAAGAACTGAAAATGATAAGAACGAAAATGATAAGAAAGAAAACACGAGTCATGCGTGGGCAAAGGTCATCCAGAAAGGGTGGATAGAGGGGCGTGGCAAAATGTATGAATAGAAACACATGCGAAACTCGGTTCGGAAAAGAAAGAGGGCGCGAATAGCAGACCCCCAAGGCCCGTGTTTCTCTAGTGTTCCAAACGAAGAACTCGATCCCGAGGATGAGTATAAGAACTCACTCGCTGATACAGAGGGTGAAGATGTAGACTACATTCCGAAAAAATGTTACAGGCAAAAGCTCCTCGTGTTAAGATCTAACCCAGAGTGTTAGCGTCTTAATCGATAACGAATGTATCCGATCGCTTCAGCTTTTCAAGTAAGGCATAATCGGTCCTGACCTTGACAGTTCTGAAAGAGGTCGGTGCTGACCTCAGCCAAGTCAGCGCTAGCGAGTCTACATTCAGGTAATTCAGAGTCGCAAACAGAAAAGCTACAGCCAAAGAATCCATTTCCGAGTTCAATGCAAGACAGTCAAATTAGGGGGCAGCTCACTCGGATGGCAAAGTGATGAAAACTACCAAAAATGAAAAGATGGTGATAGTTCTCACTGACCTGGACAAATACTAAGAGGGTATAAATAAATACCGGACAAATACATTGGGGGTGCCAGAGCTTCGCGATTCAACCGCAAAATCACCAGCTCAGAAGGCATTCGAGCTTCCGGATCAATGGAACCATGCTTTCAGTTTTGATCGATGAACGTACGGCAAATGCTTGCGTCCGCGCGAGACTAATAGTTAAACCTTTCCAGTTCGCTTTCTTTAAATTCCCACGGCTTGTTTAAGCTTATCTGGACGATTCAGCTCACTAAATGGGACGAAGTACTCTAATTGAAGATTTTGAATTACGCTTTGATTCCAAACTTAAAGGTTTCAGAATCTACTCTTCGGCCTAATGGGCTTAATTCAAACCCATGTGAATGGTTTGGCTTCACATAGCACTCGTCGTCTCAGCATGGTTGGAATTCATAAGATTATATTCCCAAGTCATAACATGAAGGTGAGCTAAAGCATATCCCGATAAAATAATATGCATTAACATAAAATATAGACTAAATGAATCCGTGGAGAGGAGACCCATCGCGAACAAAATTGGTCTCCGAACATTCGAAAAATAAACCAGATAGTATACATACTTCTACTCCCTTAAAACCTCAACCCACGAGGGGAAAAGCTCAATGCCCTCGTTGGGCAGGGCAACTGCCAGTGGCGGCTTCAATATTTTATTTAGGGTGGGGCACTTCAGCCTAATATCCTCCCCGTTGTACACAATACTGTAGAATACTAGGTTGGTTCAAGTCCTATAGGGTTTCGAGTGTTTTCAGAGTTTTCTGACGGCCTAGGTCCAAACATTTCTGGATAGAGCATTTCAAGAGCTTTTCAACGACTGGCCTTTCAACGAAATCGACACTGTTGTTATATTTTGCGCACCCTACCCCCGGACGTAGAAACAAAACTCTTTCTCCCCCCCCCCCATCTCATCATAGGTCCAAGCGGTAAAACACCTCCGGCGTTGCATGAGTTGACGTCACCAGTACATGTTGCCAGGGAACTTGAACGGGGGTTGCTTGTATCTGCTGTATCTGCTTGTATCTGTCAGCTGAAGTTCCTGACGCATGGACTCAAACATCCAATCGCAGGATTTCCAGAGAGGCCTACGCTCAGATGGTGGTGATCAGCTACCCTGAGGGCTGGTGTTACTCTCTTATCCAATGGTGTTTAACATGGAGACCTTAACTACAAATATGGGCTGAAACAGCCCAGCTTCACACCGCTTGCGCTTCATCAGTTTTGAAGATATCGGGATGAAACTTTTGCAGATCGTCTCAGAATAGTTCAATGCATGGGAAAATGAGAGGCGTTTCTAAGACTTAAAAAATTTGGGATTTTTTTAATGAGTCTACGGAACAGTGCATGTGCGTGGCTCGGGTACCATCTGCGTCCGGAGCGCCTGCCAGCTTCTCGCAGGATGTGTGCACGGTATTGTGTGATTCTGGTCTGGGCTCCCGGGCGTGTTTGGTCAGTGTTTAATCCTGTGTTTATATCGGGGCTGTCTGTTAAGAGAACAGTGCAGAACTAGTTGAAGCGTCCTGTCAATTCCAGTCGGCGCCAGGTATTGTGTTGTATTGTATTATACTTGACAGCATCCAATTATTTGGTTTTTCATGTCTTGCGTCAATAGTCACAAAACACACGATATAAAAACATACAGTTAAAAGGATGAGGTAAAAACATAACATACATACATTCTCACACGCGCGCGTACAAACTGTGGAAGATTTCTTAGGTGTGCGTGCAGACGCCATTTGAAACTGTTTGATCGACTGTTTTTAAAACGCGGTGGCAGTCGGTTGTAGTATTGCACAATCCGGTAACTATATCGTCTCCTTCCGCTCTTTGTTATAATTGCTGGTAACATATACAAACTGTCTTGGCGCGTGACGGCTCCCGTGGGGTTCTGCCTAGTGATGAGTTTGTTTAATAGGATGTGTGGTTCTCGACTATCAATGATGCGTCTCAAAAGACAAACAGCGTGGTACACAGTGACGGATCTAGGATTTCGTTAAGGGGGGGCAGGCTCGGAGGGCGCCGAACCTGAGGGGCGCCAATTTCAGTGACGGATCTAGCCGGTCGGTTTGGAAGGGACAAACCACAGTCGAAAAGCAAAAAAAAACAAAAACACGCAGTCTAAAGCTGCGCTACCAATGTCACTTACGGGTAGAATTTTGGGGTATTTCAGGCGAAGAGCCAAAAAAGGCCTCGAGATACTTCTTCCTATCCAAGGCTGGCTATACTATGGAGGTCTGGCTATACTATAACTGAGAATTATTTATATTTACTCCATGATTCTGATGAAGGGCTGTGCCCGAATATATAATCTTCAGTGTTTTTTACATTTCCGGATTCGAGGGGACAGGCCAGGGAACATCTTATCAACTTATGTTCTGTTTGAAGTTGAGAGTTGAAACACCAAAATCTTGCTTATAAACTAAAAAGGAGTAGGGGAAAAAGGAGGTCGATCGCTTTGGGGCGAAAACATAGTTTTGTCCCGAGCTTTTCCGTTTGGGGAATGCCATTTTTGCCCCCCTCCCGGATCCGCCACTGGCCAATTACCACCGGAAAGGCGGCCAGTGTCAATGAAAAACGCGTTTAAAAAAGGATTTGTAAATGCTTATTTTCATGAAGGCTTCCTCTTAATGAAGACATGTTCACGTTTACCATCAAGCATATTTCGGGCCAGCTAACGACTGGTACCTTGGTAGAAAATGCTGAAAGCACCCACTGATGCTAACTGAAGCACGATGAGCAAATAATACCGTTATCTTCGGTCATGGCGAAAACTGAGGTGTCGTATCCACCACCTCCACTTATCACAGTTGTCCTGGCTAACGGCTCCATGCTGAAATACCCGATTGACGCTAAGCTGAGCCTCATAGGCCGCAGAACCTCTGCGGGCCTGGGCCCCTGAGTTTTTGGTGACTTCCCTGAGTTTATATCGAGTCTCCTCAGTTGATCTGGGACCAGGACTTAGTTAACCAGGTCCTCACACTGAACTTGAAACCTATATGTCGCTGCTGAAGCCTATTAACCCGCGCCACCGGGGCGGCCCACCTTCGCCCCACCGGGGGCCATCGATGGCCCCCCAACCCGAAAATAGGGCGTTAGCGCAAATCTGCAAAGTGCAATAGAAAGCTCGCGTGAATTCAGTAAGAAATACTTCGCATGTTTTAGTGCTCAGGTCAATGGTTTGACCTCCAGAGGTCAAATTAGGTCAAGATCGGCTATTTTCACTCAAATATGCAATGATTAAGCCAACTGGCATAACTCTTATGTCATTAGAGCTATTGAGGCCTGGTAAAGTACATTTGATAGCAAATTGCCAGTACTTTTCCGCTATGTGGAACGTAAAGACCTCCCGCCAGTGGTTTGACCGCCAGAGGTCACCCGTGACCTAATATGACCTGAGGTCACAAAGGTCAAAAAGTGACCTTGCCGTATATCAAATGAAAGCCAGTGACAAGACAAACACGATGGTGTTTGTTTTACTGCTCCAGCTCAATTAGGTCAAAAGTTATTGTCAAAATACTGTTTTGACCTCTGGTGACCTGGATGACCTTGGAAAAGTCAAAGAGCAAATATGACCCCTGGGATTCGTGAAAGGGTGTCCAAAAACGTTGTTCTGAGCAGTCTGAGTATTTTCAATCATTTTTGTGGCTTTTATATCATGAAATAGCTTTTCCCCATGCTTTTCCAATGGGAGAGGTCGCCTCGTGACCTGACCTCAGGCACGAAATCGAAAAATCCCGGATATACACCTTGTAGACCCTGGAGGGGTGATGAAGTGTAGGAAGTCTCAAATCGATCGACTTTGAAATGTAGCTCTTACAGAGCTCTAAAGGTGAAGTGAGGTGACCTTGGTTGACCTCGTCTGGTGACCTGACCTTGGGTGACCCGGTAAAAAATTTCAGGGATGATGGGAAAATGATGCAGTGAGAGGTAGAGCCCTCAACCGCGGTGCTGCGCCTCGTCGTTTTTCTGCTATCCCGAAAAACCTTAGGGGGCCATCGATGGCCCCCCGGTGGGGCGAGGGTTAAGCTTTTCGGGGCCCTTTTATTGATATAGGGCCCCCTCAACAGGTCCTGGGCCCTCTGAGCTGGAAGCTGGACCCTCTGAACTGGAGCTCTGAGCTCTGAGCCCCAAGCTGGATTAGTGTCCCTTAAGCTGGTTACTGTCCCCTGGGTTGGTATCGTTTTCGTTTAACTGATATAGATCCCTTCAGCTTGTTTGGGGCCCGCTGTGCGTATCTGGACACTAGTTCGGCGAGGCACCCAGCTAGTCTGGCCCTATTAGTTTTATGGGCCTTCTGAGCTTCTGCAGGTTCCCCTCAGAGTGTCTGGGCCCCATGAGTTAAAAATTGGACCCCTGGGTTAGTTTTGGGTCCCTGAGCCTATTTAGAAACCGTTTAACCCTCGCCCCATCGGGGGGGCATCGATGGCCCCCTAAGGTTTTTTCCGGGATAGCAGAAAAACGAAGAGGTCCAGCACCGCGGTTGAGGGCTCTACCTCTTACTGCATCATTTTCCCACCATCCCTGAAATATTTTAACCCGAGTCACCCAAGGTCAGGTTACCAGACGAGGTCAACCAAGGTCACCTCACTTCAACTTTAGAGCTCTGTAAGAGCTACATTTCGAATTCGATCAATTTGAAACTTCCTACACTTTATGGCCCCTCCAGGGTGTACAAGGTGCATATCCGGGATTTTTCGATTTCGTACCCTGAGGTCAGGTCACGAGGTGACCTCTCCCATTGAAAAAGCATGGGGAAAAGCTGTCTTATGATCTAAAAGTCACAAAGCGATTGCAAATGCTCAGCTTGATCAGAAAAGCGTTCTTGGACACCCTTTCACGGATTCCAGGGGCCATATTTGCCCTTTGACCTCTCCAAGGTCATCCAAGGTCACTAGGGGTCAAAACAGTATTTTGACAATCACTTTTGACCTAATTAAGCTAGAGCGCTGAAACAAACACCATCGTGTTTGTCTTGTCACTGGCTTTCATTTGATATACGGCAAGGTCACTTTCTGACCTTTCGTGACCTCAGGTCATCTTAGGTCACGAGGTGACCTCTGGAGGTCAAACCAATGGCGGGAGGTCTTTACGTTCCACATAGTGGAAAAAGGACTGACAATTTCCTATTAAATGTACTTTACCAGACTTCAATAGCTCTAATGGCATGAGAGTTATGCCCAGTTTACTTCGGCATTGCATATTTGAGTGAAAGTAGCCGATTTTGACCTAATTTGACCTCTGGAGTTCGAACCATTGACTTGAGCACTAAAACATGCGAAGTAATTTCTTACTGAATTCACGCGAGCTTTCTATTGCACTTTGCAGATCTGCGCTAACGCCCATATCTTCGTAGTTAGAGGGGGGCATCGATGGCCCCCCGGTGGGGCGAAGGTGGCGCTGGACCCCCGGTGGGGCGCGGGTTAAATAGGTAGGCACCCCACGCTGGTCTTGAGAATCCTGTGTTGGCACTGAGGTCAAATGAGCTCGTCGGGCGCCCTTATCGAGGCCGCCTTAATTGGCACGGGCCCCTCAGCTGATTTTGGAGACCCAAAATCCCTCCTACCGGATTCCACCCACGCCAGATTTCCTGACTTCCTGAGGGCCCCTGGGGGCCATTGCGGATTTTTCCCGGGATCAGCGCTGGGGTCCCCCCCCCGAGACAAAGCTTACTCTATACTCTATACTCTAGCGTCTGCCAGAATTGAGCTAGAATCAATTTAGGCACAATTCGCTTCCTCTCGTTACGGCGAATCATCAAATAATGCATAATATGACTATACTAGGTCAAAACATAAAAATGAGCTGACCAATGGGTGAGTCAAGGTCACCATCTAGCCTAGCATAGTCAGTATGCATATGAATCAAGTCACAATAGCAATAAAAATGGTATCAAAATACGGGTTTTATCAATATTTCCTGCAAAGCAATTGACCCAAGTCTTAAAGCCTGCTTAGGAAGCCCCAGATGAACTCTCAGAGGTAATATGTCTAAACTTGCAACATGAACCGATAAAGAGGCCTAGGATACTATGATTTTGGGGAATCCGAAGGTGTTCCAAGCGGCGTCTGCAGACATAGAGCAATTTTTTCGGCAAATTTTCGTTTTACCCCATGCATTTTTATTGGAGAGGTCATGATTCGTACCTGTCCCTAGGTCATCGATGGGAAAAATCCCGGAATAAATATATTAGTACTTTTGGGCCCATTATATGGTACAAGCTTGAATTCGATAGGTTCACCCTTTTCTTACTTACGCCAACTTAAAATTTTTTTGGGGTGAGGTCACTTGAACTGCACTGGTGACCTGACCTGAGATGACACAACCTTAAATTTTGAGGGACAGTTGCGGAATTGATCAATGATAAGGTGTGACAAGTACTGTGTCGCTTCGCGCCGACGTTTTTTCGTGCCACTGGAAGACCTCGAGGGGTGTTCAAGCACCCCCCCCCCAACGGGCCGGAACGGGGCGCGAATACTCTAGAACAGGGCTGAGGCCAAAAGGGAAGGCTCTAAACAATGTCTGCAATTTTTGGGGTCAAGGTCCTTCAAGGTCACTGACCTATTACGGCACAACCCAAGATATTAGGCCTAATTTACGCTATAACTAGCGCTGTGCCCAAGCTTACCAATGACCTTTGATCAAGCATTGATCATCAAGGCCAGTGACCTTTAAAATTGACCTGTAACCTTGATCTAAACACTGAATAACCTTTACTTTGATGTAATAGCATACGTCATAATAGGTGTCGTAACATTATGCAACGTCATTTAGGGGCTGTCCAGGAGTACCTGTGCTCATCAGGGATACTTATGCTCTCTGGATGGGCCTTTGCTTCGATGAGGCACCTGTGCCACCCAGGGGCGCCTTCGCTCCCCAATGGACGCAACCTAGCTCTCCAGGCGCATCTTTGCTGTTCCGGGGGTGCCTTTGATACCCAGTGCCCAAGGGGAGCTTTTTCCTATCCAGGTTCACCTTGGTATTTAGGGGCGTATTTTTATTCAAGGTAACCTTTACTACCCAGTGGCGCCTACCATATGCAAGGGGCGCTTAGGCTATCCAGGGGGCGGCAATTTGCTATACATAGGGCGCCCTTATGCTCTCCATGGGCACCTCATTCAGAGGGTGCCTCTGATATTCAGGGGCGATTTTCCTATCAGCAGGGTACCTGTGCCATCTTGGGGCTATTCTTATCAAGGGACGCTGCTGCTATTCAGGAATACCTACACCACTGTCGAGGGTCGCCTTTGCTACCCAGAGGCGCCTTTACTTCTTAGGAAGTTTGGCGCCCGTGCTTTAAGGAGTACTTTGGCATCGATTGATTGCTCTATTATTGGGCTTAAGTGCGCGTGAACCTTGAGCTCATGTAGCGCCCATATTGTTGCTAAGGAACGCTTATGATATCAAAGGGCGCCTTTACCATCCAGGGCCGCTGTTTTATTCAAGGCAGTCTGTTCTATCCACGGGCATCTGATATTTTGGGGGCGGTGCCTAGGTTATTCAGGAGGCGGCTTTTTTCTCCACAGGGGCGCACTATTGCTTTCCAGGGGCGCCGTTACTGCCCAGGGGTGTCTTTTATCCAGGGGCGCTTATGCTGTCTAGGTGTATTTTTCAATTACAGACATGCTTGAAATACATGCCCCTACGTTATCCTGGGGTGCTTTTTATCTCCGGTAAGGCGCTTTTTTCTCTTCCGGGCACCAGCTTATCCAATGGCACCTATGCTGTCCAGAGAAACTTTGTTATCTAGGGCTGCCTTCGCTATTAAGGGGCACCTTTGCTACCCAAAGGGAACATTTTACTTTCCTGGAGTGCCTATTTCCATCTAAGGGGCGCATATGCTATCTTGGAGCGCCTTTGCAAACATGGGGCGCACTTTTCTATCCAGGGGCGCCTTTGCACTTGAGGGGGATTGCACTCTGTAATCCAGGAGGAGCCCAAAATAAATGGAGAAAAATTCTAAAATAAGGTGCTCGAACACTGAAATAAAGTGCCTAGTTATCAGAAAGAGGCGCTCATCTGCTGAGCGGGGAGGACTGCTGGTTGGTGAGGGCAGCGTTCTCGGAAGTGGGGCGCACATACTGAAAAAGGCACCCGGTTGCAGCGATGGAGCACTAAGCCTTCAGTTATAGGTTAACGAAATGTGGTTAAAGGCAGTCCATGCTCAAATTGAGCGCTCGAGCCCTGTAACAGAGCGCGCGACTGTCGGACAGGTGTGCCAAACCATAGACAGTAGGGCAGCTGAAGATGGAAAGGGACACCTATGATATCCTGGGGGCGCCTGTACTCTCAGGCGAGGCGCTTTTTTTCTTTCTCAGGCGCCTAGTTTATCCATGACCGCCTATGCTGTTCAGATCATCTATTTCAAGAAGGGGTTACTTTGCTGTCCAGGGCGCCTTTGCTATGCAAGGGCGCATATGATATCTGTAGGGCGCTTTATGCAGAGGGCGCTTAGGCTGTCCAAGGGCGCCGTCCTAACCAAAGGCCGCCTTTCACTTCCCTGAAGTGCCTATTTCTATGTAAGGGATGCATATATTATCTAGGAGTGCCCTTGATATACGGAGACGCCTTTTTGTCCAGCGGCGCCTTTGCTCTTGAGGGACGTTGCCCCAATCCAGGGTAGTTGAAGATGGATAAGGGACATCTATGTTATACAGGGGGAGCCTGTACTTTCCAATGGGGCGCTCATTTTCCTTCTCAGGCACCTAGTTTATCTAGGGGGCGCCTAGGCTATCCAAAGGCGCCTTTACTATCGAAGGAGTGCCTTCCTAGGGGCACCTTTGCTGTCCAAAGCACTTGTGTCCAGGGTTGTCTTTGCTGTCCAGTGGCGCCTTTGCTATCCAAAAGTGCATATGATATCCGTGGGCGCTTTATCCAGTGGGTGCCAGGACTATCAAAGGGCACTTTTTCTATCCAAGGGTTGCATTTATTTTCCTGAAGTGCCTATTTCTATCTAGGGGGCTCCTATTCTGTCCAGGGCACCTATGTTTCCCAGATTTGCCTTTGCTGTCCAGTGACGCCTTTGCTATCCAAGGGCACCTTTCTTAACCAAGGGGCGCATTTTGCTTTCCTGGAGCACCTATTTCTATCTAAGGGGCGCATATGTTATCTAGGAGCGCCTTTGATACCAGGAGGCGGCTTTTTGTCCAAGGGCGCCTTTGCTCTTGGGGGCGCTGCTCCAATCCAGGGCAGCTGAAGGTGGATAAGGGACATCTATGTTATACAGAGGGAGCCTGTACTTCCCAGTGGGGCGCTCGTTTTCCTTCTCGGGCTCCTAGTTTATCCAGGGGGCGCCTAGGCTATCCAAAGGCGGCTTTCTATCGAAGGGGTGTCTTCCTAGGGGCGCCTTTGCTACCCAGGGGCGCCTCTGCTGTCCACAGCACTTGTGTTATCCAGGGTTGTCTTTACTGTCCAGGGGCGCCTTTGCTATCCAAGGGTGCATATGACATCCGTAGGGCGCTTTTTCCAGTGGGCGCCTAGGCTATCAAAGGGCGCCTTTTTCTGCTCAAGGTGAGCATTTTCTTTTCCTAAAGCGCCAACTTCTATCTAAGGGGCGCTTATGCTGTCCGGGGTACATATGTTACCAATATTTGCCTTTGCTGCCCAGGGGCGCCTTTCCTAGCCAAGGGCGCATATGATATCCGTAGGGCGCTTTTTCCAGTGGGCGCCTAGGCTATCAAAGGGCGCCTGTTTCTGCCCAAGGTGAGCATTTTATTTTCCTAAGGTGCCTACTTCTATCTAAGGGGCGCTTATGCTGTCCGGGGTACATATTGTTATGTTTGCTCCTACTGGCCACGCATTAGAAGTAGAAGAAATATACCAAGTAGGACCCGAGCAACGTAGAATTCCAGTAGAACACAACGTATAAGAGAAATTGGCCACTATATTGGTTTTGGCGTCAATCAGTAATCAGGGATACACACTAACACCGAAAACAGTGAGAAACCACGGTGGGCAGGACTGGCCAATGCAATGCTCGGAGAGCCCAAGGCAGTGCACAACAGTGTCCCAGGGCACAGCGCTCGGAGAGCCCAAGGCGGCGTGCGTACCCTCCCCCGTCTGGCACTCGGAGATCCCAAGGCAGCCAGCCAGAGAGAGAGGAGGGAGGACTTACCCCGAGTAGTCTCAGCCGACTACTGTACACTCGTGGCTGCGCCCGACCTGAGGTCACCGCGCTTGGTGCGCATGTCACGTGACAACGACAGTGGCACCATCTAGCGCCGATACGGTCATTACAAAAAGTCGCGCCGTTAACAAGAATTGAACACACGTCCGCCGGGATACCACGCTAACACTCTAACCACTAGACCAGCACACGCGGTGGGCACAGTTGTTCAATACAGCTGCATAACACTATTCACCCCTAAAAAAACTTCGACTCGAAAGGGAAAAAAGTCATTTGCTCCCAGCGCCATCTGCTCGCACTCAACACTTCTCTGGTGTCCACTGTAGCCAGCAGGGTACCCTGTCAAGGATATTGTCGGCACCTCTGGATGACAGGTGCACACCGTCCTCGTGAAATAACGCCTCGGCATCGTTTCCAAGGATACGCCACCTCTTCCTTCCGACTGGCTTGGTCAACAGGCAGCCTAGTGGGATCACTTGGACGTTTTCGAAGTCGCTGGAGGTCTTCAGCAGCAGTCTTTCGGCCTGATACGCTGGGCAGTCGACCCAGCATTGGTTGCGGTCGAATTTATAGCGCGGGAATGGCCCTAGGATCACCACCCTCCTGGCAGCGCCCTTCACTGCGTTAAGTACGTTCCTGAAATCGGTCTCAAGGGAGGCGAAGTCGGGCGTCCATCGACCAGCTGATGTCCTCGGATAGAAGTCGTTCCCCGTCATCCAAATGATTATGGATCCAGGTGAGCAGGCGAAAGCTGAGGATGCTGCACGCCAGCGCTCCATCTCGGTTATGCAGCGAGTGAGCTTCTCCCACGAGTGCCCGCCTCTTGAGCGGTGGACGATGATGTCCGGGGGCGGACCTCGAAGCGGTGCTCAAACCAGGCACCCGTGGAGTCCCCGATAAAAAGGTGCGCTTCAGCTCCGTCTATCTCGGCGCTAGGGATGGCCCTGAGTTCATCGACATCTTCGTCGGAGATGATGAGGACCTCTGGATCTGGAGAAGCCATCGTCAACTGAAACAGATATTGCAGGGGTGAATGAAACAGCACCCAGTTGCGGGTAACCATACTGGACGGATACCCATCGCAGTGACCGAGGTTCTCAAAGCAAAACAAAACTGACCATATTTCACTTCATGCTCTGAACTGTTAATCAATATATCAGACAGCCCTGGTTATTGGATGGTTCTGTCCCATCGCAGTGAACAATTGGGCCACCACACAAAAAAAACCAAGAGGAAAAAATCGGAAGGACAAGAACTAACGACAAGACATGGGAACAAGGTATTGCACAGTCAGTTTGTCAGTATCATGCATGGCATTTAGAAAAGTGAGTCACAATATCACCAAATCGTGACGGGGGTCGCCTATTCCGGCGAAGCTTTTGTTTCTGAACATTTTCGATATTTTCGCCTGACCCGTCGTAACGGATGTGATTGTCTTCGGTCGCAGCAGGGGGTAACGCAGCTGGCTCAGCCCCCGAAACGGGCGAGTCTTCAAGCCTCAAAACCGAGTCACATTTACTAACTTGCCAAGAGAAGTGTGGAGGCCTTTCGATCTTCCACAACGGATTGAAGTGAACCACCTTGAGAGCCCCTTCTCCGATCTTCTGGATTCTGTAGGTGACATCAGACAATCTTTTTACTACTCGATATGGCCCTTCCCATGGCGACATAAATTTTGGGCTTAGTCCTTTTTTACGTTTTGGGTTGTAGAGCCAGACCTGGTCTTCGGGCTGCAAAAGCTTTGTTGATGCCTTGGCGTCTTTTCTCAGTTTCATGGCCTGTGACGACAGCTGGAGATTGGTCCGAACGTGCGAGTGTGTCTCGCTCAACTTCTGTCGTAGATCTCTGACATAGTGTGTGGTGGTCTCGTGGATTTCGTTGTCTCCCGGCGGTCTCTCTATCATCAGATCTATGGGAAGCCTTAGGTCTCTTCCCATCATGAGTTGCGCCGGCGTATACTGTGTCGTTTCATGCTCTGCCGACCGGTATGCCATCAAAAGAAAGGGTAAGTGCTTGTCCCAATATTCTTGCTTACCCTTACAGCGCTTAGCGAGCTCTTGCCCTAGTGTTCGGTTGAATCGCTCAACCATTCCATCCGACTCTGGGTGCATAGGCGTTGTTCTTGTTTTTTTCAATACCGAGGATCTGACAACATTCCCTAAATACACAGCTCTCGAAATTTCGCCCCTGATCCGAGTGGAGACGTAGGGGTACGCCAAAGCGTGAGAAGAACTGCTCCACCAGGACCTGAGCGACTGTGGTCGCCTCTTGATTGGCCATAGCATATGCTTCTGGCCATTTGGTGAAATAGTCCATAGCGACTAGAATGTATCGATTTCCACTACTGGACACTGGGAACGGCCCGACGATGTCTATTGCCACCCGTTCCATTGGTGCACCGGCATTGTGGATCTGCAAAGGTCCTTGTGCTCTTGGTAGTCCCTTCTTTGCTGTGCAGACCTCACATGTTCTGCACCATTCGGTCACATCTCGCCGCATGCCTACCCAATAAAACCGCTCTCGAAGACGGCAAAGAGTCTTCTTGGTTCCAAAGTGTCCACTTGATACAGAACCGTGGCTTTCTGCCATGATTTCCTCGCGTTTGCTTCGGGGAACCACTACTAACCACTTTAACCTTTGGCCATTGGGTGATTCCCATGCCCTCTGAAGCAATCTTCCCGACAGACGCAGCATGTCACATTGTGCCCAGTACCGTTTGGTGACACCGCTTGAGGAAGCAACATCTTCCCACTGCGGTCGTTCACTTCCCTGCTCCATGAAGACTATCAAGGGAGCAAGGTCTGGATCAGTTCTCTGAGCCAACTCAACCTCCCCCGTGGACCGGCCCCGCTGCCTGTGGTATCAGGAGCGGTAGTATCCACAGGCAGGGACTCGGCCAGGGATGTAGTGACTCGACATTGCCCACCAGGAATGCTTTCTCTCCGTTGGCAGTACTTACACCCATCCTGGCACGGCTGGCGACTCAAACCATCCGCGTTGGCGTGTTTCTTGCCAGGCCTATGACATACTTTGAAGTGGTATTGCCCTAGCCTAGCCAACCATCTGGCTAACTGTCCTTCTGGATCTTTCAGGCTTTGTAGCCAACGCAGTGCGGAATGGTCGGTCCTAATCGTGAATGGGGTGCCAAAGAGGTAATGGTGAAAATGTCTGACAGACTCTACGATGGCCAGGAGTTCTCTTCGTGTCGTACAGTAGTTTTTCTCTGGTGAAGTTAGAGAGCGGCTGTAGTATGCTACAACTTGCTCAGACCCGTTATGTGATTGAGAAAGTACTGCCCCGACTCCACATCCGCTTGCATCTGTGTCTAGAATAAACTCCTTTGCTGGGTCAGGATACGTCAGTACCGGCGTACTGGTTAAGGCGTCCTTCAGTTGATCGAAGGATTCAGAACAAGACTCATCCTATGAGAAAGACACTTTGTCCTTCGTAAGGGCATGTAAAGGCGCCGCTATCGAGGCGAAATCCTTGACGAACCGCCTGTAATAGGTACACAGGCCCAAGAAGCTACGTAGCTCCTTGGTCGAGGGAACCGGCCAGTCTCTTACTGCTTCTGTTTTCATCGGATCAGTCATGACGCCATCAGCAGAAACAATGTGTCCGAGGTAACAGACTTCCCGCCGGAAGAGGTTACACTTCTTGGGATTCAACTTCAAGTTTGCGGCGCGCATGCGCTGGAGCACCTCTCGCAAACGGTTCATTTCGTCATCGAATGTCTTGCCGAAGACAATGACATCATCTAGATAGACAAGCAGTGTCCTCCAGTGAAGCCCTGAAAGCACAGCTTCCATAAGTCTTTCAAAAGTCGCTGGGGCGTTACACAGGCCGAATGGCATGACTCGCCACTGCCAGAGGCCGCTGCTGCTCGAGAAGGCCGTTTTCATCCTATCCTTCTTGGCGACTGAGATTTGATGATACCCAGCCTTGAGGTCAAGTGTTGAAAACCAGTGTGCTCCAGATAGTGCGTCCAAGGTGTCATCAATCCTTGGTAGGGGGTAAGAATCTTTCACCGTTGAATCATTCAACAGACGATAATCTACGCAGCAACGTAGTGACCCATCCTTCTTTTTACGAGAACCAAGGGGACGACCATGGACTGTTCGATCGTTCTATCAGCCACTGACCACTCATGTCCCTGATCATTGTTTCTGCCTCTTTACGTTTGGACATCGGGATTCGCCGTGGTGGGAGCTTGATCGGTTGGGCTTGTCCTGTCTCGATGCGATGCTGCACCAAATTTGTTTTACCTAGGTCATGATCCCCTGACGAAAACGTATCTGCAAAGTCTCCAAGGAGTTTTCTGACCCCTCTGCACTGGTCTTCTGTAAGACCCTGAGAGGACCGCTCCATCAGATCCTCAAGGTGTTCCGGAAGCTGCCCATCTCCCAAACTGCTGTGCATGGTTTGCGATGAGGTCATTACCTCGACTGGCTCACATTGACCCACATACGTATCGGCCTGCAATCTGATCGGTACTTTGGACAGATTTGCTACCAACACTGGAATGGAAGAGTTGGCTGTGTCCACGATCGTGCGACCGACCACAACGCCAGAGCGCCTCACATGGCCTGATTCCACAAGTCCTGGATTATCGAAACCCCGTCCCTCAGTACTACAGCATAGCAATGTCTCCGATTCAGGTCTCAGCGTCGTCGTTTCGAAAACTCTGACCCTTAGTGTCTTAGACGGGGGCTGGTCCACGTCACCCAAGGTAATTGGTACCGTGATTCCTCTGATTTTCAGTTCTTTAGCAGGAATATCTAATTTACACTCATTTAGCTTTAGATAATCAAGACCAAGGATGCAGGGTTCATCCAACTCATCTGCCACATAGACTTGAAGATTCGTGGTTATGCCATGAACAGTCAGCTCGATCTCTTTCGGACCCCAGAGAGTTGTGCACCGGCCAGTGACATCACAAAGGCCTCCCTCAACCCTTGGTAGGGATGATCCGTCTAGCAGATCACGTCGAAGGAGTGTTCGGTTTGATCCTGTATCCACAATAAGAGGCCATTTCCTCCCGTTTATGGTTCCTTCCACCTTTAGACTTTTAACCTCCTTTGAGCACCGCGAAGTCGCAACATGCCGGGACTTTTCTGGCACATACACCGACTGTTGTCTCACACCGTCGGTCTCTACTCGTTTCCCGCGCTTGTTCTCTCGCTTGAGGTCGATGATCTCTGCGGACAGAATCGCTTGATGTGGCCAGATCGTCCGCAGAGCCAGCACCCGTCATCCCTTACCGAGTTTCGTGGCTGCACACGAGAACTCTTTTTCGGAAAGTTGTTGCCTGACACCAGCATCTCTAAGGACTTGAGCCGTCTGTGTATGTCTTCTAGGACGCTGTATTCAGATCGATTCGATGCCCGCCTGTGGCCAGGTCTCTCCGGTGATCTGGCGCGGTAGAAACACCACTGACTCTGCCTGCCTGTGGCCAGACCTCTCCGGTGATCTGGCGCGGTAGAAACACCACTGACTGCCTGCCTGTTGCCAGGGCTCTGCGGTGATCTGGCGCGGTAGAAACACCACTGACTCTGTCTGCCTGTTGCCAGGGCTCTCTGGTGATCTGGCGCGGTAGAAACACCACTGACTCTGCCTCCCTGTGGCCAGGGCTCTCCGGTGATCAGGCGCAGTAGAAACACCACTGACTCTGCCTGCCTGTGGCCAGGGCTCCCCGGTGATCTGGCGCGGTAGAAACACCACTGACTCTGCTCCCTGTGGCCAGGGCTCTCCGGTGATCTGGCGCGGTAGAAACACCACTGACTGCCTGCCTGTGGCCAGGGCTCTCCGGTGATCTGGCGCGGTAGAAACACCACTGACTCTGCCTCCCTGTGGCCAGGGCTCTCCGGTGATCTGGCGCAGTAGAAACACCACTGACTCTGCCTGCCTGTGGCCAGGGCTCCCCGGCGATCTGGCGCGGTAGAAACACCACTGACTCTGCCTGCCTGTTGCCAGGGCTCTCCGGTGATCTGGCGCGGTAGAAACACCACTGACTCTGTCTGCCTGTGGCCAGGGCTCTCCGGTGATCTGGCGCGGTAGAAACACCACTGACTCTGCCTGCCTGTTGCCAGGGCTCTCCGGTGATCTGGCGCGGTAGAAACACCACTGACTCTGCCTCCCTGTGGCCAGGGCTCTCCGGTGATCTGGCGCGGTAGAAACACTACTGACTCTGCCTGCCTGTTGCCAGGGCTCTCCGGTGATCTGGCGCGGTAGAAACACCACTGACTCTGCCTGCCTGTTGCCAGGGCTCTCCGGTGATCTAGCGCGGTAGAAACACCACTGACTCTGCCTGCCTGTGGCCAGGGCTCTCCGGTGATCTGGCGCGGTAGAAACACCACTGACTCTGCCTGCCTGTTGCCAGGGCTCCCCGGCGATCTGGCGCGGTAGAAACACCACTGACTCTGCCTGCCTGTTGCCAGGGCTCTCCGGTGATCTGGCGCGGTAGAAACACCATTGACTCTGCCTGCCTGTTGCCAGGGCTCTCCGGTGATCTGGCGCGGTAGAAACACCACTGACTCTGCCTGCCTGTTGCCAGGGCTCTCCGGTGATCTGGCGCGGTAGAAACACCACTGACTCTGCCTGCCTGTTGCCAGGGCTCTCCGGTGATCTGGCGCGGTAGAAACACCACTGACTCTGTCTTCTGTTTCCCTGTGGCCAGGGCTCTCCCGTGATCTGGCGCGGTAGAAACACCATTGACTCTGCCTGCCTGTTGCCAGGGCTCTCCGGTGATCTGGCGCGGTAGAATCACCACTGACTCTGCCTCCCTGTGGCCAGGGCTCTCCGGTGATCTGGCGCGGTAGAAACACCACTGACTCTGCCTGCCTGTTGCCAGGCTTGGTGATCTGGCGCGGTAGAAACACCATTGACTCTGTCTGCCTGTTGCCAGGGCTCTCCGGTGATCTGGCGCGGTAGAAACACCACTGACTCTGCCTGCCTGTGGCCAGGGCTCTGCGGTGATCTGGCGCGGTAGAAACACCACTGACTCTGTCTGCCTGTTGCCAGGGCTCCCCGGCGATCTGGCGCGGTAGAAACACCACTACTGCCTGCCTGTTGCCGGTGATCACGCGGTAGAAACACCACTGACTCTGCCTCCCTGTGGCCAGCGCTCTCCGGTGATCTGGCGCGGTAGAAACACCACTGACTCTGCCTGCCTGTTGCCAGGGCTCTCCGGTGATCTGGCGCGGTAGATACACCACTGACTCTGTCTGCCTGTTGCCAGGGCTCTCCGGTGATCTGGCGCGGTAGAAACACCACTGACTCTGCCTGCCTGTTGCCAGGGCCCTCCGGTGATCTGGCGCGGTAGAAACACCACTGACTCTTCCTCCCCGTGGCCAGGGCTCTCCGGTGATCAGGCGCGGTAGAAACACCACTGACTCTGCCTGCCTGTGGCCAGGGCTCTCCGGTGATCTGGCGCGGTAGAAACACCACTGACTCTGCCTCCCTGTGGCCAGGGCTCTCCGGTGATCTGGCGCAGTAGAAACACCACTGACTCTGCCTGCCTGTGGCCAGGGCTCTTCGGTGATCTGGCGCGGTAGAAACACCACTGACTCTGCCTGCCTGAGGCCAGGGCTCCCCGGCGATCTGGCGCGGTAGAAACACCACTGACTCTGCCTGCCTGTTGCCAGGGCTCCCCGGCGATCTGGCGCGGTAGAAACACCACTGACTCTGCCTGCCTGTGGCCAGGGCTCTCCGGTGATCTGGCGCGGTAGAAACACCACTGACTCTGCCTCCCTGTTGCCAGGGCTCCCCGGTGATCTGGCGCGGTAGAAACACCACTGACTCTGCCTCCCTGTGGCCAGGGCTCTCCGGTGATCCCGGGTCTGACGGTGCTGGAGTGTGCCTCCGTGTCGGAGGTGCTGCACTGTCTGGAGTCGGGCGCCTCCATGCGGCGGGCCGCCTGCTCTGCCGCCGGGGGAGCAGCAGGTGCACACCGTCTTCACGGTGCACCTGCAGCAGCAGTGGGCTGATGGTGAGTCCTACTGCAGGGCACTGCAGCAGCAGTGGGCTGATGGTGAGTCCTACTGCAGGGCACGCAGCAGCAGTGGGCTGATGGTGGGTCTACTGCAGGGCACTGCAGCAGCAGTGGGCTGATGGTGAGTCCTACTGCAGGGCACTGCAGCAGCAGTGGGCTGATGGTGAGTCCTAATGCAGGGCACTGCAGCATCAGTGGGCTGATGGTGGGTGCTACTGCAGGGCACTGCAGCAGCAGTGGGCTGATGGTGAGTCCTACTGCAGGGCACTGCAGCAGAGTGGGCTGATGGTGGGTGCTACTGCAGGGCACTGCAGCAGCAGTGGGCTGATGGTGAGTCCTACTGCAGGGCACTGAAGCAGCAGTGGGCTGATGGTGGGTGCTACTGCAGGGCACTGCAGCAGCAGTGGGCTGATGGTGAGTCCTACTGCAGGGCACTGCAGCAGCAGTGGGCTGATGGTGAGTCACACTGCAGGGCACTGCAGCAGCAGTGGGCTGATGGTGAGTCCTACTGCAGGGCACTGCAGCAGCAGTGGGCTGATGGTGAGTCACACTGCAGGGCACTGCAGCAGCAGTGGGCTGATGGTGAGTCCTTCTGCAGGGCACTGTAGCAGCAGTGGGCTGATGGTGAGTCACACTGCAGGGCACTGCAGCAGCAGCGGCTGATGGTGAGTCCTACTGCAGGGCACTGCAGCAGCAGTGGGCTGATGGTGGGTGCTACTGCAGGGCACTGCAGCAGCAGTGGGCTGATGGTGAGTCCTACTGCAGGGCACTGTAGCAGCAGTGGGCTGATGGTGGGTGCTACTGCAGGGCACTGCAGCAGCAGTGGGCTGATGGTGAGTCCTACTGCAGGGCACTGCAGCAGCAGTGGGCTGATGGTGAGTCCTACTGCAGGGCACTGCAGCAGCAGTGGGCTGATGGTGAGTCCTACTGCAGGGCACTGCAGCAGCAGTGGGCTGATGGTGGGTGCTACTGCAGGGCACTGCAGCAGCAGTGGGCTGATGGTGAGTCACACTGCAGGGCACTGCAGCAGCAGTGGGCTGATGGTGAGTCCTACTGCAGGGCACTGTAGCAGCAGTGGGCTGATTGTGGGTGCCACTGCAGGCACTGCAGCAGCAGCGGGCTGATGGTGAGTTCTACTGCAGGGCACTGCAGCAGCACTCGACTGATGGTGAGTCACACTGCAGGACTGCAGTGCCGGGCACTGCAGCCAGGCGTAGAAACCGTGATCGCGCCGTTTGTTGCACCGTTGTGTCGGTATGATTCCAGTGATTCGGGGCGACCGTGCCCGGTGACCATCCTGACGGCTGCGCTGCCGTTTCTCCGCCGACAGGCGTGCTGCTACACGAGACCAGCTCGTCGTTCCAGTTTGTGGAGTGTTGCGGCTCGGAGCTGCAGCCGGCTCCGGACGACCCGGACGACTTCACCATCGACGCCGAGCTGCTGGCGCTGCAGCAGGTGGTGCAGGCGCTGCTGGAGCGGCGGCCGTCCGTGCCCTACACTGCCGCCAGGCTGCCCGCCGTGCTCAAGGTACGCCGGCCCGGCTGATCACTCTGTCAACCGGGCTCGTAAGGCGCCGTTGACTGTTGTCGGTTGGTGGGTCGATCATCCTACACTTTGTCACAATTGATGGTGCAGTGTTATCCAGTTGAAACGGATTTCAACAAGCATGATTTTTTTGCGATAGTTTATTTCTATTGTAGGCTGTTTTGGCATTCATAACTGTTAAGCATTTAGGACGTGAAAGACATTGCAAGTGGTACAATTGAGCCTAGACTGTGTGTGTATGTGTGAACAGGACGTGGTGGGCGGTAACTGTTGCACGCTGCTGCTCTGCTGGACTGTGTGTGTGTGGACAGGACGTGGTGGGCGGTAACTGTCGCACGCTGCTGCTCTGCTGGACTGTGTGTGTGTGTGTGTGTGTGTGTGTGTGTGTGTGTGTGTGTGTGTGTGTGTGTGTGTGTGTGTGTGTGTGTGTGTGTGTGTGTGTGTGTGTGTGTGTGTGTGTGTGTGTGTGTGTGTGTGTGTGTGTGTGTGGACAGGACGTGGTGGACGGTAACTGTCGCACGCTGCTGGACTGTGTGTGTATGTGTGGCAGGCGTGGTGGGCGGTAACGTCGCACGCTGCTGCTCTGCTGGACTGTGTGTGTGTGTGTGTGTGTGTGTGGACAGGACGTGGTGGGCGGTAACTGTCGCACGCTGCTGCTCTGCTGGACTGTGTGTGTGTGTGTGTGGACAGGACGTGGTTGCGGTAACTGTCGCACGCTGCTGCTCTGCTGGACTGTGTGTGGGTATGTGTGACAGGACGTGGTGGGCGGTAACTGTCGCACGCTGCTGCTCTGCTGGACTGTGTGTGTGTATGTGTGGACGGACGTGGTGGCGGTAACTGTCGCACGCTGCTGCTGTGCTGACTTTGTGTGTATGTGTGGACAGGACGTGGTGGGTGGTAACTGTCGCACGCTGCTGCTCTGCTGACTGTGTGTGTGTATGTGTGGACAGGACGTGATGGGCGGTAACTGTCGCACCCTGCTGCTCTGCTGGACTGTGTGTGTGTGTGTGGACAGGACGTGGTGGGCGGTAACTGTCGCACGCTGCTGCTCTGCTGGACTGTGTGTGTGTGTGTGTGTGTGTGTGTGTGTGTGTGTGTGTGTGTGTGTGTGTGTGTGTGTGTGTGTGTGTGTGTG